>CM062344.1:35215824-35790824 GCA_031216105.1 Dalbergia cultrata | reverse complement strand
ATTTCATGATTACTCATCCTCAACATTTACTTGTTTAGTGATCATCATCTTTCATTTATTTCATCAACATATTTCTTAATTACTCACGGGATGAATGCATCAAAGCCTTAGACCACCCTAAAAGGGTAATGAGCTCATACCGTGGCCGTTGCCACAACCTTTTGGTTTTCTTTCCATTGCCATGATCTCAACGGTTTAGGGGGTTAAGCCGTGAGTTTAGCTCAAGTCCACTTTTCCAGACTATCATTGCTATTTTTTCAGGTTTTCCTTTTATTCTCACTAAGTGAAATCATCAATTTTGAGGATTAAGTAGTAAGATTGGTCTATTTATTATTTCATTGGAAACATGAATGTATGCACATTAATAAATCATGGCACAATCAATCATTTTATCATTATCATTTCATATCTCATCAATACATTCACATTTCTATATATCACTTCATGTAACATAGACAATATCATGTAAATTTTATAGTAAACATTCTCATAGATAATTCATATTAAGCAACCTAAGTTATCAAGTTAGGTCTCTAGTGTTTCTAATAGGTTATGGATATTTTGGTATTATCTTTTTCTTAGTCTTCTTTGTACTCTTAGTATTTCCATTAATACATTAATACCCCTTTAAGATATTTTTAGAGGTTCTTTATATATTTTTATTATGACTTTTATATATATCTCCTGAAGATTATTATTCTACTTAAATCCTTAAAATTATCTCTTTACAAGACTTGAATCTTTTATTTAGAGTTCTGACATCTTTTAGAATAAAATTTGTAACACTAACATCTTAGATTAGTGTAAATCAAATGTAAATTGTGCATAGTAGGATTCCCAGGAAAGAGAGGTGGGTCACAATGGACACGCTTAAATACCAAGTCTTTCCTTAGCCAGAACCTTTCCAAATTGCACTCTCACAGTATCGCGCTACCTTCAAGACTTTTTCAGCACACTTTCCCGAAAATATATCGCTCAACAAATTTGAAATCAGTCCATTTGCATTTTTCTAGAGTGAGTTACACCTATTTTACTACTACAAGGTCAAATTAAGAGTTTCAGTCTTAGGCTCTACTTTAAAAATTTATATCTTGGGCTAGGAAACTCCATTTTACGTGATTCTTTTTGGAGAGTGTTCTACAATGAGTCTAGTTTATAATAAAAATATTTTCATTTCGAGAACCTTCATATTTGATGAACACTAATTTTTGAAGTAACTACTGCCAGAAATAACTAGAAATTCCAGCACCTGCCATGTTCATGTCTTAAGTTATCTTTATTAACTCAAGTTTCACATACAATCTTTTAAGTTATATTTGAGTTTGATAACATCATAAAAGTACTCATAGCATAATAGAACAGGTTGTGTTTTCTAAAAATATAATTATTCAAAACTTTTGACAATAACTCAAGTTTGAGGCATTCTATCCATGAGCAAAGTTAGAAGCCAACAATACTTGAACAAATAAAGAAGAAACTCCTACCTCTTGTGTAGGGTCTAAAAAGGGTCCTTCTCTTCTTCCTTAAGCTTTGAACAAGAGTCTTTGGAGTGGATGACCCTCCTTGAATCTTGGCTCTAGAACTTGAGTGTTTAAGAAAATATTTCTCACTAGAGTTAAAGATTGTAACTCTTGTGAGGGCTAGTAAAAGTTTGGACTTAGGATTTAAGTGTTTGGATGAAGTTTAGAGGATCAAGAGAAGTCTTTGAAGAACATAAGAAGAATGATAGAATAAGAAAGAAAGAACACTTAGGGAGTTTCTGAATTGAAGAGAGTTTGAGGAGTATTTATAGTGGAAAGATTAGAGAAAAAATAGAAGAAGGAAAGCACTTGGAGCATGATTTATGGAAACATGTTGGCTGAATTTTGGGATGAAAATGCTCCTTGTTTTGTGTAAACATGTTTCCATGTTTTGTGCAAACATGGATGAAAATGCTCCATGTTTTGTGCAAAGATGTTAGTGGAGATTTTCTAACCTTTAGTGCATGTATGTGATTCAGAAATGTGTATGATGTACGTGGTTAAATTATTGTGTTATCATCTTAATCCAATGGCTTAGATTCATTCTTGTTTAAAGACAAGTCTAGGGATTTGTGTAAATGGCATTGTAGTAATTTCTTTAACTAAGACAAGGATGTTTTTGTAATTAGACAATGATAGTGGTATTCTTATAATTCCATTCATAGAGTAAGGGTATCTTCGTCATTTAATAAGGCAAGGGTAGTTTGGTAATTTTCTTTACATAGCAAGGGCATTTTCGTAATTTTCACTAAGTGATGGCATTTTCGTAATTCTTTGCATTTTTCTCTAGACATACTTAAGTAGTCTATTTGTTGTGTTTCATAACATTTGTCTAGATTCTATTGGTTTTGCTATCGATAATTAAGATTAATATTTATCTTAGTTATAAATTTGGGGATGTTACAGTAAGTCTTCTCTCCTTATTCTATAACCATTTGTATACTCTTTGAATGAAGAGATGTGAGAAAGAAGTCACTCATGTTTCCTAGGTCTATATTAGCAAATATTTTTAAGGAAACATGGGGTGTAGATTAGTTTGAGTGGCAACCCAAACACATAACCTTTGTAACCCTTATTCGTTAGTGATCTGTGTAAGACATAGCTTGGAGAGGCTAAGGTAAAACTACTTGGAATGTGACAACTGAGGTATTTGATTATCACAGTTCAGTTTGGAGAGGCTGCTTTAAGATTACTTAGAACATGGCAGTAGAAGTTGTCTGCAGGTCACGGTTTCAGCTTGGAGAGGTTGGTACAGAACTACTCAGTTCAGCTTAGAAAGCCTATACAGAACTACTCAGTTAAGTCACAGTTGGGGTTGTCTGTAACGCCCCGATTTTCTGCTAGAGTGAAAATGACCGAAATGCCCCTGAGGTCATTTTCGGCCCAGAATTCGAGGAAAGCCGATCTGCCAAGACTCAAGGGCAAACTCAATGTTGGAAGGGGATTAGATGACCTGTGTACCTTTCCGAATCGAAAATCTCGTTTTTTCGAAGTTTTCGTCAAAATGACCAAAACGCCCCTGCGGTGTTTTACCTATTTGCAAGTGCCGGATGAACCCGAAACTTCTCCAGATGGTTTTAAAAGGTGTTTTTATGTATTCTACGACCTCAGTTTTAATTATGGAGGTCCCGGCCAAAATTAGTGCAAAATTACGATTTTACCCCTAGTTTCGTGTTTTTACGCTTAATCGCGTGATTAAGCAAACCTAAGCAATATTAGGCTCTAATGGAAGATTAATTAATTTCCATAATTAATCTTGAGTCAAAATAATTTATTAAAGTTGATTAGAACCTAAAAGTGCTTAATTACCACTTAAAATCTTATTTTAAATTCAAGATTTCTAGTCATGGAATCTTGAATAGTGTTTTCTCTCTCCAATTCCTTAAATTATGGAATTTTGTCTACATTGTTTTATTCATAAAATGAATTTAAAATCTCCTAAATATGTATGAGTACTCCTTAATCATGTCATAAAGGTTCCTAATCACATTCTTAGTCACCTAAACTTATGCTTAATGACTCCTAACCTTACACCTAAGCTAATACACCCCTAAACACATCACTAACACACTATTACATGACCAAAACTCCCTCCTCCCTTGCTGCATCAGACCTGCACGAAATTCAACATCCATTTTATCACAATTTAATTTTATTTCACACTCCAAAGACTATGGTTGAAGCCATGTCATCAAAGTGCAATTCTCTCACCTCATGTTCCATGAGGATTCATTCTCCTCCACACATGCCTCACCTCATGTTCCATGAGGAGACCTCATGTTCCATGAGGATTCATTCTCCTCCACACATGCCTCACCTCATGTTCCATGAGGATTCATTCTCCTCCACTCATTCACTCTTATTCTTCTCTATAAATACCATGCCTAGATGAACCTTTGCTACACTTTGTTCATTTGCTAAGTTTAGTTTTATAGTTTTTCTCTAAGTTCTTCCTTTTTCTCTCAAATCTCAAGAGCATTCTTCTTTTTCATCTTCTTCTTTTCCTTTTGAAACTTCATCACACAACCTTGAAACACCACCCCACCACCTTGGATCATCATACAAACACCTAAACTTCCATTCTCAAACACAAGCTCACCAAGAACACATTTCCTTGCTTTGTCTCTCATCAAGGCGAATCATCATCACCATCCTAGGAGGTGTTGCTCAGATCATTTTCATCTTCAAGTCCAAGCTTTTTGTCTTCACTCTAGGTAGGAGTGTTTTCTAAACTTTGTCTTCTTGAAAATGAGTTCTTTCTAGCTTTCTCTTGGGTTTTCTTTTTGAAACTTTCTTTGGTTTCCTTTTCTTGTATTTTCGGCCTCTTGGCCTTGATGAGTACATGATAGCTCAATGATGAGGACTCCTAGATAATGACTATGTGTTCATCTCAAAGGAAACTCTAGAGCTTGAGGTTTTATTTTCTTTGAGTTCCAACATTATTTTCTAACTCAAAATGATTTTTACTCAAGAATACCTTTACTTTTCTTGCTATTATGATTTGGTTTCTTTGTTCCTTTCTTTAACATTTAGGTTACCATTTTCCTTTTTGATCTTTGAAGTTTTATTTGTTCAAAAGTTTTGCTTTCTTTGAGCTTGATGATGATGTTCAAGAACCTCATAATTCCTTTGAGAACTTAGTTCAAGAACTCTAAAGCTCTCTTTGTAATGAGATATGTGTTGGGTTATTATGTTGTTAAAGTCTTGGATGAGCTTTAGATCACCTTAAAATGAACCTTGCATCATGTTTATTTTATGCTTTGCACATCATGTTTACTTTCTTTGCTATCACTAAGTACCAAGGTAATAAAGGAACTTGCATTATCATGTTTATATTTCAAGTTCTCACCTAAATATCAAAGATAATAATATAATGCATACCATATTTATTTTATGCTTTGCACATCATGTTTACTTTCTTTGTTATCACTAAGTATCAAGGTAATAAAGGAGCTTGCATTATCATGTTTATATTTCAAGCTATGCATTATCATGTTTATGTTTCAAGTTCTCACCTAAATATCAAAGATAATAATATAATGCATACCATATTTATTTTATGCTTTGCACATCATGTTTACTTTCTTTGTTATCACTAAGTATCAAGGTAATAAAGGAGCTTGCATTATCATGTTTATATTTCATGCTATGCATTATCATGTTTATGTTTCAAGTTCTCACCTAAATATCAAAGATAATAATATAATGCATCACATATTTATTTTATGCTCTCACTTTACTTTCTAGTAAAAACTAAAACAAGTGCATGAGCATGTTTATTTTTATGTCATCACTTTAATGAACCTAGAGCTCAAAGACTTGCCCATTGTTGTCTCAACAAAGGTCTAAAAATATTTATTGCTTTTGGTCCCTATTTCGGCCCTAAGAGGCTTTGGTGTTTCCAAGTATTGAAAACTATGTTTTATAATTTTTCTAAGCTTATGTAAGTATAAGAAATATGTAGAACTAAGTTTTATGAATTTAGGACCTCTTGAGATAAAAATGATTTAGCTATTACCCTCTTAAGTATTTTTATGATTATAGGTGATAAAAGTGTCCATAAATGAGTTTTGAAAGTTGAAAAAGGTTCCAAGAGAAACTAGTATTGTATGTGCTTTAGAAATTGTGTTTCATGTCTTTTATGGAGATGTTTGTTTCGGTTCTGCCTTGCTATGTTTGGCCACTGTATGAGCTGTGTTAATAATGATAAGATGCTTATGTTTGAGTAAAAATAATGTTAAGACTCATATGTGAAAGATAGGATAAGTTAAGAACTAGAAAAGAATTAATTTGAGAATTTTAGATCCCTTAATGATGGAATTTTCTGGATTCTGTCCAGCAAGGTTTAGAAATGATAATCATGGTTCTAAATTAGTTTAAATGTGTAGGAATGACTCATAATTGGTTTAGGGCTTAATCTTGATGCTTTAGGAACAAACTGGACTTAGAAAGAGTCATTGTTGTGACTCCTAGGTACCCGTAAAGTTGGGATTTTAAATTCTGCATCCTTGAGGTCTAGAGATGTTCTTGACCATAGTGTGAGGTGAGAAATACTTAGTTATAACCTCATAGGTTCCCAAGAGACTAGGTTTTGATGATTTATAACTTAGATTGTGAGTTAAGGACCTTAAGGGTCGATGCATAAGACATTAAGAAGTCTTGAGTTTTTATGATGCTTAATTTTATGCAAGTATGATATATGATACATGAGCTTTATCTATATGAGTATGATGTGTTTAAAATATATGCTATGATGAGTTTGGAATATATGCTATAATCTATATAAGAATGATGAGTTTGAAATATATGTTATGATGTTTATCTATGTGAGAATGATGTATTAGAAGAATATGCTTGATGATGCATGAACCCTAAAATGTTTTATTGATGATACGTGAGGAAATTATTATTGAGATTTTAAGTTGTGTGATTAGCTTGTGGCATGAATTTTGGTTTGAAGGAAATTCAGTTTAACAGCCGTTATGCTGCCAAATTTCTATCAAACCTAAAAGGGTTGAAAAATGTTTTAAAGTACCATATGAGTTGAAAACCCTGGGTGACACTGGTTCGACCAAACATCCCCAGGATATTTTTATGTGACAAGCATTGAGACGTACTTCTCACATACGGTGAGGAGGAGGCAAATCCGTGAGGGTATGTGTAGATGCAGCCTTACCAAAGCGGACAATTATTTGTGCACTCGAGGCCGATAGATCGTTTCAAAGAATGAAATATGTTTATGTTACCCCCTCATTTTACCCCATATTAAATCTAGTGACGACTAGTTAGGATTGAGCTCATTCCTAGGCGATTAGGTGAGACGGAGATAGGAGGTTATGATAAAAATCGCAGGCGGTGTATCGGTTGGAAATAGGTGGATATGTTTTAAGAGGGTGGTATTTGTGAAAAAGAACAAAAGAGATATGATGCTTTTAAGTCACATAAGTATGAGAAAAGTAAGAGTTGTAATATGCCCTTATGCCACTTGCATGAATCTAGATTGTTGTGATTTGTTGATTTATGTGCTCAAGCATTGCCATACATTCATGCTTAAACATGTTGCATTCATGACATCAAGATGCATACTAAAAGAAATGGACCTTGGATAAATAGTTTCATAAACCCTAATAATGAATCTCATATGCATGAACACCTTTTATAAATAAACCCAAGGTTCCTGAGGATGTGAACGATGTAACCCTAGAATAGGAGATTCCTTGAGATTCTTTAGTAAGATTCTCACTCTTTTCTCTTCTTTTTCTCGCTTAGTCACATCTTGAGACTGATGGCGAGATTCGTGGTCTTCATTGACACATCCGTCCGAGAGGCGCACCTAACGAGGAGCTCACGCTCAGTCTACACGTATGCCCACTCCTACCGCCTTGCGTTCTTGGATCAGTTACACTCCATTTCCCCGGGTTCTAGTAGCAGATGTTTTAGGGGAGGCTTAGTGCACACACTCACATGTAGACTGGATAAACCTGCTTTTGTTTTGAGGTTATTCACTATAGGTGCACTCGGGTAGTGATGGTTTACTTTATGTTTCTCTGTTTCTATTGTACTTCCTTTCTGCTGTATTACAAGCTCTGCCCGTCCCAATGAGGGTATGACTACTTATGTATTCTAAGTTATGTTATTAATGAAACGTTTCTCTGTTGTGATGATTTATGCTCAGCTGTTATATGTTTCCATTTCTGTGTTTCTCTATGAGTGTTAAGTGTGCTTTATATTCCTATTATTCGATTAGACTAAGAACGTGGCTCTCACTTTGTTGTGTGTTTTTTTAAAAAAAAAAATTTACTCGTAATTTTCCTTTAGTATTTTAAGAAAAGGATGAGACTATGAAGTAATAGCCTAATGTTTAACCTAATGTGTTCTAGAAAGTTGGGTTAAAAATTAGGGTGTTACATTGTCCACTGTACACTGTGAGAGCTTGGAAAAACTATTGTAAAGACTATTCGGTTTACTTTCTCATGTTGAGAAAGTTGTTGTTTATAAAATCTCAACATGTGCTGATTATTGGATGTAGGCAGGTTGGCCGAACCATTATAAAAACTCATGTTTATTCTCTCTTCCCTAATCTCTTATTTTTATGCTATGTGATTATGTTAAATATTAATCAAGTGTCATTAAAGTATCATCACTTTTTAGTTTGCAGAAATCTTCTTTCTGAAATTACTAATCTTCTTTCCACTGCACTTCAAGCTAAAAGCTAGATAGGATTTTTTATTAAAAGTTTCAAATTTAGAAGATTACTTCAAAAAGCACAATTCAATCTACCTTCTCTTGTACTCTTTTACTAACAAGTGGTATCAAAGCTTGACCTCTAAGGGGTTAAGCAATCCAACGATTGTAGAGGACAAAGAGTCAAAGGGACAAAATAAAGGTTAAAAATGCATCCTGTTAAATTACATGACATGAGTAATAGCTTACAAAAGCATGCAAGGTAAGAATACTCCGCTTTGCTCTTTATCTTCCTTGAAGTTATTTGATGAGTTGCCACATAATATGCATACTTCTTCTTCACAACATCTTTGTTAGATTTAATATAAGCCTGATAGAAAATCTAATAAAAATGTTATCAATCTTGTTTTCAAACTCTTGGTCTTAGAAGCTAAAATCTCCCTAAATCTTAGAATTGATCAAATAGATAACCTTATTAATGAAATTTTATTTTTGCTTCTGTTTTAAAGGTTATTATTTAAGTTTTCAAAGGGATAAAATGGTCTCAAGGGTTTCCAATGTCTTAGAATAATTTTTGAGAAAAAACTAGTAACTAGTTTGGATTAAAAATATAATTTCCAAAGCTTTTAGAAAATTAAAATTTTTGGCTACTATCTTGACATTATTAATTTTGTAAGGTGTTGTTTGGTATTGTTTAGATATGTAAAAATTACTATTAATTGTCGTAAAAATTATTTTTAGCATTTCAGGAAAAACTAGTAACTAGAAAGGATCAGAAATGTGATTTTCAAAGTTTTAGAAATTGAGATTGTGGCTACTATTTTAACATCCCTAAATTTTGTGAAATTCTATTTGGCACTGTTTATAAGTGTAGACATTACTATTAATTGTTGTAAAAATTATTTTTAGCTTCTTAGGAAAAGCTAGTAATTAGAAATGGTCAAAAAAGAAATTTCTACAATTCTTGAAACTAATTTTTTTAACACTGCCCAATGCTTACAGCACGGTTTGGTCGCTAAAAGGATAATTACAAGTGTTAGATTACACAGTTTTGCAAAATCGAAAAAATTGTGTTTTGAACCAATCATTATGGAATTTTGGTTGAATGGGTTTACTTAGGTCTGATAATGATTTTGAATGTGTCCATGTATTCAAAATATCATTTATGATGTCAAGAACAAGTTTTAGAAGTATTGACACTCGATAAGTGTAAAAAATCTGAAACTTTACACTTTGACCTCTAAAATCTAACAAACTTTGGCCAGTGGCCCAAAATGGTTTTTATGATGAATTCATTTTATTTCTAAGTGTCATGGTTCTCTTAAAAGTGTAAATTAATTTTGATGATATTAATGTGAATGATATGAAGGCTATGTTCATGTGACTTAGATGGAAATTATATGACTTGAAATAATTGTGCAAATTATGAGTTAATGACTATGCATGCTTGACTCTTGAATTATGTAAGCGATGATCTCTAGTATGCTGTATATATCCTATTGAGCATAGCATATGCATTAGCTAGTCTAGTCCTTGATTTCAACATACTAGGTAGGAGTATGTTTACTTTTCAATGAAATGTTGATGATGGCATGCTTATGTGATCCATTACATGATGAATTGTGGCATGCTATGAATATGATTGAATAATTGAGGTGCATGATGAATGTATTTTATGGCATGAAGCAAATTTGAGGAAACTCCATTCCCAGCCGTTATGTTACCAAATTTTCACCAAATTTGTGAACTTCGATAAATTATGAAGTTTATGAGCATTAAATGTTAAATAATAAATTATGATGATGGCTATAATTATATACTCATGTTTTTATCTCTAAAATAATATGTTAAGATTTAAAATGGTGACATAAGAAACATGGAAATGATCTTCTAGACTCCAGGAATTAATGGTTATGAGAGATGATCCAATAAGGGGATCCTTTAGACTCCAGGAATTAATGGTTATGAAAGGTGATCCTATGCCCCCTATCTCGCACTCTGGGAGTCAAGAGTTAGGTTATCAAAAGGATAAGTATAGACTAATGATGACTAGTTAGATATGAGCTCATAACCTAGAACTCTCAAGAGGAGAGAGTATTGAGGTGGCCCCTATAGAAGAGAATAAGAAATTTAAGTCACCTAAAGGAATAAAGAGGAGAGATCATGTTAAAAGGATTATGCTCTTTATGCTATGTCTATTTAGTACGATTCTTGTGATATTTTGCATGTGGCATTGACATGCATTCATGATATAGTATGATGCATTCATGACATAAAAATTCATGTTAAAAGATACAAGCCTCGACTAATGGTATTTGGAACTTAATAAATAAAGCTTATATATGCTCACTATTTTCATAATGAAACCCGAGGTTCCTGAGGACACAGATCATGACACATGATAGGAGGAAAAAGCCCTACTAAGATTCTTCTATAAGTTTCTCATCCCTTAGTTCTTTCTTTCCATCTCGTCTTTAGAGGTTGGTTGTGACATTCATGATTTACATTGATCCCTTTATGTGGGAGATGCACTATGACCCGGTTAACTGGTCATACCATTTTGTAGGTCACTATGTTGTTCGCCTGTTCATTTTCTTGGATCGTCATTTCACACATCCTGTTGCTAGTGTCTGGTTTTCCCCTATTGCTCCATTTATGCATGACTTCACCTTTGAGCATGCACGTCCGCATACTCAGTAGTTTCCTCGTGCTTGCTCTACTACATCTGCTATTTAGGAATTCCCTAACTACATACCCCGGTCACCCCCTCGTCCTACTGAGCCATGGTCAGACTCGTCTGAGGAGTCACCCTCCCAACATTCTTCTAGTGGTTCTGCCTCTACCATCCCTATGCAGGTGGGAGGCGGTAACAATGGAGAGGCTACCATCACATAGACAATAAGAGGAGATGAGTCCATTCAGAGAGGAGCTACTCATCCATGTTGAGGTGCCCATGTTTGCCCTACTGGTCATTTACCACTCTTAATGACCTAGCCCATGTGATCGGTTACCTTCCTCCTTTTCAAGAGTGACATTTGTTGGAGTGAACAATGGACCATGTGGAGTGCCTGTAACATCCCCAAATTTATAACTAAGATAAATATTAATCTTAATTATCGATAGCAAAACCAAGAGAATCTGGAAAAATGTTATGAAACACAACAAATAGACTACTTAAGTATGTCTAGAGAAAAATGCAAAGAATTACGAAAATGCCATCACTTAGTGAAAATTACGAAAATGCCCTTGCTATGTAAAGAAAATTACCAAACTACCCTTGCCTTATTAAATGACAAAGATACCCTTACTCTATGAATGGAATTACAAGAATACCACTATCATTGTCTAATTACAATAGTATCCTTGTCTTAGTTAAAGAAATTACTACAATGCCATTTGCACAAATCCCTAGACTTGTCTTTAGACAAGAATGAATCTAAGCCATTGGATTAAAATGATAACACAATAATTTAACCACATACATCATACACATTTCTGAATCACATACATGCACTAAAGGTTAGAAAATCTCCACTAACATCTTTGCACAAAACATGGAGCATTTTTATCCAACATGTTTGCTTAAAACATGGAAACATGTTTGCACGAAACAAGGAGCATTTTCATCCCAAAATTCAGCCAACATGTTTCCATAAATCATGCTCCAAGTGCTTTCCTTCTTTTGTTTTTTCTCTAATCTTTCCACTATAAATACTCCTCAAACTCTCTTCAACTTAGAAACTCCCTAAGTGTTCTTTCTTTCTTATTCTATCATTCTTCTTAGACTTCTCTTGATCCTCTAAACTTCATCCAAACACTTAAATCCTAAGTCCAAACTTTCACTAGCCCTCACAAGAGTTACAATCTTTAACTCTAGTGAGAAATATTTTCTTAAGCACTCAAGTTCTAGAGCCAAGATTCAAGGAGGGTCATCCACTCCAAAGACTCTTGTTCAAAGCTTAAGGAAGAAGAGAAGGACCCTTTTTAGACCTACCTAATAGAATGCCTCAAGTTTGAGTTATTGTCAAAAGTTTCGAATGATTTGAAAAATATATTTTTAGAAATATGACATGTTCTATTCTGTTATGAGTACTCTTATGATGTTATCAAACTCAAATATAACTTGAACAGATTGTATGTGAAACCTGATTTAATAAAGGTAACTTAAGACATGAAAATGGTAGGTGCTGGAATTTCTAGTTGTTTCTGGCAGCAGGTACTTCGAAAGATACTGTTCATAAAATATCAAGAATCTCGAAGTTAAAATAATTTTACTATAAACTAGACTCATTATAGAACATTCTCCAAAAAGAATCACCCAAAACGGAGTTTTCTAGCTCAAGATATAATTTTTTAAAATAGAGCCTAAGACTGAAACTTTAAATTTGATCTTGTAGTAGTAAAGTAGGTGTAACTCACTCTAGAAAAATGAAAATGGACTGATTTCAACTTTGTTGGAGAGCTAACATATATAGGAATACACCCATGTATGTTACGTATAAAGTTTTGTACCTCGTAAATATAGAATGAGAAATAAATTTCAGGATAGTGTATTGTGAAAGTGCAGTTTGGAATGGTTCTGGCTAAGGAAAGACTTGGTATTTAAGCGTGTCCATTGTGACCCACCTCTCTTTCCTAGGAACCCTCCTATGCATGGTTTACAATTGATTTACACTATACCAAAGATGTAAATGCTAAAATTTGATGAGTTAGGAATTTGGAACTACCTTTACTAAGCTGAGATAACAAGTATACAGAGAATTATAAACTTTCTTCTAAAAGATGTCAAAACTATAAATAAAAGAATCAAGTCTTGTAAAAAGAGAATTTTAAGAATTTAAGTAGAATAATAATCTTCAAGAGTTATATGTAAACCATAATAAAAATATATAAAGAACCTATAATAATATTTTGAAGTACATTAATGTATTAATGGAATTCTAAGAGTACAAAGAATACTAGGAGAAAAAGATAATACTAAGACATCCATTACCTCTTAGGAACACTAGGAACTCAACTTGATAACTTTGGTTGCTTAAAATGAATCATTTATGAAAATGTTTACTATGAGATTTACATGATATTATCCATGTTTCATGAAGTGAATTATAGTAAAGTGAATGTATGGTGATGAGTTATGAAATGATGAAGATGAATGATTGATTGCCCATGATTTATTGTGATTACATGATTATATGCATACATTCATTTTCAAAGGAAATAATAAAAGTAAAAGCCTGTGAAATTAGCAATGAAAGTCTGGAAAAGTGGACTCGAGCTAAGCTCACGCTTAACCGTTGAGATTACGGTAACAAAAAGAAAATAAAAGTAAAGTTTGAAAAAGTAGCAATGAAAGTCTGGAAAAGTGGACTTGAGCTAAACTCACGACTTAACCCCCTAAACCGTTGAGATCACGGCAACGGAAAGGAAACCAAAAAGGTTGTGGCGATGGCCACGGTATGAGCTCATTACCCTTTTAGGGTGGTCTAAGGCATTGATGCATTCATCCCGTGAGTAATTAAGAAATATGTTGATGAAATAAATGAAAGATGATGATCACTAAACAAGTGAATGTTGAGGATGAGTAATCATGAAATGCATGCAGCTCCTAAATGATTATTGCTTATTAGTGGTTTTTCATTATATGCTTATATGTATGCTTGATGAAATACTGAATGGATATTTCTACTAACATTCAAGATTAGTTTAAAAGTAACTGCACTTCGGCTAATCACGTTTGTGAAAGTTTGATAATTGAATCCTTACCTGTTCACTTTTTTATAATAAACCCGAAGTTACTGGGACGACAACGATGACACTTTTAGTACAAGTAGGAACTCCTACTGAGAAATCATGTATTTCTCACTCCTATGTTTATTTTCCATTGTCGTTACCAGAGACAGACGTGTCCACCTAAAGCAACGAAGCTGTAGCTGAGGAAGGAGGTAGAGCGTGAAGATTTCAAACCTTTCAAGTAGGAGCATTCCGAGCTTTAGTTACATTATAGTTTGTGAGAAACAATTAGTAATAGTAGAACTTATATTGTTATGTATAATAACTTATCAGTATGATATATGCCATGTTGTGACTTATGTATTAAGTGATTATATTCTAGTTTATGTGATAATAGTTCTACACTTAGTCTCTTATTCCGCTTATAATTAAGTGTGCAATGTAACTTGATTATTATCTATAAAAGCGCTATGTATTTCGCTTCTCGTTACAGGCTTAAGTTTTCAAAAAATTAATTTATTTAAAGAAAAAAAAACTTCCATTATTTTTCTAAGTTAATTTCAAAAGAAAATAAATGCAAGACATAAGTGACAATTAATAGAATCCAAATGTGAACTTAAGCACAGTGGGGTTCTATTAGGGTGTTACAGTGCTCGTGCATATCTAGTGGAGAGGATATCCTTCTTTTGTTTTTTTTTATTAGAGGTTATCTATTCTAGGCACGCCTAGTAAGAGTAGTGGAAGGATAGGTCTTTATTAGCTTATATTTAGTTTTTGTCTGCATATTGTTTCATGCT
This sequence comes from Dalbergia cultrata, assembly GCA_031216105.1. Lineage (NCBI taxonomy): Eukaryota > Viridiplantae > Streptophyta > Magnoliopsida > Fabales > Fabaceae > Dalbergia > Dalbergia cultrata. Next base: position 35,776,090 of record CM062344.1, on the reverse strand, counting down.
TATATTTGGATGATTGTACTTAGCTCAACCTTTGTTGGTGAGCATGACACTATTACACATGTTTATTTTGGTGCGTGATAAGGAACTGTTGATATAGATGATATATAAATACATGATGATATGATTATGTTCCAGATATTGTGGTATTTGTACTTTGTGTATGCTTGTGACATGTTTTTAGCTTTCTCTCTTATATGTAAGTTGAATGATGTGTTTTAGTTAGTATGCGTAGCTCATGTTTTGTTTTTAAGTTTTTTTTTTAAAAATTTACCAGTACTTTTACTAAAGTATTTCCAAGAGTTTAAATTAAGAACTAGGATAAAAGAGTAATAATCAATAATTAACTTAAATGCATCCTAGGTGTGTTGGGTTAAATATTAGGGTGTTACAATAGTCACAATCTGCAAGGACATATATAGTATTCAACAATTCTAGCGGAGTCCTTGTATGAGTATTGGGAGAGGTTCAATATATGAGAGCTTTCCACATCATCAGATTCTTGAGCAATTCCTCATTTAATACTTTTATGAGGGGTTGTTAGCCTTTGATTGGAGTATGCTTGATGCTGCTAGTGTAACGCCTCGATTTTTCTGTATATGCAAAATGACCAAAATACCCTGAGGTAATTTTTCCATAGGACTTCAGGACGGCTGGTCTCAACTATCCTCAAAGGGTAAGTTTGATGTTTGAAGGGGACTAGACATGTTTTAGATAACAATCAATGTGAAAATCACAAATCCTTATTTTTCCTGTGTGTGAAATTACCAAAACGCCCAATATGGGATTAAGTGACGACCAAACCCCATAATCACTTGGGAGTTGGATATGTTAATTTAAGGTGATTGGTGCATGATGAGAAACAGTTGATATAGATGATATATAAATACATGATGATATGATTATGTTCCAGATATTGTGGTATTTGTATTTTGTGTAGGCTTGTGACATGTTTTTAGCTTTCTCTCTTATATATAAGACAAATGACGTGTTTTACTTAGTATGCATGGCTCACATTTTGTTTTTAAGTTTAAAAAAATTTTACCTGTATTTTTACTAAAGTATTTCCAAAAAGTTTAAATTAAGAATTGAGACAAAAGAGTAATAACTAAAAATTAACTTAAATGCGTCCTAGGCATATTGGGCTAAATATTAGGGTGTTAAAGAATTCCCTGTTATTAATAGATTTTGTGATTGTCTAAAATCATTTTAGTCTATTTTATATGTGGAGATGCCCTAAAACTCACACTTAAGCTCAAGAAGCCACTGTCCAAGGGTTTTCTAATGCCTAATTTGAAAGGGCCCCCTCTTTTGAAGCGAAGGTTGAAGTTATTATAGGGTTGTTTTCAAACTTCCAATGATTATTTTGTGTTCTATGCTTCCCTATGTGATTCCTCTATTCTCTATTCTGCATGTTTTAGACTAAAAACTCTCCATGTATGTTATGGTGGGAAATGAAGATTGAGCAACTTTTTGGTTGCCACAACTATACTGAAGATAAGAAAGTGAAAGTGGCAGCCATGGAGTTCATGGACTATGCTCTTATTTGGTGGAACCAATTGCAAAAGGAGCGACTTAGATATGAATAACCTTTGGTGGATACTTGGGTTGAAGAGGTTGATGAGAAGAAGATTTGTCCCTTCCTATTATCATAAGGACCTTCACAACAAGCTCCAAAGACTCACACAAGGTAGTAGGAGTGTTGATGAATATTACAAGGAGATAGAGGTGTTTTTTATTAGAGCCAATGTGAATGAAGATAGGGAGGCTATGTAACATCCGCAAATTTATAACTAAGATAAATATTAATTAGCGATAGCAAAACTAAGAGAATCAGGACAAATGTTATGAAACACAACAAATAGTGCTACAAATTTTATTCTAAAAGATGTCAGAACTCTAAATAAAAGATTCAAGTCTTGTAAAGAGATAATTTTAAGGATTTAAGTAGAATAATAATCTTCAGGAGATATATATAAAAGTCATAATAAAAATATATAAAGAACCTCTAAAAATATCTTAAAGGGTATTAATGTATTAATGGAAATACTAAGAGTACAAAGAAGACTAAGAGAAAAAGATAATACCAAGATATTCATAACCTATTAGGAACACTAGAGACCTAACTTGATAACTTAGGTTGCTTAATATGAATTATCTATGAGAATGTTTACTATGAGATTTACATGATATTGTCTATGTTACATGAAGTGATATACAGAAATGTGAATGTATTGATGAGATATGAAATGATAATGATAAAATGATTGACTGTGCCATGATTTATTAATGTGCATACATTCATGTTTCAAATGAAATAATAAATAGACCAACTCACTACTTAACCCTCTTTGAGGATTAAGGTATTGATTATTTCACTCAATGAGAATAAAAGTAAAACCTGAAAAAGTAGCAATGATAGTCTGGAAAAATGGACTTGAGCTAAACTCATGGCTTAACCCCCTAAACCGTTGAGATCATGGCAACGGAAAGAAAACTAAAAGGTTGTGGCGACGGCCACGGTATGAGCTCATTACCCTTTTAGGGTGGTTTAAGGCATTGATGCATTCATCCCGTGAGTAATTAAGAAATATGTTGATGACATAAATGAAAGATGATGATCACTAAACAAGTGAATGTTGAGGATGAGTAATCATGAAATGCATGCAGCTCCTAAATGATTATTGCTTATTAGTCATTTTACATGATATGCTTATATGTATGCTTGATGAAATACTGAATGGATATTTATGCTAATGTTCAAGATTAGTTTAAAAGTAACTGCACTTTAGCTAATCATGTTTGTGAAAGTTTGATAATTGAATCCTTACCTGTTCACCTTTTTATAATAAACCCGAAGTGACTGGGACGACAACGATGCCACTTTTAGTACAAGTAGGAACTCCTACTGAGAAATCATGTATTTCTTACTCCTATGTTTATTTTCCGTTGTCGTTACTAGAGACAGACATGTCCACCTAAAGCAACGAAGCTGTAGCTGAGGAAGGAGGTAGTGCGTGAAGATTTCAAACCTTTCAAGTAGGAGCATTCCGAGCTTTAGTTACATTATAGTTTGTGAGAAACAATTAGTAATAGTAGAACTTATATTGTTATTTGTAATAACTTATCAGTATGATATATGTCCTGTTGTGACTTATGTATTAAGTGATTATATTCCAGTTTATGTGATAATAGTTCTACACTTAGTCTCTTATTCTGCTTATTTAATTAAGTGCGCAATGTAACTTGATTATTATCTATAAAAGTGCTATGTATTTCACTTCTCGTTACAGGCTTAAGTTTTCAAAAAATTAATTTATTTAAAGAAAAAAAACTTCCACCTATTTTTCTAAGTTAATTTCAAAAGAAAATAAATGCAAGGTATAAGTGACAACTAATAGAATCCAACTGTGAACTTAAGCACAGTGGGGTTCTATTAGGGTGTTACATTATGGTATCAGAGCAGTTCATCCTATTTAAGCCTGAGGAATGGACTGACTATGCTTTTGTCTATGATATCATGCTATTAATCTTATCTGTATGATAGGATATAGGATTTAGAAATGCATGATCGTCTTGTGATACTGCCATAGTTGCTACCATGCTTAGCTATAGTATTGAGACTGATCAACTCGATGACTGTTGTTTGGTGTGTCTAGGAACTAATGGCAGCAAACAGACGTATGCATGGGGCACGCAGTGGAGGTAATCGTGATGAACTGGCAAATGCACTCCAGGAGATGGCTAGGGCTATGCAAGCACAAGCAACAGTGATGATGAAGCAGATGAATAGGAGGTCAGAGGAATCAGTTGGGGAACCAAGAACATGGAAAATTCTCAGAATTCAAGAGGGCTGGACCTCCAGAATTCAAAGGGACAACTAACCCCGAAATAGCTGACGGATGGACTCAAGAGATGGAGAAGGTTTTCTCAGTGGTAGAATGCTCTGATGAACAAAAGGTGGCATTCTCTACTTATATACTGAAAGGAGAGGCTGCCATGTGGTGGAAGGGTGCAAAAGGTTTGCTCGAAAGTGCTGACATACAGATTACGTGGGAGGTTTTCTATGCTACATTCCATAAGAAATATTTTCCAGATCCGGTTAAGAAGGCAAAGGAAGTAGAATTTCTGTTGCCGACACAGGGAAATCGAAGTGTGGCTGAGTACACAGCTAAGTTTGAAGAACTGATCAAACACTCAACTAGCTACCAAAGGGATCCCAACGAGGCTTGGAAATGCATGAAATATGAGAGTGGTTTGAGGCCAGACATTTTGGCATCTGTGGCTCCACTGGAGGTCATTGACTATGCATCTTTAGTCAGCAAAAGCCAAGTGGCTGAGAGTTGCAATCGCCAGCTAGTTGCCCACCTAGTTGAAGAGAATAGGAAGAGGTCTGCTTAACAAGGTCACCGAGGGTTCCCACCCCCTCACAAGAAACCCTACCAAGGAGGTGGATTTAAAGGGAAACAGCCCCAACACCCTATGATTAATCAACCTAGGACACAAGCTGTTAATCGACCTAGGATGGCTGCTGTCCCTGAACCTATGACTAGACCCCCTTGTGCCACTTGTGGAAAGATACATGGAGGGGAATGCAGATTTGGTAAGAATGTTTGTTATCGGGGTGGACAGGCAGGACACTATTCTAGAGAGTGCCTAAAGTTCAATCAGGCCTCTACACTTAACCCTAAGGCACAGGGATGCGTGTTTGCTATCACTACTGAGATGCCCTCAGAATCCGATGATCTGATTCAAGGTAAGTGTATAATTAATGGAAAACCCTTAATTGTATTGTTTGATTCTGGCGTAGCACATTCATTCATTTCATATGATTGTGCTAATAAGTTGAGGTTGTATACATCTGACTTAAAAATCATCTTAGTTGTCTCTACACCCACTATAAATACTGTTAGAACTAATCAAGCCTGCCTAAATTATGAATTTGAGGTAGCTGATAGGATTTTTCATCATGATTTAGTTTGTCTACCCTTGTCTGGTTTTGATGTAATCTTGGGCATGGATTGGCTTTCGGCTAACCGTGTGTTACTACATTGTGCAAATAAGTCCCTAGTATTTCTTCCCAAACCATCTTTACCCAATCCCTCTAAACTTGATAGAAAGGTACGACTATACCTAAACTCCATTATCATGGGGGATAGTAGGAATGAAAAGCGAGGATATGTCTTCCCAATGACAAGTGAGAAAGAAGTGGAGCAAGCTCTAGAAAAGATCCTTGTAGTAAAGGAATTCTCAGATGTTTTTCCTGATGACATACCTGAATTTCCTCCAAAAAGGGAGATTGAGTTTTCTATAGATTTGGTACCAGGAACAGGACCCATATCTATAGCTCCTTATTGGATGCCATTAGCCGAGTTAACAGAGTTGAAGAAGCAATTAGAGGAACTACCACAGAAGAAATTCATTAGGCCCAATGCTTCACCATGGGGAGCCCCAGTGCTGTTTGTCAAGAAGAAGGATGGGAGTATGTGATTATGTGTGGATTATAGGCAGCTAAACAAAGTGACTATAAAAAATAAATACCCTTTGCCTAGAATAGATGACCTCATGGACCAATTAAGAGGAGCCCAAGTGTTTTCCAAGATAGATCTGCGATCAGGATACTACCAGATTCGAGTGAAGGAGGAGGACATACCAAAGACAGCCTTTAGGACTAGATATGGACATTATGAGTTTAATGTGATGTTGTTTGGGTTAACCAATGCACCAGCAGTATTTATGGACTACATGAATAGGATATTTAGCCCATACTTGGACAAGTTTGTAATAGTGTTCATCGATGACATTCTAGTTTACTCTATAACTGAAGAAGAGCACGAAGAACACTTACGAGTGGTGTTGGAGGTGTTGAGGAACAAGAAACTTTATGCAAAGTTGTCCAAGTGTGAATTTTGGATGAAGGAAGTTAAGTTCTTAGGTCATGTAGTGTCACATGGGGGAATAGCAGTAGACCCAAGTAAGATAGAAGCGGTGCAACAATGGGAAACCCCTACCACTGTGAAGGAGATTAGGAGTTTTCTAGGGCTAGCTGGTTACTATCGAAGGTTCATTAGAGGTTTTTCCCAAATTACCTTACCCCTCACCAAGCTAACAAGGAAGAATTCAGCTTTTATATGGAGCCTAGAATGTGAAGAGAGTTTCCAAGAACTAAAGTGAAGTTGACCACTACCCCTGTCCTAATCCTACCTGACCCAAAAGAAAACTTTGTGTATTGTGATGCCTCGGGAAGAGGACTAGGATGTGTTTTGATGCAAAATAGGAATGTAGTAGCCTATGCCTCTAGACAGCTCAAACCCCATGAAGTTAATTACCCAACCCATGACTTAGAGCTAGCGGCTATTGTCTTTGCCTTAAAAATTTGGAGACATCATCTTTATGGTGTAAGGTTTGAAGTCTTTTCTGACCACAAAAGTCTGAAATACCTCTTCAACCAAAAGGAACTCAATATGAGACAAAGGCATTGGATGGATTTTCTCAAGGACTATGACTTTGGGTTGAACTACCACCCAGGAAAGGCAAATGTGGTAGCAGACGCTTTGAGTCATAAGTCCTTGCATTCCGCTTGGCTCATGGTGAAAGAAAATGAGGTGATAGAAGATTTTAGGAACCTCAACTTAGGATATAGGGGGACTTTAGAACAAATTCGGTTAAGCCAACTAAGTGTAACCAGTAGCTTTAGGGATCAAATAATTCAAGCCCAAAGGGAAGATGAGGATTTCCTTAGAACCTTAACCCTTGTCGAAGCAGGAAAATTGAAAGAGTTTATCCAGGATAAGGAAGGAGTGTGGAGATACCAAGGGAGAATCTATGTACCTGCAAAAGAAGGATTAAGAGCTAGCATTTTGGAAGAAGCCCACAAGAGTCAATTTAGTGTACACCCCGGTATAACCAAGATGTACCATGACCTATAAAAGATGTTACGTGGCCAAAGATGAAAGCAGATATAGCAAATATAGTGCAAAAATGTTTGGTATGCCAAAAAGTGAAGATAGAGCATCAAAAACCCTCCGGAGTTCTGCAACCTCTCGAAATCCCTGAATGGAAGTGGGAAGGAATATCCATGGATTTCGTGATGGGATTGCCAAGAACGCCTACCGGACATGACTCCATATGGGTGATTGTGGATAGACATGACTACCATTGTCTCAGATAGGGATCCAAGGTTCACCTCAAGATTTTGGGGAGCTTTGCAAAAGGCGTTTGGTTCAAGGTTGTGTCTAAGCACTGCCTATCACCCTCAAACTGATGGACAATCAGAAAGAACAATTCAAACCCTTGAGGATATGCTAAGAGCATGTGTCTTAGACCAGCCAAAAAGTTGGGACAAACAGCTTCCATTGATTGAGTTTGCATATAATAATAGTTACCACACTAGCATTGGGATGGCACCCTATGAGGCTTTGTATGGTAGAAAGTGTCAATCACCACTTTGTTGGTGTGACCTGGGAGAGCAAAGTATTTTGGGCCCTGATTTGGTAGAAGAGACAACCAAACAAATAAGGAGAATTAGGGAAAGAATCCTCACTGCTCAAAGTAGGCAGAAGAGCTATGCTGACAAGAGAAGGAAACCTCTCGAATTTCAAGAAGGCGAACACATATTCTTGTGAATTACTCCTACCACAGGTATAGGTCGTGCAATGAAAGTCAAAAAGCTAAGCCCTAGATTCTTAGGACCCTTCCAAATCCTCAAAAAGGTAGGTCCCTCCGCCTACCAAATTGCATTACCTCCAAATTTGTCTAACCTACATGATGTTTTTCATGTGTCCCAATTGAGAAAGTATCAATCAGACCCCAGTCATGTGTTTGAGCCAGAAACTATACAATTAAAAGATGACTTAACTTTTGAATTACCACCGATGAGGATCGTGGATCATGGCATCAAGCAGTTGAGAAACAAATCTGTGTCTCCGGTCCGAGTAGCCTGGGGACAAGATGGAATGGAAGAGCACACATGGAAGCTCGAGGAAGATATGCGAAAAGAATTTCCGAACCTATTCACAGGTATCAAATTTTGAGGGCAAAATTTTTAATAAGAAGGGGAGAAATGTAACATCCCCAAATTTATAACTAAGATAAATATTAATTAGCGATAGCAAAACCAAGAGAATCTGGACAAATGTTATGAAACACAACAAATAGACTACTTAAGTATGTCTAGAGAAAAATGCAAAGAATTACGAAAATGCCATCACTTAGTAGAAATTACGAAAATGCCCTTGCTATATAAAGGAAATTACCAAACTACCCTTGCCTTATTAAATGACAAAGATACCCTTACTCTATGAATGGAATTACAAGAATACCACTATCATTGTCTAATTACAAAAATATCCTTGTCTTGGTTAAAGAAATTACTACAATGCCATTTGCACAAATCCCTAGACTTGTCTTTAGACAAGAATGAATCTAAGCCATTGGATTAAGATGATAACACAATAATTTAACCACATACATCATACATATTTCTGAATCACATACATGCACTAAAGGTTAGAAAATCTCCACTAACATCTTTGCACAAAACATGGAGCATTTTCATCCAACATGTTTGCATAAAACATGGAAACATGTTTGCACAAAACATGGAGCATTTTCATCCAACATGTTTGCTTAAAACATAGAAACATGTTTGCTTAAAACATAGAAACATGTTTGCACAAAACAAGGAGCATTTTTATCCCAAAATTAAGCCAACATGTTTCCATAAATCATGCTCCAAGTGCTTTCCTTCTTCTGTTTTTTCTCTAATCTTTCCACTATAAATACTCCTCAAACTCTCTTCAATTCAGAAACTCCCTAAGTGTTCTTTCTTTCTTATTCTATCATTCTTCTTATGTTTTTCAAAGACTTCTCTTGATCCTCTAAACTTCATCCAAACACTTAAATCCTAAGTCCAAACTTTCACTAGCCCTCACAAGAGTTACAATCTTTAACTCTAGTGAGAAATATTTTCTTAAGAACTCAAGTTCTAGAGCCAAGATTCAAGGAGGGTCATCCACTCCAAAGACTCTTGTTCAAAGCTTAAGGAAGAAGAGAAGGACCCTTTTTAGATCCTACACAAGAGGTAGGAGTTTCTTCTTTATTTGTTCAAGTATTGTTGGCTTCTAACTTTGCTCATGGATAGAATGCCTCAAACTTGAGTTATTGTCAAAACTTTTGAGTAATTATATTTTTAGAAAACACAACATGTTCTATTCTACTATGAGTACTTTTATGATGTTATCAAACTCAAATATAACTTAAAAGATTGTATGTGAAACTTGAGTTAATAAAGATAACTTAAGACATGAACATGGCAGGTGCTGGAATTTCTAGTTATTTCTGGCAGTAGTTACTTCGAAAATTAGTGTTTATAAAATATGAAGGATCTCGAAATGAAAATATTTTTATTATAAACTAGACTCATTGTAGAACACTCTCCAAAAATAATCACCTAAAACGGAGTTTCCTAGCCCAAGATATAAATTTTTAAAGTAGAGCATAAGACTGAAACTCTTAATCTAACCTTGTAGTAGTAAAAAAGGTGTAACTCACTCTAGAAAAATTCAAATGGACTGATTTCAACTTTGTGGACAAGCTAACACATCTACAAACACACTTATGTATGCTATGCATAAAGTTTTACACCACGAAAATACAAAATGAGAGATATATTTTCGGGACAGTGTGCTGAGAAAGTCTTGAAGGTAGCGTGATACTGTGAGAGTGCAATTTGGAAAGGTTCTGGCTAAAGAAAGACTTGGTATTTAAGCGTGTCCATTGTGACCCACCTCTCTTTCCTAGGAATCCTACTATGCACAATTTATAGTTGATTTACACTAATCTAAGATGTTAGTGCTACAAATTTTATTCTAAAAGATGTCAAAACTCTAAATAAAAGATTCAAGTCTTGTAAAGAGATAATTTTAAGGATTTAAGTAGAATAATAATCTTCAGGAGATATATATAAAAGTCATAATAAAAATATATAAAGAACCTCTAAAAATATCTTAAAGGGTATTAATGTATTAATGAAAATACTAAGAGTACAAAGAAGACTAAGAGAAAAAGATAATACCAAGATATCCATAACCTATTAGAAACACTAGAGACCTAACTTGATAACTTAGGTTGCTTAATATGAATTATCTATGAGAATGTTTACTATGAGATTTACATGATATTGTCTATGTTACATGAAGTGATATATAGAAATGTGAATGTATTGATGAGATATGAAATGATAATGATAAAATGATTGACTGTGTCATGATTTATTAATGTGCATACATTCATGTTTCAAATGAAATAATAAATAGACCAACTCACTGCTTAATCCTCTTTGAGGATTAAGGTATTGATGATTTCACTCAGTGAGAATTTAACATCCCCAAATTTATAACTAAGATAAATATTAATTAGCGATAGCAAAACCAAGAGAATCTGGACAAATGTTATGAAACACAACAAATAGACTACTTAAGTATGTCTCGAGAAAAATGCAAAGAATTATGAAAATGCCATCACTTAGTGGAAATTATGAAAATACCCTTGCTATGTAAAGGAAATTACCAAACTACCCTTGCCTTATTAAATGACAAAGATATCCTTACTCTATGAATGGAATTACAAGAATACCACTATCATTGTCTAATTACAAAAATATCCTTGTCTTAGTTAAAGAAATTACTACAATGCCATTTGCACAAATCCCTAGACTTGTCTTTAGACAAGAATGAATCTAAGCCATTGGATTAAGATGATAACACAATAATTTAACCACATACATCATACACATTTCTGAATCACATACATGCACTAAAGGTTAGAAAATCTCCACTAACATCTTTGCACAAAAAATGGAGCATTTTCATCCAACATGTTTGCACAAAACATGGAAACATCTTTGCACAAAACATGGAAACATGTTTGTACAAAACAAGGAGCATTTTCATCCCAAAATTTAGCCAACATGTTTCCATAAATCATGCTCCAACTGCTTTCCTTCTTCTATTTTTTTTCTCTAATCTTTCCACTATAAATACTCCTCAAACTCTGTTCAATTCAGAAACTCCCTAAGTGTTCTTTCTTTCTTATTCTATCATTCTTCTTATGTTCTTCAAAGACTTCTCTTGATCCTCTAAATTTCATCCAAACACTTAAATCCTAAGTCCAAACTTTCACTAGCCCTCACAAGAGTTACAATCTTTAACTCTAGTGAGAAATATTTGCTTAAGCACTCAAGTTCTAGAGCCAAGATTCAAGGAGGATCATCCACTCCAAAGACTCTTGTTCAAAGCTTAAGGAAGAAGAGAAGGACCCTTTTTAGACCCTACACAAGAGGTAGGATTTTCTTCTTTATTTGTTCAAGTATTGTTGGCTTCTAACTTTGCTCATGGATAGAATGCCTCAAATTTGAGTTATTGTCAAAAGTTTTGAATAATTATATTTTTAGAAAACACAACATGCTCTATTCTGCTATGAGTACTTTTATGATGTTATCAAACTCAAATATAACTTAAAAGATTGTATGTGAAACTTGAGTTAATAAAGATAACTTAAGATATGAACATGGCAGGTGCTGGAATTTCTAGTTATTTCTGGCAGTAGTTACTTCGAAAATTAGTGTTCATAAAATATGAAGGATCTCGAAATGAAAATATTTTTATTATAAACTAGACTCATTGTAGAACACTCTCCAAAAAGAATCACCTCAAACGGAGTTTCCTAGCCTACGATATAAATTTTTAAAGTAGAGCCTAAGACTAAAACTCTTAATCTGACCTTGTAGTAGTAAAATAGGTGTAACTCACTCTAGAAAAATGCAAATGGACTGATTTCAACTTTGTGGAAAAGCTAACACATCTACAAACACACTTATGTATGCTATGCATAAATTTTTACACCACGAAAATACAGAATGAGTGATATATTTTCGGGACAGTGTGCTGGGAAAGTCTTGAAGGCAGCGTGATACTGTGAGAGTGCAATTTGGAAAGGTTCCGGCTAAGGAAAGACTTGGTATTTAAGCGTGTCCATTGTGACCCACCTCTCTTTACTGGGAATCCTACTATGCACAATTTATAGTTGATTTACACTAATCTAAGATGTTAGTGCTACAAATTTTATTCTAAAAGATGTCAGAACTCTAAATAAAAGATTCAAGTCTTATAAAGAGATAATTTTAAGGATTTAAGTAGAATAATAATCTTCAGGAGATATATATAAAAGTCATAATAAAAATATATAAAGAACCTCTAAAAATATCTTAAAGGGTATTAATGTATTAATGAAAATACTAAGAGTACAAAGAAGACTAAGAGAAAAAGATAATACCAAGATATCCATAACCTATTAGAAACACTAGAGACCTAACTTGATAACTTAGGTTGCTTAATATGAATTATCTATGAGAATGTTTACTATGAGATTTACATGATATTGTCTATGTTACATGAAGTGATATATAGAAATGTGAATGTATTGATGAGATATGAAATGATAATGATAAAATGATTGACTGTGCCATGATTTATTAATGTGCATACATTCATGTTTCAAATGAAATAATAAATAGACCAACTTACTGCATGAGGATTAAGGTATTGATGATTTCACTCAGTGAGAATAAAAGTAAAACCTGAAAAAGTAGCAATGATAGTCTGGAAAAGTGGACTTGAGCTAAACTCACGGCTTAAACCCCTAAACCGTTGAGATCATGGCAACGGAAAGAAAACCAAAAGGTTGTGGCGACGGCCACGGTATGAGCTCATTACCCTTTTAGGGTGGTCTAAGGCATTGATGCATTCATCCCATGAGTAATTAAGAAATACATTGATGAAATAAATGAAAGATGATGATCACTAAACAAGTGAATGTTAAGAATGAGTAATCATGAAATGCATGTAGCTCCTAAATGATTGTTGCTTATTAGTGGTTTTACATTATATGCTTATATGTATGCTTGATGAAATACTGAATGGATATTTCTGCTAATGTTCAAGATTAGTTAAAAGTAACTGCACTTCGGCTAATCATGTTTGTGAAAGTTTGATAATTATCTATAAAAGCGCTATGTATTTCACTTCTCGTTACAGGCTTAAGTTTTCAAAAAATTAATTTATTTAAAGAAAAAAAAAACTTCCACTATTTTTCTACATTAATTTCAAAAGAAAATAAATGCAAGGCATAAGTGACAACTAATAGAATCCAAATGTGAACTTAAGCACAGTGGGGTTCTATTAGGGTGTTACATTATGGTATCAGAGCAGTTCATCCTATTTAAGCCTGAGGAATGGACTGACTATGCTTCTGTCTATTATATCATGCTATTAATCTTATCTGTATGATGGGATATAGGATTTAGAAATGCATGATCGTCTTGTGATACTGCCATAGTTGCTACCATGCTTAGCTATAGTATTGAGCCTGATCAACTCGATGACTGTTGTTTGGTGTGTCTAGGAACTAATGGCAGCAAACAGACGTACGCATGGGGCACGCGGTGGAGGTAATCGTGATGAACTAGCAAATGCACTCCAGGAGATGGCTAGGGCTATGCAAGCACAAGCAACAGTGATGATGGAGCAGATGAATAGGATGTCAGAGGAATCAGTTGGGAACCAAGAACATGGAAAATTCTCAGAATTCAAGAGGGCTGGACCTCCAGAATTCAAAGGGACAACTAACCCCGAAATAGCTGACGGATGGATTCAAGAGATGGAGAAGGTTTTCTCAGTGGTAGAATGCTCTGATGAACAACAGGTGGCATTCTCTACTTATATGCTGAAAGGAGAGGCTGCCGCGTGGTGGAAGGGTGCAAAGGGCTTGCTCGAAAGTGCTGACATACAGATTACGTGGGAGGTTTTCTATGCTACATTCCATAAGAAATATTTTCCAGTTCCGGTTAAGAACGCAAAGGAAGTAGAATTTCATTCTGTCGACACAGGGAAATCGAAGTGTGGCTGAGTACACAGCTAAGTTTGAAGAACTGATCAAACACTCAACTAGCTACCAAAAGGATCCCAACGAGGCTTGGAAATGCATGAAATATGAGAGTGGTTTGAGGCCAGACATTTTGGCATCTGTGGCTCCACTAGAGGTCACTGACTATGCATCTTTAGTCAGCAAAAGCCAAGTGGCTGAGAGTTGCAATCGCCAGCTTGTTGCCCACCGAGTTGAAGAGAATAGGAAGAGGTTTGCTCAACAAGGTCACCGAGGGTTCCCACCCCCTCACAAGAAACCCTACCAAGGAAGTGGATTTAAAGGGAAACGACCCCAACACCCTATGATGAATCAACCTAGGACACAAGCTGTTGATCGACCTAGAATGGCTGCTGTCCCTGAAACTATGACTAGACCCCCTTGTGCCACTTGTGGAAAGATGCATGGAGGGGAATGCAGATTTGGTAAGAATGTTTGTTATCGGCGTGGACAGGCAGGACACTATTCTAGAGAGTGCCTAAAGTTCAATCAGTCCTCTACACTTAAGCCTAAGGCACAGGAACGCGTGTTTGCTATCACTGCTGAGATGCCCTCAGAATCCGATGATCTGATTCAAGGTAAGTGTATAATTAATGGAAAACCCTTAATTGTATTGTTTGATTCTGGCGCAACACATTCATTCATTTCATATGATTGTGCTAATAAGTTGAGGTTGTATATATCTGACTTAAAAATCATCTTAGTTGTCTCTACACCCACTATAAATACTGTTAGAACTGATCAAGCCTGCCTAAATTGTGAATTTGAGGTAGCTGATAGGATTTTTCATCATGATTTAGTTTGTCTACCTTTGTCTGATTTTGATGTAATCTTGGGCATGGATTGGCTTTCGACTAACCGTGTGTTACTACATTGTGCAAATAAGTTACTAGTATTTCTTCCCAAACCATCTTTACCCAATCCCTCTAAACTCCGTTATCATGGGGGATAATAGCAATGAAAAGCGAGGATATGTCTTCCTAATGACAAGTGAGAAAGAAGTGGAGCAAGCTCTAGAAAAGATCCTTGTAGTAAAGGAATTCTCAGATGTTTTTCCTGATGACATACCTGAATTTCCTCCAAAAAGGGAGATTGAGTTTTCTATAGATTTGGTACCAGGAACAGGACCCATATCTATAGCTCCTTATAGGATGCCATTGGCCGAGTTAACAGAGTTGAAGAAGCAATTAGAGGAACTACTACAGAAGAAATTCATTAGGCTCAGTGCTTCACCATGGGGAGCCCCAAAGGTCTTGCTTTGTCAAGAAGAAGGATGGGAGTATGCGATTATGTGTGGATTATAGGCAGCTAAACAAAGTGACTATAAAAAATAAATACCCTTTGCCTAGAATAGATGACCTCATGGACCAATTAAGAGGAGCCCAAGTGTTTTCCAAGATAGATCTGCGATCAGGATACCACCAGATTCGAGTGAAGGAGGAGGACATACCAAAGACAGCCTTTAGGACTAGATATGGACATTATGAGTTTAATGTGATGTCGTTTGGGTTAACCAATGCACCAGCAGTGTTTATGGACTACATGAATAGGATATTTAGACCATACTTGGACAAGTTTGTAATAGTGTTCATCGATGACATTCTAGTTTACTCTAGAACTGAAGAAGAGCATGAAGAACACTTACGAGTGGTGTTGAAGGTGTTGAGGAACAAGAAACTTTATGCAAAGTTGTCCAAGTGTGAATTTTGGATGAAGGAAGTTAAGTTCTTAGGTCATGTAGTGTCACATGGGGGAATAGCAGTAGACCCAAGTAAGATAGAAGCGGTGCAACAATGGGAAACCCCTACCACTGTGAAGGAGATTAGGAGTTTCTAGGGCTAGCCAGTTACTACCAAAGGTTCATTAGAGGTTTTTCCCAAATTACCTTACCCCTCACCAAGCTAAGAAGGAAGAATTCAGCTTTTATATGGAGCCCAGAATGTGAAGAGAGTTTCCAAGAACTAAAGAAGAAGTTGACCACTACCCCTGTCCTAATCCTACCTGACCCAAAAGAAAAATTTGAGGTGTATTGTGATGCCTCGGGAAGAGGACTAGGATGTGTTTTGATGCAAAATAGGAATGTAGTAGCCTATGCCTCTAGACAGCTCAAACCCCATGAAGTTAATTACCCAACCCATGACTTAGAGCTAGCGGTTATTGTCTTTGCCTTAAAAATCTGGAGACATCATCTTTATGGTGTAAGGTTTGAAGTCTTTTCTGACCACAAAAGTCTGAAATACCTCTTCAACCAAAAGGAACTCAATATGAGACAAAGGCGTTGGATGGAGTTTCTCAAGGACTATGACTTTGGATTGAACTACCACCCAGGAAAGGCAAATGTGGTAGCAGAAGCTTTGAGTCGTAAGTCCTTGCATGCCGCTTGGCTCATGGTTAAAGAAAATGAGCTGATAGAAGATTTTACGAACCTCAACTTAGGATATAGGGGGACTTCAGAACAAATTCGGTTAAGTCAACTAAGTGTAAGCAGTAGCTTTAAGGATCAAATGATTGAAGCCCAAACGGAAGATGAGGATTTCCTTAGAACCTTAACCCTTGTCGAAGCAGGAAAGTTGAAAGAGTTTGTCCAAGATAAGGAAGGAGTGTGGAGATACCAAGGGAGAATCTGTGTACCTGCAAAAGAAGGATTGAGAGCTAGCATTTTGGAAGAAGCCTACAAGAGTCAATTTAGTGTACACCCCGGTATAACCAAGATGTACCATGACCTAAAAAAGATGTTCTGGTGGCCAAAGATGAAAGCAGATATGGCAAATATAGTGCAAAAATGTTTCGAATGCCAAAAAGTGAAGATAGAGCATCAAAAACCCTCCGGAGTGCTGCAACCTCTCGAAATCCCTGAATGGAAGTGGGAAGGAATATCCATGGATTTCGTGATGGGATTGCCAAGAACGCCTACCGGACATGACTCCATATGGGTAATTGTGGATAGATTGACCAAATCTGCTCACTTTTTACCATTCGAGCAAATTACCCTTTGGAAAAGTTAGCTCAGCTATACATCCAAGAGATAATAAGGCTCCATGGAGTACCCAAAACCATTGTCTCAGATAGGGATCCAAGGTTCACCTCAAGATTTTGGGGAGCTTTGCAAAAGGCGTTTGGTTCAAGGTTGTGTCTAAGCACTGCCTATCACCCTCAAACTGATGGACAATCAGAAAGAACAATTCAAACCCTTGAGGATATGCTAAGAGCATGTGTCTTAGACCAGCCAAAAAGTTGGGACAAACAGCTTCTGTAACACCCTAATAGAACCCCACTGTGCTTAAGTTCACATTTGGATTCTATTAGTTGTCACTTATGCCTTGCATTTATTTTCTTTTGAAATTAACTTAGAAAAATAGTGGAAGTTTTTTTTTTTCTTTAAATAAATTAATTTTTTGAAAACTTAAGCCTGTAATGAGAAGTGAAATACATAGCACTTATATAGATAATAATCAAGTTACATTGCGCACTTAATTAAATAAGCGGAATAAGTGACTAAGTGTAGAACCATTATCACATAAACTGGAATACAATCACTTAATACATAAGTCACAACAGGACATATATCATACTAATAAGTTATTACAAATAACAATATAAGTTCTACTATTACTAATTGTTTCTCACAAACTATAATGTAACTAAAGCTCGGAATGCTCCTACTTGAAAGGTTTGAAATCTTCACGCGCTACCTCCTTCCTCAGCTACAGCTTCGTTGCTTTAGGTGGAAACGTCTGTCTCTGGTAACGACATCAGAAAATAAACATAGGAGTGAGAAATACATGATTTCTCAGTAGGAGTTCCTACTCGTACTAAAAGTGTTATCGTTGTCGTCCTAGTCACTTCGGGTTTATTATAAAAAGGTGAACAGGTAAGGATTCAATTATCAAACTTTCACAAACGTGATTAGTCAAGTGCGATTACTTTTAAACTAATCTTGAACATTAGCAGAAATATCCATTCAGTATTTCATCAAGCATACATATAAGCATATCATGTAAAACCACAAATAAGCAATAATCATTTAGGAGCTGCATGCATTTCATGATTAATCATCCTCAACATTCACTTGTTTAGTGATCACAATCTTTCATTTATTTCATCAACATATTTCTTAATTACTCACGGGATGAATGCATCAATGCCTTAGACCACCCTAAAGGGTAATGAGCTCATACCGTGGCCATCGCCACAACCTTTTTGGTTTTCATTCCGTTGCCGTGATCTCAACGGTTTAGGGGGTTAAGCCGTGAGTTTAACTCAAGTCCACTTTTCCAGACTTTCATTGCTACTTTTTCAAACTTTACTTTTATTTTCTTTCCGTTGCCATAATCTCAATGGTTAAGAGTGAGCTTAGCTCGAGTCCACTTTTCCAGACTTTCATTGCTAATTTCCCAGGCTTTTACTTTTATTATTTCCTTTGAAAATGAATGTATGCATATCATCATGTAATCACAATAAATTATGGGCAATCAATCATTCATCCTCATCATTTCATAACTCATCACCATACATTCACATTATCATAATTCACTTCATGAAACATGGATAATATCATGTAAATCTCATAGTAAACATTTTCATAAATGATTCATATTAAGCAACCAAAGTTATCAAGTTGAGTTCCTAGTGTTCCTAAGAGGTAATGGATGTCTTAGTATTATCTTTTTCTCTTCGTGTTCTTTGTACTCTTAGCATTCCATTAATACATTAATGTACTTCAAAATATTATTATAGGTTCTTTATATATTATTATTATGACTTTCATATAACTCTTGAAGATAATCTACTTAAATTCTTAAAATTATCTCTTTACAAGACTTGATTCTTTTATTTATAGTTTTGACATCTTTTAGAAGAAAGGTTATAATTCTCTATATACTTGTTATCTCAGCTTAGTAAAGGTAGTTCCAAATTCCTAACTCATCAAATTTTAGCATTTACATCTTTGGAATAGTGTAAATCAACTGTAAGCCATGCATAGGAGGGTTCCCAGGAAAGAGAGGTGGGTCACAATGGACATGCTTAAATACCAAGTCTTTCCTTAGCCAGAACCTTTCCAAACTGCACTTTCACAGTACACTATCCCAAAATTTATTTCTCATTCTGTATTTACGTGGTACAAAGATTTATACATAACATACATGGGTGTATTCCTATATGTGTTAGCTCTCCAACAAAGTTGAAATCAGTCCATTTGCATTTTTCTAGAGTGAGTTACACCTATTTTACTACTACAAGGTCAGATTTAAAGTTTCAGTCTTAGGCTCTACTTTAAAAATTTATATCTTGAGCTAGAAAACTCTGTTTTGGGTGATTCTTTTTGGAGAGTGTTCTATAATGAGTCTAGTTTATAGTAAAATTATTTTTATTTCGAGATATTTGATATTTTATGAACAGTAGCTTTCGAAGTACCTGCTGCCAGAAACAACTAGAAATTCTAGCACCTACCATTTTCATGTCTTAAGTTACCTTTATTAAATCAGGTTTCACATACAATCTTGTCAAGTTATATTTGAGTTTGATAACATCATAAGGGTACTCATAACATAATAGAACATGTCATATTTCTAAAAATATATTTTTCAAATAATCATGTAAAACTTTTGACAATAACTCAAACTTGAGGCATTCTATCAAGGTTAGAAGCCAACAATGCTTGAACAATTAAAGATGAAGCTCCTACCTCTTGTGTAGGGTCTAAAAAGGGTCATTCTCTTCTTCCTTAAGCTTTGAACAAGAGTCTTTGGAGTGGATGACCCTTCTTGAATCTTGGCTCTAGAACTTGAATGCTTAAGAAAATATTTCTCACTAGAGTTAAAGATTGTAACTCTTGTGAGGGCTAGTGAAAGTTTGGACTTAGGATTGAAGTGTTTGGATGAAGTTTAGAGGATCAAGAGAAGTCTTTGAAGAACATAAGAAGAATGATAGAATAAGAAAGAAAGAACACTTAGGGAGTTTCTAAATTGAAGAGAGTTTGAGGAGTATTTATAGTGGAAAGATTAGAGAAAATGTAAGAAGGAAAGCACTTGGAGCATGATTTATGGAAACATGTTGGCTGAATTTTGGGATGAAAATGCTCCTTGTTTTGTGCAAACATGTTTCCATGTTTTGTGCAAACATGTTTCCATGTTTTGTGCAAACATGTTAGTGGAGATTTTCTAACCTTTAGTGTATGTATATGATTCAGAAATGTGTATGATGTATGTGGTTAAATTATTGTGTTATCATCTTAATCCAATGGCTTAGATTCATTCTTGTCTAAAGACAAGTCTAGGGATTTGTGCAAATGGCATTGTAGTAATTTCTTCTAAGACAAGGATATTTTTGTAATTAGACAATGATAGTGGTATTCTTGTAATTCCATTCATAGAGTAAGGGTATCTTTGTCATTTAATAAGGCAAGGGTAGTTTGGTAATTTCTTTTACATAGCAAGGGCATTTTCGTAATTTCCACTAAGTGATGGCATTTTCGTAATTCTTTGCATTTTTCTCTAGACATACTTAAGTAGTCTATTTGTTATGTTTCATAACATTTGTCCAGATTCTCTTGGTTTTGCTATCGCTAATTAATATTTATCTTAGTTATAAATTTGGGGATGTTACAACTTCTATCGATTGAGTTTGCATATAATAATAGTTACCACACTAGCATTGGGATGGCACCCTATGAGACTTTGTATGGTAGAAAGTGTCAATCACCACTTTGTTGGTGTGACCCAGGAGAATTAGGGAAAGAATCCTCGCTGCTCAGAGTAGGCAGAAAAGCTATGCTGACAAGAGAAGGAAACCTCTCGAATTTCAAGAAGGAGAACACATATTCTTGCGAATTACTCCTACCACAGGTATAGGTCGTGTAATGAAAGTCAAAAAGCTAAGCCCTAGATTCTTAGGACCCTTCCAAATCCTCAAAAAGGTAGGTCCCTCCACCTACCAAATCGCATTACCTCCAAATTTGTCTAACCTACACAATGTTTTTTCATGTCTCCCAATTGAGAAAGTATCAGTCAGACCCCAATCATGTGTTTGAGCTAGAAACTATACAATTAAAAGATGACTTAACTTTTGAATTACCACCGATGAGGATCATGGATCATGGCATCAAGCAGCTGAGAAACAAATCTGTATCTCTAGTCCGAGTAGCCTGGGGACAGGATGGAATGGAAGAGCACACATGGGAGCTCGAGGAAGATATGCGAAAAGAATTTCCAAACCTATTCACAGGTATCAAATTTTGAGGGCAAAATTTTTAATAAGAAGAGGAGAAATGTAACATCTCCAAATTTATAACTAAGATAAATATTAATTAGCGATAGCAAAACCAAGAGAATCTGGACAAATGTTATGAAACACAACAAATAGACTACTTAAGTATGTCTCGAGAAAAATGCAAAGAATTACGAAAATGCCATCACTTAGTGGAAATTACGAAAATGCTCTTGCTATGTAATGGAAATTACGAAAATGCCCTTGCTGTGTAAAGGAAATTACCAAACTACCCTTGCCTTATTAAATGACAAAGATACCCTTACTCTATGAATGGAATTACAAGAATACCACTATCATTGTCTAATTACAAAAATATCCTTGTCTTAGTTAAAGAAATTACTACAATGCCATTTGCACAAATCCCTAGACTTGTCTTTAGACAAGAATGAATCTAAACCATTGGATTAAGATGATAACACAATAATTTAACCACATACATCATACACATTTTTGAATCACATACATGCACTAAAGGTTAGAAAATCTCCACTAACATCTTTGCACAAAAAATGGAGCATTTTCATCCAACATGTTTGCACAAAACAAGGAGCATTTTCATCCCAAAATTCAGCCAACATGTTTCCATAAATCATGCTCCAAGTGTTTTCCTTCTTCTGTTTGTTTCTCTAATCTTTCCACTATAAATACTCCTCAAACTCTCTTCAATTCAGAAACTCCCTAAGTGTTCTTTCTTTCTTATTCTATCATTCTTCTTATGTTCTTCAAAGACTTCTCTTGATCCTCTAGACTTCATCCAAACACTTAAATCCTAAGTCCAAACTTTCACTAGCCCTCACAAGAGTTACAATCTTTAACTCTAGTGAGAAATATTTTCTTAAGCACTCAAGTTCTAGAGCCAAGATTCAAGGAGGGTCATCTACTCCAAAGACTCTTGTTCAAAGCTTAAGGAAGAAGAGAAGGACCCTTTTTAGACCCTACACAAGAGGTAGGAGTTTCTTCTTTATTTGTTCAAGTATTGTTGGCTTCTAACTTTGCTCATGGGTAGAATGCCTCAAACTTGAGTTATTGTCAAAAGTTTTGAATAATTATATTTTTAGAAAACACAACATGCTCTATTCTGCTATGAGTACTTTTATGATGTTATCAAACTCAAATATAACTTAAAAGATTGTATGTGAAACTTGAGTTAATAAAGATAACTTAAGATATGAACATGGTAGGTGCTGGAATTTCTAGTTATTTCTGGCAGTAGTTACTTCAAAATTTAGTGTTTATAAAATATGAAGGATCTCGAAATGAAAATATTTTTATAATAAACTAGAATCATTGGAGAACACTCTCCAAAAAGAATCACCTAAAACGGAGTTTCCTAGCCTAAGATATAAATTTTTAAAGTAGAGCCTAAGACTGAAACTCTTAATCTGATCTTGTAGTAGTAAAATAGGTGTAACTCACTCTAGAAAAATGCAAATGGACTGATTTCTACTTTGTTGAAAAGCTAAAACATCTACAAACACACTTATGTATGCTATGCATAAAATTTTACACCACGAAAATACAAAATGAGAGATATATTTTCGGGACAGTGTGCTGAGAAAGTCTTGAAGGTACCGTGATACTGTGAGAGTGCAATTTGGAAAGGTTCTGGCTAAAGAAAGACTTGGTATTTAAGCGTGTCCATTGTGACCCACCTCTCTTTCCTGGGAATCCTACTATGCACAATTTACAGTTGATTTACACTAATCTAAGATGTTAGTGCTACAAATTTTATTCTAAAAGATGTCAAAACTCTAAATAAAAGATTCAAGTATTGTAAAGAGATAATTTTAAGGATTTAAGTAGAATAATAATCTTCAGGAGATATATATAAAAGTCATAATAAAAATATATAAAGAACCTCTAAAAATATCTTAAAGGGTATTAATGTATTAATGAAAATACTAAGAGTACAAAGAAGACTAAGAGAAAAAGATAATACCAAGATATCCATAACCTATTAGAAACACTAGAGACCTAACTTGATAACTTAGGTTGCTTAATATGAATTATCTATGAGAATGTTTACTATGAGATTTACATGATATTGTCTATGTTACATGAAGTGATATATAGAAATGTGAATGTATTGATGAGATATGAAATGATAATGATAAAATGATTGACTGTGTCATGATTTATTAATGTGCATACATTCATGTTTCAAATGAAATAATAAATAGACTAACTTACTGCATGAGGATTAAGGTATTGATGATTTCACTCAGTGAGAATAAAAGTAAAACCTGAAAAAGTAGCAATGATGGTTTGGAAAAGTGGACTTGAGCTAAACTCACGGCTTAAACCCCTAAACCGTTGAGATCATGGCAACGGAAAGAAAACCAAAAGGTTGTAGCGACGGCCACAGTATGAGCTCATTACCCTTTTAGGGTGGTCTAAGGCATTGATGCATTCATCCCGTGAGTAATTAAGAAATACGTTGATGAAATAAATGAAAGATGATGATCACTAAACAAGTGAATGTTAAGGATGAGTAATCAAGAAATGCATGCAGCTCCTAAATGATTATTGCTTATTAGTGGTTTTACATGATATGCTTATATGTATGCTTGATGAAATACTGAATGGATATTTCTGCTAATGTTCAAGATTAGTTAAAAGTAACTGCACTTCGGCTAATCACATTTGTGAAAGTTTGATAATTGAATCCTTGCCTGTTCACCTTTTTATAATAAACCCGAAGTGACTAGGACGACAACGATGACACTTTTAGTACAAGTAGGAACTCCTACTGAGAAATCATGTATTTCTCACTCCTATGTTTATTTTCTGTTATCGTTACCAGAGACAGACGTGTACACCTAAAGCAACGAAGCTGTAGCTGAGGAAGGAGGAAGCGCGTGAAGATTTCAAACCTTTTAAGTAGGAGCATTCCGAGCTTTAGTTACATTATAGTTTGTACACCTAAAACAAGATGCATCTTCTTTTCGGTAGCCTAAACTGAAAGAACTCCACAGTTAAGTGTGCTTGACCTGGGGTAATTTTGGGATGGGTGACCTCCTGGGAAGTTTTCCTAGGAAGCGTGTGAGTGAGGACAAAGCATGCTGAAAAGACCAGTGTTGGTTTGTGGGGACAGTCGTCAATCCGTAAAGCAGCAGGGGATGTTACAAATAAGACCTGTGTTGGTTTGTGGGGACAGTCGTCAATCCATAAAGCAGCAACAGCGGTCATGTATGCCTATCCTATAGCTTATCCCTAGCAAGCTTTAACACATGACATAACTATCGTATTATGCTCATAAAGCATAGTCAGTCCAATCCTCAGGCTCCATGAGAATCGAACTGCTCTGATACCATAATGTAACACCCTAATTTTTAACCCAACTTTCTAGAACACATTAGATTAAACATTAGGCTATTACTTCATAGTCTCATCCTTTTCTTAAAATACTAAAGGAAAATTATGAGTAAATTTTTTTTTTTTTTTTTTTAAAACACACAACAAAGTGAGAGCCACGTTCTTAGTTTAATCGAATAATAGGAATATAAAGCACGCTTAACACTCATAGAGAAACACAGAAATGGAAACATATAACAGCTGAGCATAAATCATCACAACAAGAGAAATGTTTCATTAATAACATAACTTAGAATACATAAGTAGTCATACCCTCATTGGGACGGGCAGAGCTTGTAATACAGCAGAAAGGAAATACAATAGAAACAGAGAAACGTAAAGTAACATAAAGTAAACCATCACTACCCGAGTGCACCTATAGTGAATAACCTCAAAACAAAAGCAGGTTTATCCAGTCTACATGTGAGTGTGTGCACTAAGCCTCCGCTAAAACATCTGCTACTAGAACCCGGGAAATGGAGTGTAATCGATCCAAGAACGCATAGGCGGCAGGAGTGGGCATACGTGTAGGCGAGCGTGAGCTCCTCGTTAGGGGCGCCTCTCGGACGGATGTGTCAATGAAGACCACGAATGTCGCCATCAGTCTCTGAAGATGTGACGGAAGCGAGAAAAAGAAGAGAAAAGAGTGAGAATCTTACTAAAGAATCTCAATAGGAATCTCCTATTCTAGGGTTACATCGTTCACATCCTCAGGAACCTTGGGTTTATTTACAAAAGGTGTTCATGCATATGAGATTCATTATTAGGGTTTATGAAACTATTTATCCAAGGTCCATTTCTTTTAGTATGCATCTTGATGTCATGAATGCAATATGTTTAAGCATGAATGTATGGCAATACTTGAGCACATAAATCAACAAATCACAACAATCTAGATTCATGCAAGTGGCATAAGGGCATATTACAACTCTTACTTTTCTCATACTTATGTGACTTAAAAGCATCATATCTCTTTTGTTCTTTTTCTCAAAAACCACCCTCTTAAAACATATCCACCTATTTCCAACCGATACACCGCCCCGGCGATTTTTATCATAACCTCCTATCTCCGTCTCACCTAATCGCCTAGGAATGAGCTCAATCCTAACTAGTCGTCACTAGATTTAATATGGGGTAAAATGAGGGGGTAACATAAACATATTTCATTCTTTGAAACGTTCTACTGGCCTCGAGTGCACAGTGAATTGTCCGCTTTGGTAAGGCTGCATCTGCACATACCCTCACGGATTTGCCTCCTCCTCACCGTAGCAGGAGAAGTACGTCTCAATGCTTGTCACATAAAAATATCCTGGGGGTGCTCGGCCTAACCAGTGTCACCCAGGGTTTTCAACTCATATGGTACTTTAAAACATTTTTCAACTCTTTTAGATTTGATAGAAATTCGGCAGCATAACGGCTGTTAAACTGAATTTCCTTCAAACCAAAATTCATGCCACAAGCTAATCACACAACTTAACATCTCAATAATCATTTCCTCACGTATCATCAATAAAACATTTTAGGGTTCATGCATCATCAAGCATATTCTTCTAATACATCATTCTCACATAGATAAACATCATAACATATATTTCAAACTCATCATTCTTACATAGATTATAGCATATATTCCAAACTCATCATAGCATATATTTTAAACACATCATACTCACATAGATAAAGCTCATGTATCATGTATCATACTTGCATAAAATTAAGCATCATAAAAACTCAAGACTTCTTAATATCTTATGCATCGACCCTTAAGGTCCTTAACTCACAATCTAAGTTATAAATCATCAAAACCTAGTCTCTTGGGAACCTATGAGGTTATAACTAAGTATTTCTCACCTCACACTATGGTCAAGAACATCTCTAGACCTCAAGGATGCAGAATTTAAAATCCCAACTTTACGGGTACCTAGGAGTCACAACAATGACTCTTTCTAAGTCTAGTTTGTTCCTAAAGCATCAAGATTAAGCCCTAAACCAATTATGAGTCATTCCTACACATTTAAACTAATTTAGAACCATGATTATCATTTCTAAACCTTGCTGGACAGAATCCAGAAAATTCCATCATTAAGGGATCTAAAACTCTCAAATTAATTCTTTTCTAGTTCCTAACTTATCCTATCTTTCACATATGAGTCTTAACATTATTTTTACTCAAACATAAGCATCTTATCATTATTAACACAGCTCATACAGTGGCCAAACATAGCAAGGCAGAACCGAAACAAACATCTCCATAAAAGACATGAAACACAATTTCTAAAGCACATACAATACTAGTTTCTCTTGGAACCTTTTTCAACTTTCAAAACTCATTTATGGACACTTTTATCACCTAAAATCATAAAAATACTTAAGAGGGTAATAGCTAAATCATTTTTATCTTAAGAGGTCCTAAATTCATAAAACTTAGTTCTACATATTTCTTATACTTACATAAGCTTAGAAAAATTATAAAACATAGTTTTCAATACTTGGAAACACCAAAGCCTCTTAGGGCCGAAATAGGGACCAAAAGCAATAAATATTTTTAGACCTTTGTTGAGACAACAATGGGCAAGTCTTTGAGCTCTAGGTTCATTAAAGTGATGACATAAAAATAAACATGCTCATGCACTTGTTTTAGTTTTTGCTAGAAAGTAAAGTGTGAGCATAAAATAAATATGTGATGCATTATATTATTATCTTTGATATTTAGGTGAGAACTTGAAACATAAACATGATAATGCATAGCTTGAAATATAAACATGATAATGCAAGCTCCTTTATTACCTTGGTACTTAGTGATAACAAAGAAAGTAAACATGATGTGCAAAGCATAAAATAAATATGGTATGCATTATATTATTATCTTTGATATTTAGGGGAGAACTTGAAATATAAACATGATAATGCAAGTTCCTTTATTACCTTGGTACTTAGTGATAGCAAAGAAAGTAAACATGATGTGCAAAGCATAAAATAAACATGATGCAAGGTTCATTTTAAGGTGATCTAAAGCTCATCCAAGACTTTAACAACATAATAACCCAACACATATCTCATTACAAAGAGAGCTTTAGAGTTCTTGAACCAAGTTCTCAAAGGAATTATGAGGTTCTTGAACATCATCATCAAGCTCAAAGAAAGCAAAACTTTTGAACAAATAAAACTTCAAAGATCAAAAAGGAAAATGGTAACCTAAATGTTAAAGAAAGGAACAAAGAAACCGAAATCATAATAGCAAGAAAAGTAAAGGTATTCTTGAGTAAAAATCATTTTTGAGTTAGAAAATAAAGTTGGAACTCAAAGAAAATAAAACCTCAAGCTCTAGAGTTTCCTTTGAGATGAACACATAGTCATTATCTAGGAGTCCTCATCATTGAGCTATCATGTACTCATCAAGGCCAAGAGGCCGAAAATACAAGAAAGGGAAACCAAAGAAAGTTTCAAAAGAAAACCCAAGAGAAAGCTAGAAAGAACTCATTTTCAAGAAGACAAAGTTTAGAAAACACTCCTACCTAGAGTGAAGACAAAAAGCTTGGACTTGAAGATGAAAATGATACGAGCAACACCTCCTAGGATGGTGATGATGATTCGGCCTTGATGAAAGAAAAAGGAAGGAAATGTGTTCTTGGTGAGCTTGTGTTTGAGAATGGAAGTTTAGGTGTTTGTATGATGATCCAAGGTGGTGGGGTGGTGTTTCAAGGTTGTGTGATGATGTTTCAAAAGGAAAAAGAAGAAGATGAAGAAGAAGAATGCTCTTGAGATTTGAGAGAAAAAGGAAGAACTTAGAGAAAAACTAAAAACTAAACTTAGCAAATGAACAAAGTGTAGCAAAGGTTCATCTAGGCATGGTATTTATAGAGAAGAATAAGAGTGAATGAGTGGAGGAGAATGAATCCTCATGGAACATGAGGTGAGGCATGTGTGGAGGAGAATGAATCCTCATGGAACATGAGGTGAGAGAATTGCACTTTGATGACATGGCTTCAACCATAGTCTTTGGAGTGTGAAATAAAATTAAATTGTGATAAAATGGATGATGAATTTCGTGCAGGTCTGATGCAGCAAGGGAGGAGGGAGTTTTGGTCATGTAATAGTGTGTTAGTGATGTGTTTAGGGGTGTATTAGCTTAGGTGTAAGGTTAGGAGTCATTAAGCATAAGTTTAGGTGACTAAGAATGTGATTAGGAACCTTTATGACATGATTAAGGAGTACTCATACATATTTAGGAGATTTTAAATTCATTTTATGAATAAAACAATGTAGACAAAATTTCATAATTTAAGGAATTGGAGAGAGAAAATACTATTCAAGATTCCATGACTAGAAATCTTGAATTTAAAATAAGATTTTAAGTTGTAATTAAGCACTTTTAGGTTCTAATCAACTTTAATAAATTATTTTGACTCAAGATTAATTATGGAAATTAATTAATCTTCGATTAGAACCTAATATTGCTTAGGTTTGCTTAATCACGCGATTAAGCGTAAAAACACGAAACTAGGGGTAAAATCGTAATTTTGTACTAATTTTGTCTGGGACCTCCATAATTAAAACTGAGGTCGTAGAATACATAAAAATGCCTTTTAAAACCATCTAGAGAAGTTTCGGGTTCATCCGGCACTTGCAAATAGGTAAAACACCGCAGGGGCGTTTTGGTCATTTTGACTCAAAAACTCGAAAAACGAGATTTTCGATTCCGGAAAGGTACACAGGTCATCTAATCCCCTTCCAACATTGAGTTTGCCCTTCGAGTACTGCCAGATCGGCTTTCCTCGAATTCTGGGCCGAAAATGACCTCAGGGGCATTTCAGTCATTTTCACTTTAGCAGAAAATCGGGGCGTTACATTACTCCCCTCCTTAAAAAGAATTTCGTCCTCGAAATTCGTTACCTTAGAAAAGCTCTGGATACTTCGTCCTCATTTCTGACTCCAGCTCCCATGTATACTCTTCTGTCTTGTCTCGTCCCCACGCCACTTTCACCAAAGGAACAGACTTGTTCCTTAACTGCTTGACCCCGTGATCCACGATCCTCGTAGGAGGTACATTGAAAGTGAGGTCCTCTCTTAACTGTACATGCTCTGGTTCTAGGACATGACTAGGGTCGGACTCATATTTACGCAATTGAGACGTGAAAGACATCATGAAGATTTGACAGATTGGGTGGTGGCTATTTGTAGGTTCTGAGATCCGATTCTCTCAAGAATTTCAAAAGGGCCGAGAAATCGGGGACTCAACTTTTTGACTTTCATGGCTCTTCCTATTCCTGTAGTGGGAGTGATTCTTAGAAATATATGTTCTCCTTCTTGGAACTCCAAGGGCTTACGCCTTTTGTCCGCATAGCTCATTTGCCGACTTTGAGCGGTTAGGATTCTATCCTTAATCCTTTTGATTTGCTCCGTCGTTTCCCTCACTATATCAGGCCCTAAGACACTTTGTTCTCCTGGTTCATACCAACACAAGGGTGAATGTCACTTTCTTCCATACAATGCTTCAGACGGTGCCATATCGATACTTGCGTGATAACCGTTGTTATACGCAAATTCGATTAATGGCATGTACTTATCCCAACTTCCTTTCTCGGTCTAAGACACAGGCTCTCAAAGATATCCTTCAGGGTTTGGATGGTTCTTTCCGATTGGCCATCCGTCTGAGGGTGGTAAGCAGTGCTCAAGCACAGCTTTGAACCAAATGCCTTTTGAAAGGCTCCCCAAAAACGTGTCGTAAACCGCGGATCTCTATCCGAGATTATCGTCGACGGCACTCCATGCAACCTTACTATCTCTTGGATGTAAAGCTGAGCCAATTTATCCAATGAGTACGTGACTCGAATAGGTAGAAAGTGAGTCGACTTGGTCAGTCGATCCACTATCACCCATACAGCATCATGGCCAGCTTGGGTCTTTGGCAATCCTGTCACGAAGTCCATCGATATACTCTCCCACTTTCACTCAGGGATTGACAGGGGTTGCAACATGCCAGAAGGTTTTTGGTGTTCGATCTTAACCTTTTGGCAGACCAAACACTTACTTACCCAGGCAACCACATCCTTCTTTAGTCCGGGCCACCAAAACATCCTCTTTAAGTCCTGATACATCTTGGTAGCACTAGGATGAATGGCAAAGTGACTCTTATGAGCCTCCTCCACGATTTTCTCTCGGAGGTCTCCATCTTGGGGCACGCAGATTCGCCCCTCAAACCTCCACAACCAGTCAGGGCCTTGCTCAAAACCCTTCAATTTACCGGCCTTAACTGCCTCTATTGTCTCCATAAAGTCCTCATTTCTCTCTTTGGGCAAGCATGATCCTTTGCTTAAACCCACTGGTCACCGTGAGATGACTCATCACGATGCCATTCTCAGTCACATACATCCCCAGATTCATATTCCTAAACTGTTCTATTAACCCAACTTCATTAACCATCATACTTGACAAACATAACGATTTTTGACTTAAGGCGTCGGCGACTACATTAGCCTTGCCGGGGTGGTAACTTAAGCCGAAATCATAGTCCTTGAGGAATTCCATCCATCTCCTCTGCCTCATGTTTAACTCCTTTTGATCAAAGAGATGCTTGAGACTCTTATGATCGGAGAACACTTCAAACCTTACACCATACAAATGGTGTCTCCACATCTTGAGGGCAAACTCGATGGCTGCTAACTCTAGGTCATGGGTGGGGTAGGTTACCTCGTGGAGCTTGAGTTGTCTGGATGCATAGGCTACCACTTGCCTATTCTGCATCAACACACAACCTAAACCCTTGCCAGAAGCATCACAATATACCTCAAAGGGTACATTGGGGTCGGGTAAAACCAAAACCAGGTTGAGGTGAGCTTTTCCTTAAGCTCTAGGAAACTCTTTTCACATTCGGTGTTCCACTCAAACGGGGTGTTCTTCCTAGTGAGCTTGGTTAAGGGTAGGGCTAACTGGGAAAATCCTTTGATAAACCTACGGTAATAACCAGCTAAACCCAAAAAGCTTCTAATCTCGATTCTGAGGTTGGTCTATCCCAATTCATCACAGCTTCTATCTTACTTGGGTCGACAGCTATGCCACCTTTTGACATAACATGTCCTAAGAACTTTACTTCCTCTAACCAAAATCCACACTTAGAAAGCTTTGCGTACAACTTCTTCACTTTTAGTACCTCTAAAACCAGCCTCAAATGACGCTCATGCTCCTTGTGGGTTTTCGAATAGATGAGAATATCATCTATGAACACAACCACGAATTGATCTAAATAGGGTCGAAAGATCCTATTCATGTAATCCATAAAAACTGTGGGAGCATTCGTCAAACCGAAAGACATCACATTGAACTCAAAGTGTCCATACCGAGTTCGAAAGGCGGTTTTAGGAATGTCCGAATCTCTAACCCTAATCTGATGGTAACCAGACCTCAAATCGATCTTAGAAAACACTACTGCTCCTTTCAACTGGTCCATAAGATCATCAATCCTAGGCAATGGGTACTTATTCTTTATGGTCACTTGGTTCAACTGCCTATAATCTATACACATCCTCATACTTCCATCCTTCTTCTTCACAAATAAGACCGGAGCGCCCCAATGTGAAGCACTTGGCCTTATAAAACTTTTCTCCAACAGTTCCTCCAACTGGGTTTTTAGTTCTGCTAGCTCCATGGGTGACATCCTATATGGGGCAATAGAGATTGGTCCTGTTCCAGGAACCAATTCTATGGAGAACTCAACTTCTCTTTCGGGAGGGAATTCAGGTATCTCATCCGGGAATACTTCGGGATAATCTCTCACCACAGTTAAGGGTTTACCATTTACTTTGCACATACCTTGAATGAGATCGTTGGATTTCTGGGCGTCTTCCGCGTTGAGGATGAAGACTCTTCCTTGGTGTTGTGGTCGGGGGTTCTGGTTCGGTGTCCCTCTGCTAGTGCAGTCCTTCGCATAGTGGCCAGGCTTGCCACACTTGAAACACGCTGCTCAGCGTTACGGCTAGGCATGGGCATTCGTGATTCTTCCCGCACTTGGGACAGACATCCATAGGTGCGGCTCCGGGGTAAGCAGCAGGGGTTCCTTGTGGCGCCTTGTTCTTGGCCCCGCTGGACCCTCCTTGGTTAAACCGAGGACCGCCCGTCCCTCGTTGTTGGTTGTTGTTGAAGTTCCGCTGACCGTTATGTTGAAAAGATGGTCGCGCTTGAGGTCTAGTCTGCTGAGGGAATGGTGGTCGTTGTTATTGTTGATGTGTTGGTTGTTGCCTGAACTGGTTGCTCTGGTAGGGGTTGTAGTGGTTCCTTGACTGACGTGGCTTGAACCTTGGGGCTTGAGGTCCTAGCCCTCTGGCTCATTCTGCCCATGAAGCATTGATCTTCTTCCGCCTTCTTCCATGATGCGACACTTGTTGACTAGGGTTGGAAAGTCCCTAATCTCCATGTGTGCTCTTTGCGTAATTCAACTCCATGATCAACCCCGCTCGTACTTGACGCACTTCCATACTTCATCTGGATTCCCTTGAAACACTCGCGAGAACTTGATTAGCTCCTCGAACTTTGCCGTGTACTGGGCGACAGAAGACCCACCCTGGGTCAGTTGCATGAATTCGATGTCCTTTGCATTCCTCACAGACTCCGGAAAATACTTCTCGTAGAAGTAGGTCTTGAAACAGTTCAGTCAATGACGCGTTCCCAGCCTTCTAGCGATCTTGGTCTTTGGTCCACCAGAACTCGGCGTCAGATTTTAGCATGAAGGCAGCAAAAGTAACCTTTTGTTCCTCTGAGCAGGCAACCACGGAGTAGATCTTCTCCATATCCTTGATCCACTCGTCAGCCTTGTCGGGATCCAGGGGCCCCTCACGAACCTTTGGTGGATTCACCTTGCGGAACTCACCGAAGCGGGCTTGCTCGATTGCTTCAACAGCAGGGGGAGCAGGAGCAGCAGGCGCTTGTTGATTCATCCTTTTGAACATACGTTCCATGGCTCGGGCCATGTCACGAACAACAGCAGCAGTCACATTGTCTTGATTATCTCCGGCCGTAGCCCTAGGCTGTCGTCGCGGTGGCATTGGTTCCTAAACACATCAAACAGCAAAACACTGAGTTGATCAGGCCCAACATTCCATGTGAAATGAGCTAGTTACCATGGCACACGCAGCAACAGCGGTCATGTATGCCTATCCTATAGCTTATCCCTAGCAAGCTTTAACACATGACATAACTATCGTATTATGCTCATAAAGCATAGTCAGTCCAATCCTCAGGCTCCATGAGAATCGAATCAGCTCGATACCATAATGTAACACCCTAATTTTTAACCCAACTTTCTAGAACACATTAGGTTAAACATTAGGCTATTACTTCATAGTCTCATCCTTTTCTTAAAATACTAAAGGAAAATTATGAGTAAATTTTTCATGTAATGCCCGGGGACGAGGACGAGGAGTGATCGCCGGTGCAAAGAGGGCACGGACAAGGAGCGGCTCCTCGCAAGGTTCTCTAAGCGGAGGGGTACATGAATGAACCGATTACACACCCGAATGAGAGGGATCCTGAGATTGTATAGGTATGGGACTATACAGTTGAGGAGGGCTTATATGAATTGATTTGTACTACCTATACCAACAAGATGCATCTTCTTTTCGGTAGCCTAAACTGAAAGAACTCCACAGTTAAGCGTGCTTGACCTGGGGTAATTTTGGGATGGGTGACCTCTTGGGAAGTTTTCCTAGGAAGCGTGTGAGTGAGGACAAAGCATGCTGAAAAGACCCGTGTTGGTTTATGGGGACAGTCGTCAATCCATAAAGCAGCAGGGGATGTTACACTAATCACGTTTGTGAAAGTTTGATAATTGAATCCTTACCTGTTCACCTTTTTATAATAAACCCGAAGTGACTGGGACGACAACGATGACACTTTTAGTACAAGTAGGAACTCCTACTGAGAAATCATGTATTTCTCACTCCTATGTTTATTTTCCGTTGTCGTTACTAGAGACAGACATGTCCACCTAAAGCAACGAAGCTGTAGCTGAGGAAGAAGGTAGCGCGTGAAGATTTCAAACCTTTCAAGTAGGAGCATTCTGAGCTTTAGTTACATTATAGTTTGTGAGAAACAATTAGTAATAGTAGAACTTATATTGTTATTTGTAATAACTTATCAGTATGATATATGCCCTGTTGTGACTTATGTATTAAGTGATTATATTCCAGTTTATGTGATAATAGTTCTACACTTAGTCTCTTATTCCACTTATTTAATTAAGTGCGCAATGTAACTTGATTATTGTCTATAAAAGCGCTATGTATTTCACTTCTCGTTACAGGCTTAAGTTTTCAAAAAATTAATTTATTTAAAGAAAAAAACTTCCACCTATTTTTCTAAGTTAATTTCAAAAGAAAATAAATGCAAGGCATAAGTGACAACTAATAGAATCCAACTGTGAACTTAAGCATAGTGGGGTTCTATTAGGGTGTTACAGGCTACTATGGCACACTTTTTGATTAGGTTGAATAATGACATCAAAGATGTAGTTGAGTTACAAAATTATGTGGAGTTAGAAGATTTGGTACATCAAGCTACTAAAATAGAGCAACAACTTAAGAGAAAAGGTAACATGAGAGGGAGTTCTTCTTATTTCAATTCTTCGAATTGGAAGGAAAGAGATAAGAAAGAGGGAGGTACTTCTTCTAACAGCACCATGGTTGCATCTCAAAGGACTCAATTCATGTCTAATGAGACCCCTAAAAGAAAAAAAGGGTGTGAGATAAATGCTTCAAGTGTTTAGGGAAAGGTCACATAGCTTCGAAGTGTCCAACCAAGAAGACTGTTGCTTATGGAAGATGGGTAAATCACTAATGAGTCATCCTCATAACCCACAAAGTGAGGAAGAGTATGATGAGGAAATTGCACCTGAAGGAGATTTATTCATGGTGAGGATGTTATTGGGCAGCCAAGCAAAGGAGTTGGATGAAAGCGAAAGGGAAAATATTTTCCACACAAGGTGTATCATCCAAGGGAAGGTTTGTTCTTTAATTGTTGATGGAGGGAGCTGCACTAATGTTACTAGTGCAAGGATGATCTCAAAATTGATCTTGGAGACTAAGCCACACCCACGGCCATATAACTTCAATGGCTTAGTGAGGATGGTGGAATAATTGTAAGTAAGTGCAGGCCGAATTTTCCATAGGAGAGTATGATGATGCAATTTTGTGTGATGTGGTGCCTATGCAGGCTTCCCATTTACTTCTTGGTAGACCTTGGCAGTATGATAAGAAAGCTTTGCATGATGGGTACACAAATAAATTTTTATTTGTACATAAAGAGTGCAAGACTATTCTTGCCCCTTTATCTCCTGATGAGGACACTGCTAATAGCAAGGACAACAAGGTGCTTGGAGGACTTGGGGGACCTATGACAAGAGGAACGGCTAAGAAGGCAAAGGAGGCATTGCAACAAGTTGTAGCAACAATTCTTGAGGCTGCCCCTAATTTGGAAGACTTGAAGCCCAAAATGGGGCATTACATAATCCCATTTGAAGACCCTTGATGTTATATAGACTGCAACCATCTTTTTAAGCCTTTTATGCTACTAAATAAAATTTGTGATTATGTAATTGGGCTTATGAATTTTATACAGCCCATCACTTGTTAATTTCATATTTTATTTAGTTTAGATTTTAATCATATTACAGCCCACTTGCTGAGCCTTACTCTAGTTTATAAACCTTGTAAACACCTTTTGGAAGGGATTTTTGCTAAATTCAGATCAAAATACCTTTTTGATAAAAGAGTCTCTTTCGTTCTTGCTTGGAACCCTAGGTCTTATCAAGAGTATCCAATTACTCTTGTGGCAATCTCCCTTGGCTTATCAATCATTCTTGATTATGGTGCCTCCAACCAATTTCATTCCTCATCTTTCTATTATGGAACATATCATTTGGTAATCAAAGTGAGGTTCAAAGTCTGTAGAATTGGTCAGTTTTTCTTGGTTCATATCTGGAGCTATATGTATCATATTTCAGGGTTTCTTGGGTCATTTTTTAATTTCGGAGTCTCAGTTTTCACCTCGTTTTGGAATCGTTGCAATCTGAATTTTCTAGCTTGAGATACAGGGAGTTTTTGTTTTTTTACGAGTTCAGATTGGAGCAATCCTGCGAATTTGCTTTTGAGTCCTTGTTTGATTAATCTTTTTTGCTTAATTTTGTGATGTTCTTCTAGTTACCATTTTGGTCTTTGTTTGATGTTACATTAGATCAATGGGTCAAAAAAACTAAAAAAACAAAAACAAAAAGGGTGTAGAATGTTCATCATGTGTTCTTGATGTTCTTGCGAATTATTTCATTTTAATCTTTCTAGGCTTTGTTCGTTCGATCTTTAGTTGTTACATATGTGCTTGTTTTGATGTGATTTCATTTATTCTGTTCATCTACAATCATCAAGTACAGATTCAAAAAAAGGAATAAAAAAAAGAATTTGACAAAAAAAAGGGGTCAGAATAGTGGCTTGTTTCTTTTGTTCTTCAAACCTTTACCTTGTTCTTGTCTTTTTTGGCCTCTGATTTGAATTTGCTTATTCTTGTTTAGTTTTTCTTGCTTGTCTTAGAGTTCTCTTTTTGTTTGACCTCTTGTTGTTTTGTGATGTAACATTGGAGTTGTTGGAGTTTCTCTTTGAATTGACCTATGATTCTATTTAAGAGCCTATAATAGTCACTTGAGTGGTAAAAGGCAAGAGAGAACTTTACACAAAAGCCTATTAGAGAGCAACAAACACGAGTGATACATCTCTGAGAATGCAATGCAAAGTGTAACATCCCCTGCTGCTTTATGGATTGACGACTGTCCCCACAAACCAACACGGGTCCTTTTAGCATGCTTTGTCCTCACTCACACACTTCCTAGGAAAACTTCCCAGGAGGTCACCCATCCCAAAATTAGCCCAAGTCAAGCACGCTTAACTGTGGAGTTCTTTCAGTTTGGGCTACCGAAAAGAAGATGCATCTTGTTGATATAGGTAGTACAAATCAATTCATATAAGCCCTCCTCAACTGTATAGTCCCATACCTATACAGTCTCAGGATCCTTCTCATTCGAGCGTGTAATCGGTTCATTCATGTACCCCTCCGCTTAGAGGACCTTGCGAGGAGCCACTCCTTGTCCGTGCCTTCTCTTTACACCGGCGATCACTCTTCGCCCTCATCCCCGGGCGTTACATGTAACACCCTAATAGAACCCCACTGTGCTTAAGTTCACATTTGGATTCTATTAGTTGTCACTTCTGCCTTGTATTAATTTTCTTTTGAAATTAACTTAGAAAAATAATGGAAGTTTTTTTTTTCTTTAAATAAATTAATTTTTTTGAAAACTTAAGCTCAGAATCTAGAAGTGAAATACATAGCGCTTTTATAGATAATAATCAAGTTACATTGCGCACTTAATTAAATAAGCGGAATAAAAGACTAAGTGTAGAACAATTATCACATAAACTGGAATATAATCACTTAATACATAAGTCACAACAGGGCATATATCATACTGATAAGTTATTACAAATAACAATATAAGTTCTACTATTACTAATTGTTTCTCACAAACTATAATGTAACTAAAGCTCGGAATGCTCCTACTTGAACGGTTTGAAATCTTCACGTGCTACTTCCTTCCTCAGCTACGGCCTCGTTGCTTTAGGTGGATACGTCTGTCTCTGGTAACGACAACGGAAAATAAACATAGGAGTGAGAAATACATGACTTCTCAGTAGGAGTTCCTACTTGTACTAAAAGTGTCATCGTTGTCGTCCCAGTCACTTCGGGTTTATTATAAAAGGTGAGCAGTAAGGATTCAATTATCAAATTTTCACAAACGTGATTAGCGAAGTGCGATTACTTTTAAACTAATCTTGAACATTAGCGTAAATATTCATTCAAGATTTCATCAAGCATACATATAAGCATATAATGTAAAACCACTAATAGCGATAATCATTTAGGAGCTGCATGCATTTCATGACTACTCATCCTCAACATTCACTTGTTTAGTGATCATCATCTTTAATTTATTTCATCAACATATTTCTTAATTACTCACGGGATGAATGCATCAATGCCTTAGACCACCCTAAAAGGGTAATGAGCTCCTACCATGGCCGTCGCCATAACCTTTTTGGTTTTCATTTCGTTGCCGTGATCTCAACGGTTTAGGGGGTTAAGCCGTGAGTTTAGCTCAAGTCCACTTTTCCAGACTTTCATTGCTACTTTTTCAAACTTTACTTTTATTATTTGCTTTGAAAATGAATGTATGCATATCATCATGTAATCACAATAAATCATGGGCAATCAATCATTCATCTTCATCATTTCATAACTCATCACCATACATTCACTTTACTATAATTCACTTTATGAAACATGGATAATATCATGTAAATCTCATAGTAAACATTTTCATAAATGATTCATTTTAAGCAACCAAAGTTATCAAGTTGAGTTCCTAGTGTTCCTAAGAGGTAATGGATGTCTTAGTATTATCTTTTTCTCTTAGTGTTCTTTGTACTCTTAGAATTCCATTAATACATTAATGCATTTCAAAATATTATTATAGGTTCTTTATATATTCTTATTATGGTTTTCGTATAACTCTTGAAGATTATTATTCTACTTAAATTCTTAAAATTATCTTTTTACAAGACTTGATTCTTTTATTTATAGTTTTGACATCTTTTAGAAGAAAGTTTATAATTCTCTGTATACTTGTTATCTCAGCTTAGTAAAGGTAGTTCCAAATTCCTAACTCATCAAATTTTAGCATTTACATCTTTGGAATAGTGTAAATCCATTGTAAACCATGCATAGGAGGGTTCCCAGAAAGAGAGGTGGGTCACAATGGACATGCTTAAATACCAAGTCTTTCCTTAGCAGAACCTTTCCAAACTGCACTTTCACAGTACACTATCCCTGAAATTTATTTCTCATTCTGTATTTACGTGGTACAAAGCTTTATACATAACATACATGGGTGTATTCCTATATGTGTTAGCTCTCCAACAAAGTTGAAATCAGTCCATTTGCATTTTTCTAGAGTGAGTTACACCTATTTTACTACTACAAGGTCAGATTTAAAGTTTCAGTCTTAGGCTCTACTTTAAAAATTTATATCTTGAGCTAGAAAACTCCGTTTTGGGTGATTCTTTTTGGAGAGTGTTCTATAATGAGTCTAGTTTATAGTAAAATTATTTTAATTTCGAGATACTTGATATTTTATGAACAGTAGCTTTCGAAGTACCTGCTGCCAGAAACAACTAGAAATTCCAGCACCTACCATTTTCATGTCTCAAGTTACCTTTATTCAATCAAGTTTCACATACAATCTTTTCAAGTTATATTTGAGTTTGATAACATCATAAGGGTACTCATAACAAAATAGAACATGTCATATTTCTAAAAATATATTTTTCAAATAATCATTTAAAACTTTTGACAATAACTCAAACTTGAGGCATTCTATCAAGGTTAGAAGCCAACAATACTTGAACAATTAAAGATGAAGCTCCTACCTCTTGTGTAGGGTCTAAAAAGGGTCCTTCTCTTCTTCCTTAAGCTTTGAACAAGAGTCTTTGGAGTGGATGACCCTCCTTGAATCTTGGCTCTAGAACTTGAATGCTTAAGAAAATATTTCTCACTAGAGTTAAAGATTGTAACTCTTGTGAGGGCTAGTGAAAGTTTGGACTTAGGATTTAAGTGTTTGGATGAAGTTTAGAGGATCAAGAGAAGTCTTTGAAAAACATAAGAAGAATGATAGAATAAGAAAGAAAGAACACTTAGGGAGTTTTTGAATTGAAGAGAGTTTGAGGAGTATTTATAGTGGAAAGATTAGAGAAAAAACAGAAGAAGGAAAGCACTTGGAGCATGATTTATGGAAACATGTTGGCTGAATTTTGGGATGAAAATGCTCCTTGTTTTATGCAAACACGTTTCCATGTTTTGTGCAAACACGTTTCCATGTTTTGTGCAAACACGTTTCCATGTTTTGTCCAAACATGTTGGATGAAAATGCTCCATGTTTTATGCAAACATGTTTCCATGTTTTATGCAAACATGTTTCCATGTTTTATGCAAACATGTTTCCATGTTTTGTGCAAAGATGTTAGTGGATATTTTTGTAATTAGACAATGATAGTGGTATTCTTGTAATTCCATTAATAGAGTAAGGGTATCTTTGTCATTTAATAAGGCAAGGGTAGTTTGGTAATTTCCTTTACATAGCAAGGGCATTTTCGTAATTTCCACTAAGTGATGGCATTTTCGTAATTCTTTGCATTTTTCTCTAGACATACTTAAGTAGACTATTTGTTGTGTTTCATAACATTTGTCAAGATTCTCTTGGTTTTGCTATCGCTAATTAATATTTATCTTAGTTATAAATTTGGGGATGTTACATTACATGCCCACCAGCTTCTGCCTGGTTCGTCCCCGAACCACACCGTATTGGGAGAAGTGCAGGCTCTGATACCATTTGTAACATCCCTTACTGCTTTATGGATTGACAACTGTCCCCACAAACCAACACGATTATTTTCAGCATGCTTTGTCCTCACTCACATGCTTCCTAGGAAAACTTCCCAGGAGGTCACCCATCCCAAAATTACCCCAAGTCAAGCACGCTTAACTGTGGAGTTCTTTTAGTTTAGGCTACCGAAAAGAAGATGCATCTTGTTGGTATAGGTAGTACAAATCAATTCATATAAGCCATCCTTAACTGTATAGTCCCATACCTATACAGTCTTAGGATCCGTCTCATTCGGGTGTGTAATCGGTTCATTCATGTACCCCTTCGCTTAGAGGACCTTGCGAGGAGCTGCTCCTTGTCCATGCCCTCTTTGCACCGGCGATCACTCCTCGTCCTCGTCCCCGGGCGTTACATGAAAAATGTTTTTGAAGTTTGTCAGGCAACCGTGTGATCATCCCAACCACACAAGTGTGGTGAGAACGATCCTCTACTGCTCTCTGATGAGACCCCCGTGACTAGAGGGTATCATCAGCACCGTTAATCACGCTATGATCACACGGTCATGGTTCATCCACCAGACTTAGGTTCCTGTCTCCTTAGAACTCAAGGATATAGATGTA
Organism: Dalbergia cultrata; assembly: GCA_031216105.1. Taxonomy (NCBI): domain Eukaryota; kingdom Viridiplantae; phylum Streptophyta; class Magnoliopsida; order Fabales; family Fabaceae; genus Dalbergia; species Dalbergia cultrata. Next base: position 35,734,399 of record CM062344.1, on the reverse strand, counting down.
CGATCCTATAGAACAGATCCTGTTCAAGTAAGGATCCGATAAAATTGGAATGATATAGAGAAGATTAGCATGGCCCCTGCGCAAGGATGACACGCATAAATCGAGAAATGGTCCAAATTTTATCATGTAATGCCCTGGGACGAGGGCGAGGAGTGATCGCCGGTGCAAAGAGAAGGCACGGACAAGGAGCGGCTCCTCGCAAGGTCCTCTAAGCGGAGGGGTACATGAATGAACCAATTACACACCCGAATGAGAGGGATCCTGAGACTGTATAAGTATAGGACTATACAGTTGAGGAGGGCTTATATGAATTGATTTGCACTACCTATATCAACAAGATGCATCTTCTTTTCGGTAGCCCAAACTGAAAGAACTCCACAGTTAAGCGTGCTTGACCTGGGGTAATTTTGGGATGGGTGACCTCCTGGGAAGTTTTCCTAGGAAGTGTGTGAATGAGGATAAAGCATGCTGAAAGGACCCGTGTTGGTTTGTGGGGACAGTCATCAATCCATAAAGCAGTAGGGGATGTTACCAATGGTATCAGAGCCTGCACCTCTCCCAGTACGGTGTGGTTCGGGGACGAACCAAGTGGAAGCTAGCGGGCATGTAACGCTCGGGGACGAGGACGAGGAGTGATCGTATGTGCAAAGAGGGCACGGACAAGGAGCGGCTCCTTGCAAGGTCCTCTAAGCGGAGGGGTACATGAATGAACCGATTACACACCCGAATGAGAGGGATCCTAAGACTGTATAGGTATGGGACTATACAGTTAAGGAGGGCTTATATGAATTGATTTGTACTACCTATACCAACAAGATGCATCTTCTTTTCGGTAGCATAAACTGAAAGAACTCCACAATTAAGCGTGCTTGGCTTGGGGTAATTTTCGGATGGGTGACCTCCTGGGAAGTTTTCCTAGGAAGCATGTGAGTGAGGACAAAGCATGTTGAAAAGACTCGTGTTGGTTTGTGGGGATAGTTGTCAATCCATAAAGCAGCAGGGGATGTTACACAAAGTGAGAAGTGTGATGAGGTCCTATTGCTTTTATTTCTTTTTCTTTTACTTGAATTATGGCAGGAACAGGTGGTGATGGTACCCTTCATGCTCAAGGAAATAACAGATTGTTAATGGAGGCTATTACAGCTCAAATGCAAAGGATGATGAAGGAGCATACAGAGGAGTTATATGAGAAAATTGAGCAGTTAGAAAATCAAGAACCTCATGATGATGATGCAGGTAGAAGGAGGATTGATGGAAGGAGGAGAAGATACAATGAGGGTGATGCTAGAGAGGATCGAATTGAGGGAGTGAAACTTAATATTCCACCTTTCAAAGGGAAAAGTGATCCAAAGGCTTATCTTGAGTGGGAGATGAAAATTGAGTAGTTGTTCTCATGCCACAATTACACTGAAGAAAAGAAAGTAAAGGTGGCAGCCATGGAATTCACGGACTATGCTCTTATTTAGTGGAAACAATTGCAAAAATAGTGACTTAGATATGAAGAACCTTTGGTGGATACTTGGGTTGAAATGAAGAGGTTGATGAGATGAAGATTTGTCCCTTCCTATTATCATAGGGACCTTCATAACAAGCTCCAAAGACTCACACAAGGTTGTAGGAATGTTGATGAATATTACAAGGAGATGGAGGTGTCTTTGATTAGAGCCAATGTGAATGAACATAACGAGGCTACTATGGCACGCTTTCTAAATGGGCTGAATAATGACATTAGAGATGTGTTTGAGCTACAAAATTATGTGGAGTTGGAAGACTTGGTACATCAAGCTACTAAAGTAGAGTAGCAACTTAAGAGAAAAGGTACCATGGGAAGGAGTTCTTCTAATTTCAATTCTTCAAATTGGAAGGAAAGAAATAAGAAGGATGGAGGTACTTCTTTTAACAATACCATGGTTGCACCTCAAAGGACTCAATTCAAGTCCAATGAGACCCCCAAAAAGACAAGGAGTAGTGAGATAAAATGCTTCAAATGTTTGGGGAGAGGTCACATGGCTTTAGCGTGCCCAATCAAGAAGACTATGTTACTTAAGGAGAATGGAGAAATTATCAGTGAGTCTTAGCTAGTGAAGCCGAAGAAGAGGAAAAGGTATAACATCCCCAAATTTATAACTAAGATAAATATTAATCTTAATTATCAATAGCAAAACCAAGAGAATCTGGACAAATGTTATGAAACACAACAAATAGACTACTTAAGTATGTCTAGAGAAAAATGCAAAGAATTACGAAAATGCCATCACTTAGTAGAAATTACGAAAATGCCCTTGCTATGTAAAGGAAATTACCAAACTACCCTTGCCTTATTAAATGACAAAGATACCCTTACTCTATGAATGGAATTACAAGAATACCACTATCATTGTCTAATTACAAAAATATCCTTGTCTTAGTTAAAGAAATTACTACAATGTCATTTGCACAAATCCCTACACTTGTCTTTAGACAAGAATGAATCTAAGCCATTGGATTAAGATGATAACACAATAATTTAACCACATACATCATACACATTTCTGAATCACATACATGCACTAAAGGTTAGAAAATCTCCACTAACATCTTTGCACAAAACATGGAAACATGTTTTGCACAAAACATGGAGCATTTTCATCCAACATGTTTGCATAAAACATGGAAACATGTTTGCACAAAACAAGGAGCATTTTCATCCCAAAATTCAGCCAACATGTTTCCATAAATCATGCTCCAAGTGTTTTCCTTCTTCTGTTTTTTTCTCTAATCTTTCCACTATAAATACTCCTCAAACTCTCTTCAATTCAGAAACTCCCTAAGTGTTCTTTCTTTCTTATTCTATCATTCTTCTTATGTTCTTCAAAGACTTCTCTTGATCCTCTAAACTTCATCCAAACACTTAAATCCTAAGTTCAAACTTGCACTAGCCCTCACAAGAGTTACAATCTTTAACTCTAGTGAGAAATATTTTCTTAAGCACTCAAGTTCTAGAGCCAATATTCAAGGAGGGTCATCCACTCCAAAGACTCTTGTTCAAAGCTTAAGGAAGAAGAGAAGGACCCTTTTAGACCCTACACAAGAGGTAGGAGTTTCTTCTTTATTTGTTCAAGTATTGTTGGCTTCTAACTTTGCTCATGGATAGAATGCCTCAAACTTGAGTTATTGTCAAAAGTTTTGAGTAATTATATTTTTAGAAAACACAACATGTTCTATTCTGCTATGAGTACTTTTATGATGTTATCAAACTCAAATATAACTTAAAAGATTGTATGTGAAACTTGAGTTAATAAAGATAACTTAAGACATGAACATGGTAGGTGCTGGAATTTCTAGTTATTTCTGGCAGTAGTTACTTCGAAACTTAGTGTTCATAAAATATGAAGGATCTCGAAATGAAAATATTTTTATTATAAACTAGACTCATTGTAGAACACTCTCAAAAAAGAATCACCTAAAATGGAGTTTCCTAGCCCAAGATATAAATTTTTAAAGTAGAGCATAAGACTGAAACTCTTAATCTGACCTTGTAGTAGTAAAATAGGTGTAACTCACTATAGAAAAATGCAAATGGACTGATTTCAACTTTGTGGAAAAGCTAACACATCTACAAACACACTTATGTATGCTATGCATAAATTTGTACACCACAAAAATACAGAATGAGAGATATAATTTCGGGACAGTGTGCTGAGAAAGTCTTGAAGGTAGCGTGATACTGTGAGAGTGCAATTTAGAAAGGTTCTGGCTAAGGAAAGACTTGGTATTTAAGCGTGTCCATTGTGACCCACCTCTCTTTCCTGGGAATCTTACTATGCACAATTACAGTTGATTTACTCTAATTTAAGATGTTAGTGCTACAAATTTTATTCTAAAAGATGTCAGAACTCTAAATAAAAGATTCAAGTCTTGTAAACAGATAATTTTAAGGATTGAAGTAGAATAATAATCTTTAGGAGATATATATAAAAGTCATAATAAAAATATATAAAGAACTTCTAAAAATATCTTAAAGGGTATTAATGTATTAATGGAAATACTAAGAGTACAAAGAAGACTAAGAGAAAAAGATAATACCAAGATATTCATAACCTATTAGGAACACTAGAGACCTAACTTGATAACTTAGGTTGCTTAATATGAATTATCTATGAGAATGTTTACTATGAGATTTACATGATATTGTCTATGTTACATGAAGTGATATACAAAAATGTGAATGTATTGATGAGATATGAAATGATAATGATAAAATGATTCACTGTGCCATGATTTACTAATGTGCATACATTCATGTTTCAAATGAAATAATAAATAGACCAACTCACTGCTTAATCCTCTTTGAAGATTAAGGTATTGATGATTTCACTCAGTGAGAATAAAAGTAAAACCTGAAAAAGTAGCAATGATAGTCTGGAAAAGTGGACTTGAGCTAAACTCACGGCTTAACCCCCTAAACCGTTGAGATCATGGCAACGGAAAGAAAACCAAAAGGTTGTGGCGACGGCCACGGTATGAGCTCATTACCCTTTTAGGGTGGTCTAAGGCATTGATGCATTCATCCCGTGAGTAATTAAGAAATATGTTGATGAAATAAATGAAAGATGATGATCACTAAACAAGTGAATGTTGAGGATGAGTAATCATGAAATGCATGCAGCTCCTAAATGATTATTGCTTATTAGTGGTTTTACATGATATGCTTATATGTATGCTTGATGAAATACTGAATGAATATTTCTGCTAATGTTCAAGATTAGTTTAAAAGTAATGGCACTTGACTAATCACGTTTGTGAAAGTTTGATAATTGAATCCTTACCTGTTCACCTTTTTATAATAAACCCGAAGTGACTGGGATGACAGCGATGACACTTTTAATACAAGTAGGAACTCCTACTGAGAAATCATGTATTTCTCACTCCTATGTCTATTTTCCGTTGTCGTTACCAGAGACAGACGTGTCCACCTAAAGCAACGAAGTCGTAGCTGAGGAAGGAGGTAGCACGTGAAGATTTCAAACCGTTCAAGTAGAAGCATTCTGAGCTTTAGTTACATTATAGTTTGTGAGAAACAATTAGTAATAGTAGAACTTATATTGTTATTTGTAATAACTTATCAGTATGATATATGCCCTGTTGTGGCTTATGTATTAAGTGTTTATATTCCAGTTTATGTGATAATTGTTCTACACTTAGTCTTTTATTCCGCTTATTTAATTAAGTGCGCAATGTAACTTGATTATTATCTATAAAAGCGCTATGTATTTCACTTCTCTTCTGAGGCTTAAGTTTTCAAAAAATTAATTTATTTAAAGAAAAAAAAAACTTCCACTATTTTTCTAAGTTAATTTCAAAAGAAAATTAATACAAGGCATAAGTGACAACTAATAGAATCCAAATGTGAACTTAAGCACAGTGGGGTTCTATTAGGGTGTTACAAGAGGTAGATGAGGAGATCATTGTGGAGGCCAAAGAAGGAGATTTATTGATGATTAGGAGGATGCTTGGAAGTCAAATGCAAGCTCTTAATGATTCACAAAGAGAGAACATTTTTCACTCTAGGTGTTCAATCAATGGGAAACTATGTTCTTTGATTGTGGATGGAGGGAGTTGCTCTAGATCAGTGTCCAAATTAAATTTGGAGACCAAGCCACATCCTAGGCCCTACAAACTCCAATGGCTTAGTGAAGATGGAGAGATGACCGTGAGCAAGCAAGTGGAGCTGCACATTTCCATGGGACAATACAATGACAAAGTGATATGTGGTGTGGTTCCAATGGAGGCAAACCATATTCTCTTAGGGAGGCCATGGCAATATGACACCAAAGCTGTTCATGATGGGTTCACAAACAAGATTTCTTTCATGCATAATGGGAGGAAAATTGTACTCAAACCTTTATCTCCTAGAGAGGTGTGTGAGGATCAAATAAAATTGAGAAAAGAGATGAGAGACACACAAAAGAGTGAAACACTTGATAAAAAAAGAGTAAAAAGAAAAAATGTGAAACACTTGAGAGAAAACAAAGTTGTTTAGTAAAAGAAAGTGAGGTGACGAAGCTGCTGCTTGACAACAAGTCACTTTATTTACTTTATTGCAAGAAAAATGTTTTAACTGCTGATAACTCTAATAAAAGTATTTTCCCTGCTAGTGTTGAGTTTCTTTTGCAGGAATTCAAGGATGTGTTTCCAAAGGAGGTTCCAAGCGGATTGCCACCTTTTAGAGGGATTGAGCATCATATTAATCTCATCCTTGGTGCATCTTTACCCAATTGGCCTTATAGGAGCAATCCTCAAGAGACCAAAGAAATACAAAAGCAAGTTGAGGAGTTGATGACAAAAGGTTAGGTGCAAAAAGGCTTGAGTCTGTGTGCTGTTCTAGTGATTCTGGTGCCTAAAAAGGATATTACTTGGAGGATGTGTAGTGAGTGTAGAGCAATCAACAACATCACAGTCAAGTATCGACACCCTATTCCCAAGTTAGATGACCTTCTTGCTGAACTATATGATGCCTGTTATTTTTCTAAAATTGATTTAAAGATTGGGTATCATTAGAGTAGGATAAGGGAAGGGGATGAATGGAAAACTACCTTTAAAACTAAGTATAGTTTGTATGAGTGGCTGGTTATGCCTTTTGGGCTAACTAATGCCCCAACCACTTTTATGAGATTAATGAACCATGTTTTAAGAGATTTTATTGGCAAGTTTGTTGTTGTTTACTTTGATGACATTCTGATTTATAGCACTAGTTTTGACTTGCATATTGAACATTTGAGGGCTATCATGCTTAGAACAGAAAAATTGTATGCTAATCTTGAGAAATGTACTTTTTGCACCAATCATGTAGTGTTCTTAGGCTTTGTTGTGAGTGCAAAAGGAGTGCAAGTTGATGAGGAAAAGGTTAAGACCATTCAAGAGTGGCCTATGCCTAAGAATGCGAGTGAAGTGAGAAGTTTCCATGGTTTAGCTAGTTTCTATAGGTTTGTTAGGGACTTTAGCACCTTGGCTGCGCCTCTTAATGAGATAGTTAAAAAGCATGCGGGTTTCAGATGGGGAGAGAAACAAGAGCAAGCCTTTACTGCACTTAAGCATAGGCTAACTAATGCACCCATTCTTGCTTTGCCCAATTTTGCTAAATCTTTTGAACTTGAATGTGACACATCAAACATGGGCATTGGGCTATTTTGAAGCAAGAAGGCCATCCGATTGCTTATTTTAGTGAGAAGTTAAATGGGGCTGCCCTAAACTATCCCACTTATGATAAGGAATTGTATGCCTTAGTGCATGCTTTGAAAACATGGCAACATTATTTATTCCCCAAAGAATTTGTAATTCATAGTGATCATGAGTCCCTAAAATACTTAAAAGGGGAAGGCAAGTTGAATAAAAGGCATGCCAAATGTGTTGAGTTTTTGGAACAATTTCCATATGTCATTAAGCATAAAAAGGGGAAGGGGAACATAGTGGCCGATGCTTTATCTAGAAGGCATGCATTACTTTCTACTCTTGAAACCAAAATTTTTGGGCTTGAGACTTTGAGAGAAATGTATTTGCATGATGCTGAGTTTTCTGAGATATATGCTGCTTGTGAAAATGTCTCAAAATGGTTACTATAGACACAATGGATATTTGTTTAAAGAAAAAAGATTGTGTGTGCCTAGGTGTTCCATAAGAAATTTGCTCGTAAAAGAAGCGCATGAAGAAGGATTAATGGGACATTATGGGGTGCATAAAACTTTGGACATATTACATGAACATTTTTATTGGCCCCATATGAAACATGATGTGCATAAATATTGTGAGCCTTGCATTGTTTGTAAAAAGGTAAAATGAAAAGTGATGCCACATGGTTTATATACTCCTTTGCCTATTCCTGATTTTCCTTGGATTGATATATCTATGGACTTTGTTTGGGGCTGCCTAGAACAAAGAATGGCAAGGATTCTATTTTTGTGGTTGTGGACAGGTTTTCAAAAATGGCACATTTTATACCTTGCAAAAAGGTTGATGATGCTTGCCATGTAGCTGACTTATTTTTTAGGGAAGTGGTGAGACTCCATGGGCTGCCTAGGAGCATTGTAAGTGATAGGGACACTAAGTTCCTAAGTCACTTTTGGAGAACATTGTGGGGTAAGCTTGGTACTAAATTATTTTTCTCTACTACTTGTCACCCACAAACTGATGGGCAAACTGAGGTAGTGAATAGGATGTTAGGCATTTTGCTTAAGACTGTTTTAAAGAAGAATCTTAAGTTTTGGGAAGAATGTTTGCCTCATGTTGAATTTGCTTATAATAGGGCTATCCATAGCACAACTAATTGTTCACCATTTGAAATTGTGTATGGATTTAATCCTATGACACCACTTGATTTATTGCCGATGCCTAATATTATTGTTTTTAAGCATGAGGATGCACAGGCTAAGGCTGACTATGTGAGAAAGCTGCATGAGCATGTGAAAGCTCAGATTGAGAAGAAAATTGAGAGCTATGCCAAGCAAGCTAACAAGGGAAAAAAGAAAGTTGTATTCGAACCCAGAGATTGGGTTTGGGTACACATGAGGAAAGAGAGATTCCCTGAACAAAGGAAGTCCAAACTCCAACCTAGAGGGGATGGCCCTTTCCAAGTGTTAGAGAGGATCAATGACAATGCCTATAAAATTGATTTGCCTAGTGAGTATAATATCAGTGCCACTTTTAATGTTGTCAATTTGTCTCTTTTTTATGCAGATGATGACGCCTTGGGTTTGAGGTCAAATCCTCTTCAAGAGGGAGGGGATGATGAGGACATGGCTAATAGCAAGGACAACAAGGTGCTTGGAGAACTTGGGGGACCTATGACAAGAGGAAGGGCTAGAAAGGCAAAAGAGGCATTGCAACAAGTTGTAGCAACAATTCTTGAGGCTGCCCCTAATTTGGAAGACTTGAAGCCCAAAATGGTGAATTGCATAATCCCACTTGAAGACCCTTGATGTTATATGGACTGTCACCATCTTTTTAAGTCTTTTATGTTACTAAATAAAGTCTATGATTATGTAATTGGGCTTATGAATTTTATACAACCCATCACTTGTTAATTTCATATTTTTTTAGTTTAGATTTTAATCATGGGCTAAGTATTACAGCTCATTTGTTGAGCTTTACTCTAGTTTGTAAACACATTTTGAAAGGGATTTTTGCCAAATTCATATCAGAATACTTTTTTGGTAATGGAGTCTCTTTGGTTCTTGCTTGGAACACTAGGTCTTATCAAGAGTATCCAATTACTCTTGTGGTGATCTCCCTTGGCTTATCAATCACTCTTGATTGTGGTGCCTCCAACCAATTTCATTCCTCATCTTTCTATTATGGAACGTATCATCTCCAACAGAGGTTAGTGAGGATCAATCCAAAATGAGAGATAAAAGAAAATAGGAAAGAAAAGAAAAAAGAGAGTGAAATGAAAAAGGAAAAAGAAAGTGAAAAGAAAAAGGAAAAAGAGAGTGGAAAACTAGAGGGAAAATTGCAAAATCTGTTTATTAATGAAAAAGAGGTGAAAAAGGCTATGCTCATGAAAAAGCCAATGCTTTTACTTTTGGGTAAAGAAAGTAAATCAATTGGAGCAAGTGCTACTGATTCTCTTTCTTGTAAAATTTCTTCTTTATTGCATGAATTTGAAGATATCTTTCCTAAGGAGATACCTCACGGTCTACCCCCTTTGCGAGGCATAGAACATCAAATTGATCTCATTCCGGAAGCTTCATTGCCTAATAGGCCAGCCTATCAAAGTAATCCCTAAGAGACTAAGGAGATCCAAAAGCAAGTTAAAGATTTGATGCAAAAGGGGTGGGTGCAAGAAAGTTTAAGTCCATGTGCAGTTCCAGTCATTCTAGTGCCTAAGAAATATGGAACTTGGACGATGTGGACTGATTGTAGAGCAATCAATAACATCACAATAAAATATAGAAATCTCATTCATAGATTAGATGAATTGTTGGATGAATTGCATGGTGCTTGTGTGTTTTCTAAAATTGATCTTAAAAGTGGATATCATCAAATTAAGATAAGAGAGGGTGATGAATGGAAACTGCCTTCAAGACAAAATATGGTATTTATGAATGGTTGGTTATGCCATTTGGATTAACAAATGCACCTAGCACTTTCACGTGTTTGATGAATAATGTGCTTAGGAATTTTTGGGAAAATTTGTTGTTTATTTTGATGACATCTTGATTTACAGCAATCTTTTAATGAGCATGTGATGCATTTGAGGTATGTGTTGGAAGCTCTTAGGCATGAGAAATTGTATGCCAACATGGAAAAATGTGTTTCCTATACATATCATGTAGTTTTTCTTGATTTTGTTGTTAGCTCACAAGGAGTGCAGGTTGATCAAGAGAAGGTAAAAGGTATTCAAGAGTGGCCAACTCCTAAGAATGTTAGTGAGGTAAGGAGCTTTTATGGCTTAGCTAGTAAATAGGAGGTTTGTTAAAGATTTTAGTACTTTGACTGCACCCTTAAATGAAGTAATTAAAAGGCATGTGGGATTTAAATGGGGTGAAAAACAATAGCAAGCCTTTGCTATCCTCAAAGATAAATTAATTCATGCACCTATTCTTGCATTGCCTAATTTTGCTAAATCTTTTGAGATTGAATGCGATGCATCTGGTGTGGAAATAGGGGCTGTTTTGATGCAAGAAGGGCATCCAATTCCTTATTTTAGTGAAAAATTAAATGGTGTTGTTCTTAACTATCCCACATATGATAAAGAGTTGTATGCATTAATAACAAACATGGCAGCATTACCTTTTACTTAAGGAATTTGTGATTCATAGTGACCATGTGTCCTTGAAGTATCTAAAAGGACAAGGCAAGCTGAATAAGAGGCATGCCAATTGGGTTGAGTTCCTTGAGCAATTTCCCTATGTGATCAAGCATAAGAAAGGTAATGCTAATGTGGCTGCTGATGCACTTTCAAGAGGGTATTCTCTGTTCTCTACTCTTGAAACTAAATTCATTGGTTTTGAGCATATAAAGGAGTTGTATGAGCATGATTCGGATTTTTCTCAGATTTATAAGAATTGCATGCACGCTGCCCAAAATGGATACTTTAGGCATAAGGATTATTTGTTTAAAGAGAAAAGCTTATGTGTGCCTAAAAGTTCCATTAGAGAGTTGCTTGTGAGAGAGGCACGTGAGGGGGGTTTAATGGGAATTTTAGTGTCCAAAAGACTTTAGATATGCTGCATGAACATTTTCATTGGCCACACATGAAACATGATGTGCATAAATTTTGTGAAAGATGTATTGTTTGTAAGAAGTCTAAGTCAAAGGTAACCTTATGGACTCTATACTCCTTTGTGAATTCCTGATTTTCCTTGGATTGACATATCTATGGACTTTGTTTTAAGACTGCCTCGGACAAAGAATGGCAAGGATTCCATTTTCGTGGTGGTGGATGTAACACCCTAATAGAACCCCATTGTGCTTAAGTTCACATTTGGATTCTATTAGTTGTCACTTATGCCTTGTATTAATTTTCTTTTGAAATTAACTTAGAAAAATAGTGGAAGTTTTTTTTTTCTTTAAATAAATTAATTTTTTGAAAACTTAAGCTCAGAACGAGAAGTGAAATACATAGCGCTTTTATAGATAATAATCAAGTTACATTGCGCACTTAATTAAATAAGCGGAATAAAAGACTAAGTGTAGAACAATTATCACATAAACTGGAATATAATCACTTAATACATAAGTCACAACAGGGCATATATCATACTGATAAGTTATTACAAATAACAATATAAGTTCTACTATTACTAATTGTTCCTCACAAACTATAATGTAACTAAAGCTCAGAATGCTCCTACTTGAACGGTTTGAAATCTTCACGTGCTACCTCCTTCCTCGCCTACGGCTTCGCTGTTGCTTTAGGTGGACACGCCTGCCTCTGTAACGACAACGGAAAATAAACATAGGAGTGAGAAATACATGATTTCTCAAGAGGAGTTCCTACTTGTACTAAAAGTGTCATCGTTGTCGTCCCAGTCACTTCGGGTTTATTATAAAAGGTGAACAGTAAGGATTCAATTATCAAACTTTCACAAACGTGATTAGTCAAGTGCAGTTACTTTTAAACTAATCTTGAACATTAGCGTAAATATTCATTAAGTATTTCATCAAGCATACATATAAGCATATCATGTAAAACCACTAATAAGCAATAATCATTTAGGAGCTGCATGCATTTCATGATTACTCATCCTCAACATTCACTTGTTTAGTGATCATCATCTTTCATTTATTTCATCAACATATTTCTTAATTACTCACGGGATGAATGCATCAATGCCTTAGACCACCCTAAAAGGGTAATGAGCTCATACCGTGGCCGTCGCCACAACCTTTTGGTTTTCTTTCCGTTGCCATGATCTCAACGGTTTAGGGGGTTAAGCCGTGAGTTTAGCTCAAGTCCACTTTTCCAGACTATCATTGCTACTTTTTCAGGTTTTACTTTTATTCTCACTGAGTGAAATCATCAATACCTTAATCTTCAAAGAGGATTAAGCAGTGAGTTGGTCTATTTATTATTTCATTTGAAACATGAATGTATGCACATTAGTAAATCATGGCACAGTCAATTATTTTATCATTATCATTTCATATCTCATCAATACATTCACATTTTTGTATATCACTTCATGTAACATAGACAATATCATGTAAATCTCATAGTAAACATTCTCATAGATAATTCATATTAAGCAACCTAAGTTATCAAGTTAGGTCTCTAGTGTTCCTAATAGGTTATGAATATCTTGGTATTATCTTTTTCTCTTAGTCTTCTTTGTACTCTTAGTATTTCCATTAATACATTAATACCCTTTAAGATATTTTTAGAGGTTCTTTATATATTTTTATTATGACTTTTATATATATCTCCTAAAGATTATTATTCTACTTAAATCCTTAAAATTATCTCTTTACAAGACTTGAATCTTTTATTTAGAGTTCTGACATCTTTTAGAATAAAATTTGTAGCACTAACATCTTAGATTAGTGTAAATCAACTGTAATTGTGCATAGTAAGATTCCCAGGAAAGAGAGGTGGGTCACAATGGACACGCTTAAATACCAAGTCTTTCCTTAGCCAGAACCTTTCTAAATTGCACTCTCATAGTATCACGCTACCTTCAAGACTTTCTCAGCACACTGTCCTGAAATTATATCTCTCATTCTGTATTTTCGTGGTGTACAAATTTATGCATAGCATACATAAGTGTGTTTGTAGATGTGTTAGCTTTTCCACAAAGTTGAAATCAGTCCATTTGCATTTTTCTAGAGTGAGTTACACCTATTTTACTACTACAAGGTCAGATTAAGAGTTTCAGTCTTATGCTCTACTTTAAAAATTTATATCTTGGGCTAGGAAACTCTGTTTTAGGTTATTCTTTTTGGAGAGTGTTCTACAATGAGTCTAGTTTATAATAAAAATATTTTCATTTCGAGATCCTTCATATTTTATGAACACTAATTTTCAAAGTAACTACTGCCAGAAATAACTAGAAATTTCAGCACCTACCATGTTCATGTCTTAAGTTATCTTTATTAACTCAAGTTTCACATACAATCTTTTAAGTTATATTGAGTTTGATAACATCATAAAAGTACTCATAGCAGAATAGAACATGTTGTGTTTTCTAAAAATATAATTACTCAAAACTTTTGACAATAACTCAAGTTTGAGGCATTCTATCCATGAGCAAAGTTAGAAGCCAACAATACTTGAACAAATAAAGAAGAAACTCCTACCTCTTGTGTAGGGTCTAAAAAGGGTCCTTCTCTTCTTCCTTAAGCTTTGAACAAGAGTCTTTGGAGTGGATGACCCTCCTTGAATATTGGCTCTAGAACTTGAGTGCTTAAGAAAATATTTCTCACTAGAGTTAAAGATTGTAACTCTTGTGAGGGCTAGTGAAAGTTTGAACTTAGGATTTAAGTGTTTGGATGAAGTTTAGAGGATCAAGAGAAGTCTTTGAAGAACATAAGAATAATGATAGAATAAGAAAGAAAGAACACTTAGGGAGTTTCTGAATTGAAGAGAGTTTGAGGAGTATTTATAGTGGAAAGATTAGAGAAAAAAACAGAAGAAGGAAAACACTTGGAGCATGATTTATGGAAACATGTTGGCTGAATTTTGGGATGAAAATGCTCCTTGTTTTGTGCAAACATGTTTCCATGTTTTATGCAAACATGTTGGATGAAAATGCTCCATGTTTTGTGCAAACATGTTTCCATGTTTTGTGCAAAGATGTTAGTGGAGATTTTCTAACCTTTAGTGCATGTATGTGATTCAGAAATGTGTATGATGTATGTGGTTAAATTATTGTGTTATCATTTTAATTCAATGGCTTAGATTCATTCTTGTCTAAAGACAAGTGTAGGGATTTGTGCAAATGACATTGTAGTAATTTCTTTAACTAAGACAAGGATATTTTTGTAATTAGACAATGATAGTGGTATTCTTGTAATTCCATTCATAGAGTAAGGGTATCTTTGTCATTTAATAAGGCAAGGGTAGTTTGGTAATTTCCTTTACATAGCAAGGGCATTTTCGTAATTTCTACTAAGTGATGGCATTTTCGTAATTCTTTGCATTTTTCTCTAGACATACTTAAGTAGTCTATTTGTTGTGTTTCATAACATTTGTCCAGATTCTCTTGGTTTTGCTATTGATAATTAAGATTAATTAATATCTTAGTTATAAATTTGGAGATGTTACAGTGGATAGGTTCTCCAAGATGGCTCATTTCATACCTCACAAAAATGTGGATGATGCTTGTCACGTGGCTGACTAATGAGGACACGACTAGCGGCAAGGACAATAAGCCACTTAGAGGACTTAGGGGACCTATGACAAGAGGAAGGGCTAGGAAGGCAAAGGAAGCATTGCAACAAGTTGTAGCAACAATTTTTGAGGCTGTCCCTAATTTGGAAGACGTGAAGCCCAAAATGGTGCATTGCATAATCCCACTTGAAGACCCTTGATATTATATGGACTGCACCATCCTTTTAAGCTTTTTATGTTGCTAAATAAAGTTTGTGATAATGTAATTGGGCTTGTGAGTTTTATATAGCCCATCACTTGTTAATTTCAAATTTTACTTAGTTTAGATTTTAATCATGGGCTAAGTATTACAGCCCACTTTCTGAGTTTTACTATAGTTTATAAACCTTGTAAACACCTTTTGGAAGGGATTTTTGCTAAATTCATATCAGAATACCTTTTTGGCAAGAGAGTCTCTTTGGTTCTTACTTGGAACCCTAGGTCTTATCAAGGGTATCCAATAACTCTTGTGGCGATCCCCCTTGGCTTATCAATCATTCTTGATTGTAGCGCCTCCAACCAATTTCATTTCCTCATCTTTCTATTCTGGAACATATCATTTGGTAATCAGAGCGAGGTTCAAATTCTGCAAAATTGGTCAGTTTTTCTTGGTTCATATATGGAGTTATACGCATCATATTTCAGTGTTTCTTGGGTCATTTCTGAATTTCGGAGTGTCAGTTTTCACCTAGTTTTGGAATTGTTGCAATCTGAATTTTCTAGCTTGAGATACATCGAGTTTTTGTTTTTGTTTGTTTTACGAGCTCAGATTGGAGCAATCCTGCAAATCTGTTTGAGTCCTTGTTTGATTCATCTTTTTGCTTAATTTTGTGATGTTCTTCTTGTTTCCATTTTGGTCTTTGTTTGATGTTACATTGGATCAGTGGGTCAAAAAAAAATAAAAAAACACAAAAGGGTGCAGAATGTTCATCATGTTCTTGATGTTCTTGGGAATTATTTCATTTTAATTTATCTAGGCTTTGTTCATTTGATATTTAGTTGTTAGATATGTGCTTGTTTTGATGTGATTTCATTTATTCTGTTCATCTACAATCATCAAGAACAGATTAAAAAAAAAGAATTGAAAAAAAAAGAAGAATTGAAAAAAAAGAATTTGACAGAAAAAGGGGGGGTCGGAACAGTGGCTTGTTTCTTTCGTTCTTCAAACCTTTACCTTGTTCTTTATCTTTTTTTATGGCCTTTGATTTGAGTTTGCTTATCCTTGCTTAGTTTTTTTTTCTTGCTTGTCTTAGAGTTCTCCTTTTGTTTAACCTCTTGTTCTTTTGTGATTTAACATTGGGGTTGTTGGAGTTTCTCTTTGAATTGACCTATGATTCCATTTAGGAACTACAAGAGTCACTTGAGTGGTAAAAGGCAAGAGAGAACTTTACACAAAAGCCTATTAGAGAGCAACAAAACACAAGTGATATATCTCTAAGAGTGCAAACACGTGAGGAGTGTGGTGAGGTCCTATTGCTTTTATTTCTTTTTCTTTTACTTAAATTATGGCAGGAACAGGTGGTGATGGTACCCCTCCTCCTCAAGGAAATAACAGATTGTTAGTGGAAGCTATTACAGCTCAAATGCAAAGAATGATGAGGGAGCATACAGATGAGTTATATGAGAGAATTGAGCGGTCAGAAAATCAAGAACCTCATGATGATTATGGAGGTAGAAGGAGGATTGATGGAAGGAGGAGAAAAGACAATGAGGGTGATGTTAGAGAGGATCGAATTGAAGGAGTGAAGCTTAATATTCCACCTTTCAAAGGGAAAAGTGATCCAAAGGCTTATCTTGAGTGGGAGATGAAAATTGAGCAGTTGTTCTCATGCCACAATTACACTGAAGAAAAGAAAGTAAAGGTGGCAGCCATGGAATTCACGGACTATGCTCTTATTTGGTGGAACCAACTGCAAAAGGAGTGACTTAGATATGAAGAACCTTTGGTGGATACTTGGGTTGAAATGAAGAGATTGATGAGATGAAGATTTGTCCCTTCCTATTATCATAGGGACCTTCATAACAAGCTCCAAAGACTCACACAAGGTAGTAGGAGTGTTGATGAATATTACAAGGAGATGGAAGTGTCTTTGATTAGAGCTAATGTGAATGAAGATAGGGAGGCTACTATGGCATGCTTTCTAAATGGGCTGAATAATGACATTAGAGATGTGGTTGAGCTACAAAATTATGTGGAGTTGGAAGACTTGGTACATCAAGCTACCAAAGTAGAGCAGCAACTTAAGAGAAAAAGTACCATGAGAAGAAGTTCTTCTAATTTCAATTCTTCAAATTGGAAAGAAAGAAATAAGAAGGAGGGAGGTACTTCTTCTAACAATACCACGGTTGCATCTCAAAGGACTCAATTCAAGTCCAATGAGACCCCCAAAAAGACAAGGAGTAGTGAGATAAAATGCTTCAAATGTTTGGGGGAGAGGTCACATAGCTTCGGCATGTCCAACCAAGAAGACTATGTTACTTAAGGAGAATGGAGAAATTACTAGTGAGTCTTCAGCTAGTGAAGCCAAGGAAGACGAAGAGGTAGATAAGGAGATCATTGTGGAGGCCTAAGAAGGAGATTTATTTATGATTAGGAGGATGCTTGGAAGTCAAATGCAAGCTCTTGATGATTCCCAAAGAGAGAACATTTTTCACTCTAGGTGTTCAATCAATGGGAAATTATGTTCTTTGATTGTGGATGAAGGAAGTTGCACCAATGTGGCTAGCTCTAGATTAGTGTCCAAATTAAATTTGGAGACCAAGCCACATCCTAGGCCATACAAACTCCAATGGCTTAGTGAAGATGGAGAGATGACCATGAGCAAGCAAGTGGAGCTGCACATTTCCATGGGACAATACAATGACAAAGTGATGATGTGGTTCCAATGGAGGCAAGCCATATTCTCTTAGGGAGGCCATGGCAATATGACACCAAAGTTGTTCATGATGGGTTCACAAACAAAATTTCTTTCATTCATAATGGGAGGAAAATTATACTCAAACCTTTATCTCCTAGAGAGGTGTGTGAGGATCAAATAAAATTGAGAGAAAAGAGAGTGCAAGAGAGAAAAGAGATGAGTGACACACAAAAGAGTGAAACACTTGATAAAAAAAAGAGTGGAAAGAAAAAGAGTGAAACACTTGTGGGATTGAGTGAAATACTTGAGAGAAAATAGAGTTGTTTAGTAAAGGAAAGTGAGGTGAAGAAGCTGTTGCTTGCCAACAAGCCACTTTATTTACTTTATTGCAAAAAAAATGTTTTAACTATTGATAACTCTAATAAAAGTGATTTCCCTACTAGTGTTAAGTTTCTTTTGCAGGAATACAAGGATGTATTTCCAAAGGAGATTCCAACCAGATTGCCATCTTTGAGAGGGATTAAGCATCATATTGATCTCATCCCTAGTGCATCTTTACCCAATTGGCCAGCTTATAGGAGCAATCCTCAAGAGACCAAAGAAATACAAAAGCAAGTTGAGGAGTTGATGGCAAAAGGTTGGGTGCAAGAAAGCATGAGTCCATGTGCTGTTCCAGTGATTCTGGTGCCTAAAAAGAATGGGACTTGGAGGATGTGCAGTGACTATAGAGCAATCAACAATATCACAGTCAAGTACTGACACCTTATTCCTAGGTTAGATGACCTTCTTGATGAATTGTATGGTGCCTGTTATTTTTTTAAAATTGATTTAAAAAGTGGGTATCATCAGATTAGGATAAGGGAAGAGGATGAATGGAAAACTGCCTTTAAAACCAAGTATGGTTTGTATGAGTGGCTGGTTAATGAACCATGTCTTAAGAGATTTTATTGGCAAGTTTGTTGTTGTTTACTTTGATGATATTCTGATTTATAACACTAGTTTTGACTTGCATATTGAAAATTTGAGGGCTGTCATGCATATTCTTAGAACAGAAAAATTGTATGCTAATCTTGCAAAATGCACTTTTTGCACCGATCATGTAGTGTTCTTAGGCTTTGTTGTGAGTGCAAAAGGAGTGCAAGTTGATGAGGAAAAGGTTAAGGCCATTCAAGAGTGGCCTACACCTAAGAATGTGAGTGAAGTGAGAAGTTTCCATGGCTTAGCTAGTTTTTATAGGAGGTTTGTAACATCCCCAAATTAATAACTAAGATAAATATTAATCTTAATTAGCGATAGCAAAATCAAGTGAATCTGGACAAATGTTATGAAACACAACAAATAGACTACTTAAGTATGTCTAGAGAAAAATGCAAAGAATTACGAAAATGCCATCACTTAGTGGAAATTACGAAAATGCCCTTGCTATTAAAGGAAATTACCAAACTACCCTTGCCTTATTAAATGATGAAGATACCCTTACTCTATGAATGGAATTACAAGAATACCACTATCATTGTCTAATTACAAAAATATCCTTGTCTTAGTTAAAGAAATTACTACAATGCCATTTGCACAAATCCCTAGACTTGTCTTTAGACAAGAATGAATCTAAGCCATTGGATTAAGATGATAACACAATAATTTAACCACATACATCATACACATTTCTGAATCACATACATGCACTAAAGGTTAGAAAATCTCCACTAACATCTTTGCACAAAACAAGGAGCATTTTCATCCAACATGTTTGTATAAAACACGGAAACATGTTTGCACAAAACATGGAGCATTTTCATCCAATATGTTTGCATAAAACATGGAAACATGTTTGCACAAAACAAGGAGCATTTTCATCCCAAAATTCAACCAACATGTTTCCATAAATCATGCTCCAAGTACTTTCCTTCTTCTGTTTTTTTTCTCTAATGTTTCCACTATAAATACTCCTCAAACTCTTTTCAATTCAGAAACTCCCTAACTGTTCTTTCTTTCTTATTCTATCATTCTTCTTATATTCTTCAAAGACTTCTCTTGATCCTCTAAACTTCATCCAAACACTTAAATCCTAAGTCCAAACTTTCACTAGCCCTCACAAGAGTTACAATCTTTAACTCTAGAGAGAAATATTTTCTTAAGCACTCAAGTTCTAGAGCCGAGATTCAAGGAGGGTCATCCACTCCAAAGACTCTTGTTCAAAGCTTAAGGAAGAAGAGAATGACCCTTTTTAGACCCTACACAAGAGGTAGGAGTTTCTTCTTTATTTGTTCAAGTATTGTTGGCTTCTAACTTTGCTCATGGATAGAATGCCTCAAACTTGAGTTATTGTCAAAAGTTTTGAGTAATTATATTTTTAGAAAACACAACATGTTCTATTCTGCTATGAGTACTTTTATGATGTTATCAAACTCAAATATAACTTAAAAGATTGTATGTGAAACTTGAGTTAATAAAGATAACTTAAGACATGAACATGGTAGGTGCTGGAATTTCTAGTTATTTCTGGCAGTAGTTACTTCGAAAATTAGTGTTCATAAAATATGAAGGATCTCGAAACGAAAATATTTTTATTATAAACTAGACTCATTGTAGAACACTCTCCAAAAAGAATCACTAAAACGGAGTTTCCTAGCCCAAGATATAAATTTTTAAAGTAGAGCCTAAGACTGAAACTCTTAATCTGACCTTGAAGTAGTAAAATAGGTGTAACTCACTCTAGAAAAATGAAAATAGACAGATTTCAACTTTGTGGAAAAGTTAACACATCTACAAACACACTTATGTATGCTATGCATAAAGTTTTACACCACGAAAATAAAGAATGAGAGATATATTTTCGGGACAGTGTGCTGAGAAAGTCTTGAAGGTAGCGTGATACTGTGAGAGTGCAATTTGGAAAGGTTCTGGCTACGGAAAGACTTGGTATTTAAGCGTATCCATTGTAACCCACCTCTCTTTCCTGGGAATCCTACTATGCACAATTTACAGTTGATTTACACTAATCTAAGATGTTACTGCTACAAATTTTATTCTAAACGATGTCAGAACTCTAAATAAAATATTCAAGTCTTGTAAAGAGATAATTTTAAGGATTTGAGTAGAATAATAATCTTCAGGAGATATATATAAAAGTCATAATAAAAATGTATAAAGAACCTCTAAAAATATCTTAAAGGTATTAATGTATTAATGGAAATACTAAGAGTACAAAGAAGACTAAGAGAAAAAGATAATACCAACATATCCATAACCTATTAGGAACATTAGACACCTAACTTGATAACTTAGGTTGCTTAATATGAATTATCTATGAGAATGTTTACTATGAGATTTACATGATATTGTCTATGTTACATGAAGTGATATACAGAAATGTGAATGTATTGATGAGATATGAAATGATAATGATAAAATGATTGACTGTGCCATGATTTATTAATGTACATACATTCATGTTTCAAATGAAATAATAAATAGACCAACTCACTATTTAATCCTCTTTGAGGATTAAGGTATTGATGATTTCACTCAATGAGAATAAAAGTAAAACCTGAAAAAGTAGCAATGATAGTCTGGAAAAAGTGGACTTGAGCTAAACTCACGGCTTAACCCCCTAAACCGTTGAGATCATGGCAATGGAAAGAAAACCAAAAGGTTGTGGCGACGGCCACGGTATGAGCTCATTACCCTTTAGGGTGGTCTAAGGCATTGATGCATTCATCCCGTGAGTAATTAAGAAATATGTTGATGAAATAAATGAAAGATGATGATCACTAAACAAGTGAATGTTGAGGATGAGTAATCATGAAATGCATGCAGCTCCTAAATGATTATTGCTTATTAGTGGTTTTACATGATATGCTTAATATTTATGCTTGATGAAATACTGAATGGATATTTCTGCTAATGTTCAAGATTAGTTTAAAAGTAACTACACTTCGGCTAATCACGTTTGTGAAAGTTTGATAATTGAATCCTTACCTATTCACCTTTTTATAATAAACCCGAAGTGACTGGGACGACAACGATGACACTTTTAGTACAAGTAGGAACTCCTATTGAGAAATCATGTATTTCTCACTTCTATGTTTATTTTCCGTTGTCGTTACCAGAGACAGACGTGTCCAACTAAAGCAACGAAGCTGTAGCTGAGGAAGGAGGTAGCGCGTGAAGATTTCAAACCTTTCAAGTAGGAGCATTCCGAGCTTTAGTTACATTATAGTTTGTGAGAAACAATTAGTAATAGTAGAACTTATATTGTTATTTGTAATAACTTATCAGTATGATATATGCCCTGTTGTGACTTATGTATTAAGTGATTATATTCCAGTTTATGTGATAATAGTTCTACACTTAGTCTCTTATTCCACTTATTTAATTAAGTGCACAATGTAACTTGATTATTATCTATAAAAGCGCTATGTATTTCACTTCTCGTTATAGGCTTAAGTTTTCAAAAAAAAATAATTTAGTTAAAAAAAAAACTTCCACTATTTTTCTATGTTAATTTCAAAAGAAAATAAATGCAAGGCATAAGTGACAACTAATAGAATCCAAATGTGAACTTAAGCATATTGGGGTTCTACTAGAGTGTTACAAGGTTTGTTAGGGACTTTAGCACCTTGGCTGCACCTTTTAATGAGATAGTTAAAAAGCATGTGGGTTTCAAATGGGGAGAGAAACAAGAGCAAGCTTTTGCTGTCCTTAAGCATAGGCTAACTAATGCACCCATTCTTGCTTTGCCCAATTTTGCTAAATCTTTTGAACTTGAATGTGATGCATCAAATGTGGGCATTGGGGCTGTTTTGATGCAAGAAGGCCATCCAATTGCTTATTTTAGTGAGAAGTTAAATGGGGCTGCCCTAAACTATCCCATTTATGATAAGGAGTTGTATGCCTTAGTGCGTGCTCTGAAAACTTAGTAGCATTATTTGTTCCCCAAAGAATTTGTAACTTGTAACATCCCCTGCTGCTTTATGCATTGACGACTGTCCCCACAAACCAACACGAGTCTTTTCAGCATGCTTTGTCCTCACTCGCACGCTTCCTAGTAAAACTTCCCAGGAGGTCACCCATCCCAAAATTACCCCAGGTCAAGCACGCTTAACTGTGGAGTTCTTTCAGTTTAGGCTACCGAAAAGAAGATGCATCTTGTTGGTATAGGTAGTACAAATCAATTCATATAAGCCCTCCTCAACTGTATAGTCCCATACCTATACAGTCTCAGGATCCCTCTCATTCGGGTGTGTAATCGGTTCATTCATGTACCCCTCCGCTTAGAGGACCTTATGAGGAGCCGCTCCTTGTCCGTGCCTTCTTTGCACCGGCGATCACTCCTCGTCCTCGTCCCCGGGCGTTACATGCCCACCAGCTTCCGCCTGGTTCGTCCCCGAACCACACCGTACTGGGAGAGGTGCAGTCTCTGATACCATTTGTAACATCCCCTGCTGCTTTATGCATTGACGACTGTCCCCACAAACCAACACGGGTCTTTTCAGCATGCTTTGTCCTCACTCGCACGCTTCCTAGTAAAACTTCCCAGGAGGTCACCCATCCCAAAATTACCCCAGGTCAAGCACGCTTAACTGTGGAGTTCTTTCAGTTTAGGCTACCGAAAAGAAGATGCATCTTGTTGGTATAGGTAGTACAAATCAATTCATATAAGCCCTCCTCAACTGTATAGTCCCATACCTATACAGTCTCAGGATCCCTCTCATTCGGGTGTGTAATCGGTTCATTCATGTACCCCTCCGCTTAGAGGACCTTATGAGGAACCGCTCCTTGTCCGTGCCTTCTTTGCACCGGCGATCACTCCTCGTCCTCGTCCTCACTTTGGTTGTGTAAGCCATGATGACATCTAACCTTGCTCATGGTTTGGATGCCATCAAGCTTATGTTTGTTGATAAAAATGTTTCAAGGGGTTATTGTATAAATATTTTGTGAAACCCATTGTTCCATTCTGCTTCCAAAGTGATATTATGTTGCTTTCATGCTCAAATGATGCTTGAAATATGTTGTGTGATCCTTGTGTTAAAATAACTGACATAAAACATGAAAATGATAAGTGCTGAATTTTTGGCTGTTTCTGGCAGTAGGTGTTCCGAAATTTAATACTCATAAAATATGAAGTATCTTGAAATAAAAATATTTTTACCATAAACTAGACGCATCATAAAACACTCTCCAAAAAGAATCACCCAAAACGGAGTTTTCTAGCTCAAGATATAAATTTTTAAAGTAGAGCCTAAGACTGAAACTTTAAATCTGACCTTGTAGTAGTAAAATAGGTGTAACTCACTCTAGAAAAATGCAAATGGACTGATTTCAACTTTGTTGGAGAGCTAACACATATAGGAATACACCCATGTATGTTATGTATAAAGTTTTGTACCACGTAAATACAGAATGAGAAATAAATTTCGGGATAGTGTATTGTGAAAGTGCAGTTTGAAAAGGTTCTGGCTAAGGAAAGACTTGGTATTTAAGCATGTCCATTGTGACCCACCTCTCTTTCCTGGGAACCCTCCTATGCATGGTTTACAGTTGATTTACACTATTCCAAAGATGTAAATGCTAAAATTTGATGAGTTAGGAATTTGGAACTACCCTTACTAAACTGAGATAACAAGTATATAGAGAATTATAAACTTTCTTCTAAAAGATGTCAAAACTATAAATAAAAGAATCAAGTCTTGTAAAGAGAGAATTTTAAGAATTTAAGTAGAATAATAATCTTCAAGAGTTATATGAAATTCATAATAATAATATATAAAGAACCTATAATAATATTTTGAAGTACATTAATGTATTAATGGAATGCTAAGAGTACAAAGAACACTAAGAGAAAAAGATAATACTAAGACATCCATTACCTCTTAGGAACACTAGGAAGCATGTGAGTGAGGACAAAGCATGCTGAAAAGACCCGTGTTGGTTTGTGGGGACAGTCGTCAATCCATAAAGCAGCAGGGGATGTTACAAATGGTATCAGAGCCTGCACCTCTCCCAGTACGGTGTGGTTCGGGACTAACCAAAGCGGAAGTCAGTGGGCATGTAACGCCCGGGGACGAGGATGAGGAGTGATCGCCGGTGCAAAGAGGGCACGGACAAGGAGCGGCTCCTCGCAAGGTCCTCTAAGCGGAGGGGTACATGAATGAACCGATTACACACTCGAATGAGAGGGATCCTAAGACTGTATAGGTATGGAACTATACAGTTGAGGAGGGCTCATATGAATTGATTCGTACTACCTATATCAACAAGATGCATCTTCTTTTCGGTAGCCTAAACTGAAAGAACTCCACAGTTAAGCGTGCTTGACCTGGGGTAATTTTGGGATGGGTGACCTCCTGGGAAGTTTTCCTAGGAAGCGTGCGAGTGAGGACAAAGTATGCTGAAAAGACCCATGTTGGTTTGTGGGGATAGTCGTCAATCCATAAAGCAGCAGGGGATGTTACATAACTCATAGGATCATGAGTCCTTAAAATACTTGAAAGGACAAGGCAAGCTAAATAAAAGGGATGTCAAATAGGTTGAGTTTTTGGAACAATTTCCATATGTTATTAAGCATAAAAAGGGGAAGGGGAACATAGTGGCTGATGCTTTATCTAGGAGGCATGCATTACTTTCTACTCTTGAAACCAAAATTTTTGGGCTTGAGACTTTGAGAGAAATGTATTTGCATGATGCTGAGTTTTCTGAGATATATGCTGCTTGTGAAAATGTGTCTCAAAATGGTTACTATAGGCACAATGGATATTTGTTTAAAGAAAAAAGATTGTGTGTGCCCAAGTGTTCCATAAGAAATTTGCTTGTGAAAGAGGCGCATGAGGGAGGATTAATGGGACTTTTGGGGTGCATAAAACTTTGGACATATTGCATGAACATTTTTATTGGCCCCATATGAAACATGATGTTCATAAATATTGTGAGCATTGCATTGTTTGTAAAAAGGCAAAGACAAAAGTGATGCCACATGGTTTATATACTCCTCTGCCTGTTCCTAATTTTCCTTGGATTGATATATCTATGGACTTTGTTTTGGGGATGCCTAGAACAAAGAATGGCATGGATTCTATTTTTGTTGTTGTGGATAGGTTTTCAAAAATGGCACATTTTATACCTTGCAAAAAGGTTGATGATGTTTGCCATGTAGCTGACTTATTTTTTAGGGAGACTCCATGGGCTGCCTAGGAGCATTGTAAGTGATAGGGACACTAAGTTCGTAAGTCACTTTTGGAGAACATTGTGTGGTAAGCTTGGTACTAAATTACTTTTCTCTACTACTTGTCACCCACAAACTGATGGGCAAACTGAGGTAGTGAATAGGACATTAGGCACTTTGCTTAGGATTGTTTTTAAAAAGAATCTTAAGTCTTGGGAAGAATGTTTGCCTCATGTTGAATTTGCTTATAATAAGGGTGTCCATAGCACAACTAATTGTTCACCATTTGAAATTGTTTATGGATTTAATCCTATGACACCACTTGATTTATTGCCTATGCCTAATATTATTGTCTTTAAGCATAGGGATGCACAGGCTAAGGCTGACTATGTGAGAAAGCTGCATGAGCGTGTAAAAGCTCAGATTGAGAAGAAAATTGAGAGCTATGCCAAGCAAGCTAACAAGGGAAGAAAGAAAGTTATATTTGAACCCGAGGATTGGGTTTGGGTACACATGAGGAAAGAAAGGTTCCCTGAACAAAGGAAGTCCAAACTCCAACCTAGAGGGGATGGTCCTTTCCAAGTATTGGAGAGGATCAATGACAATGCCTACAAAATTGATTTTCCTGGTCAGTATATTATCATTGCCACTTTTAATGTTGCTGATTTGTCTCTTTTTGATGCAGGTGATGAGGCCTTGGATTTGAGGTCAAATCCTCTTCAAGAGGGAGGGGATGATAAGGACACGACTAACGGCAAGGACAATAAGGTACTTAGAGGACTTGGGGGACCTATGACAAGAGGAAGGGCTAGGAAGGCAAAGGAAGCATTACAACAAGTTGTAGCAACAATTTTTGAGGCTGTCCCTAATTTGGAAGACGTGAAGCCCAAAATGGTGCATTGCATAATCCCACTTGAAGACCCTTGATATTATATGGACTGCACCATCCTTTTAAGCTTTTTATGTTACTAAATAAAGTTTGTGATCATGTAATTGGGCTTGTGAGTTTTATATAGCCCATCACTTGTTAATTTCATATTTTACTTAGTTTAGATTTTAATCATGGGCTAAGTATTACAGCCCACTTTCTGAGTTTTACTATAGTTTATAAACCTTGTAAACACCTTTTGGAAGGGGATTTTTGCTAAATTCATATCAGAATACCTTTTTGGTAAGAGAGTCTCTTTGGTTCTTGCTTGGAACCCTAGGTCTTATCAAGAGTATCCAATAACTCTTGTGGCGATCTCCCTTGGCTTATCAATCATTCTTGATTGTGGCACCTCCAACCAATTTCATTTCCTCATCTTTCTATTGTAGAACATATCACTGACTTGTTTTTCAAAGAGGTAGTGAGGCTTCATGAATTGCCTAGGAGCATGAGTGATAGGGATACCAAGTTCCTAAGTCACTTTTGGAGGACACTATGGGGTAAGATTGGTGCTAAGTTGCTTTGCTCAACTACTTGTCACCCCCAAACTGATGGGCAAACTGAGGTAGTCAATAGAACTCTTTATACTCTCCTTAGGGTTGTTATAAAGAAGAATATTAAGTCATGGAAATAGTGTTTGCCTCTTGTATAGTTTGCATATAATAGGCCTGTCCATAGCACTTCTAAATGATCTCCTTTTGAGATAGTGTGTGGATTTAACCCTTTGATTCCTCTTGATTTACTGCCTATGCCTAACTTTTCTATTTTTAAGCATAAAGATGCAAAGACTAAGGCTGACTTTGTAACAAAGCTGCATGAGCAAGTGAAAGCTCAAATTGAGAAGAAAATGGAGAGTTAGCAAAGCAAGCCAGTAAGGGTAGAAAGAAGGTTGTTTTTTAATCCAGTGGCAACTTTATTTGAAGCATGCTTAAGTCTTGAAGAATTGCAGCCTAAGATGGTGAATTGCTTAATGCAAATTGAATAAATAGAGGCTTAAGGGCTGTATTCAATTCAAGCCCAATTTCTACATCTAATTACTTGAGTCCAAATTGGTAAAATGGAGCATGAAGGCTATGCCTATGTTTGGGCCAATCAGCACCTTTATTTATTTATTTTTTATTTTAAGCTTGTAATAAGGCCCATTTAGTCAGTCTTAGTTTTTTTTAGTACATGTTAAAATGGGCTGAACATTCTTATTTTTATTGTTTTAGTTTACTAATAGCAGTGGGCTGAATTAGTAAACTGATTTTGGGCCTTATTGTAAGTCAGGTCGAAGCAAACTTGGAAGGTGTTGCCCATTATAAAAGGCAAATCCTAACTTTTGGAAAAAGGAATTCAGAACATATTTGCTTTAAGTGTGAGACTTGCTCTCTCTTTATTCTTCATAGAATCTTTGAACTTCAAGGGTGCTCATCCTTGTGGTATTCCTAAGCTTATCAATCTTTTGATTGTGGCGCCTTGTTCTTTCTCTTCTGTTCTTGTTAGGATTCACATCTAATTCTTTTATTCAGAAATGTCCATTAACGCTTGTCCGTGTGTGAAGATATACAAATCAGATTTTAGTGATTCTTGAGCCTACATTGTGTTTCAGAACGTTAATTTTCTTCTCGTTTTTGAATCGTCCAATTCTAAAACCCGTAGCATGAGATACGGGGTTGTGTTAACTTCGTGCTGAATCTGTCTTTCCCAATCTTGGTATATCCTTGCATGATTCAATGAGTTTGGATCATATCACCTCCCAAAGGAAATCAAAGCTTCAACTAAGAGCAGATGGACCATTCCAAGTGTTGGAAAGAATTAATGACAATGCTTACAAAATTGACTTGCCCGGTGAGTACAGTGTTAGTGCAACATTTAATGTGGCTTATTTGCATTCTTTTAATGTAGGTTATGAAGACTTAAATTCGAGGATGAATTCACCTAAAGAAGGAGAGAATGATGTGAACCAACAGGGGGCTACAAACTTGCAAGACAAAGCCAAGGAGGAAGAGGCATTGAAGGGAATTAGAGGACCCATGACAAGGTCCAAGACTAAGAGAGTGAAGCAAGCTTTGCGAAGCTTAATAATATAGCTCAAGGAAAAGGAGGATCAATGCACAATAAAGGCAGCAACTAAATGGATCGCACTCCTTCAACTTGAAAGTGAAATTGAGCCAACATGAAGACATAATTGTAAAGGCCCAATCTGTAACATCCCCAAATTTATAATTAAGACAAATATTAATTAGCGATAGCAAAAACCAAGAGAATCTGGACAAATGTTATGAAACACAACAAATAGACTACTTAAGTATGTCTAGAGAAAAATGCAAAGAATTACGAAAATGCCATCACTTAGTGGAAATTACGAAAATGCCCTTGCTATGTAAAGGAAATTACCAAACTACCCTTGCCTTATTAAATAACAAAGATACCCTTACTCTATGAATGGAATTACAAGAATACCACTATCATTGTCTAATTACAAAAATATCCTTGTCTTAGTTAAAGAAATTACTACAACGCCATTTACACAAATCCCTAGACTTGTCTTTAGACAAGAATGAATCTAACCCATTGGATTAAGATGATAACACAATAATTTAACCACATACATCATACACATTTCTGAATCACATACATGCACTAAAGGTTAGAAAATCTCCACTAACATCTTTGCACAAAACATGGAAACATGTTTGCATAAAACATGGAGCATTTTCATCAAACATGTTTGCATAAAACATGGAAACGTGTTTGCATAAAACATGGAAACATGTTTGCACAAAACAAGGAGCATTTTCATCCCAAAATTCAGCCAACATGTTTCCATAAATCATGCTCCAAGTGCTTTTCTTCTTCTGTTTTTTTCTCTAATCTTTCCACTATAAATACTCCTCAAACTCTCTTCAATTCAGAAACTCCCTAAGTGTTCTTTCTTTCTTATTCTATCATTCTTCTTATGTTCTTCAAAGACTTCTCTTGATCCTCTTAACTTCATCCAAACACTTAAATCCTAAGTCCAAACTTTCACTAGCCCTCACAAGAGTTACAATCTTTAACTCTAGTGAGAAATATTTTCTTAAGCACTCAAGTTCTAGAGCCAAGATTCAAGGAGGGTCATCCACTCCAAGGACTCTTGTTCAAGCTTAAGGAAGAAGAGAAGGACCCTTTTTTAGACCCTACACAAGAGGTAGGAGCCCTCACTTTGGTTGTGTAAGCCATGATGACATCTAACCTTGCTCATGGTTAGGATGCCATCAAGCTTATGTTTGTTGATAAAAATGTTTCAAGGGGATATTGTATAAATATTTTGTGAAAGCCCTTGTTCCATTCTGCTTCCAAAGTGATATTATGTTGCTTTCATGCTCAAATGATGCTTGAAATATGTTGTGTGATCCTTGTGTTAAAATAAGTGACATAAAACATGAAAATGATAAGTGGTGGATTTTTGGATGTTTCTTGCAGTAGGTGTTCCAAAATTTAATACTCATAAAATATGAAGTAACTTGAAATAAAAATATTTTTACCATAAACTAGACGCATCATAAAACACTCTCCAAAAAGAATCACCTAAAACGGA
Organism: Dalbergia cultrata; assembly: GCA_031216105.1. Classification (NCBI taxonomy): domain Eukaryota; kingdom Viridiplantae; phylum Streptophyta; class Magnoliopsida; order Fabales; family Fabaceae; genus Dalbergia; species Dalbergia cultrata. The sequence goes on along the minus strand of CM062344.1, from coordinate 35,704,042 downwards.
GTTTTCTAGCTCAAGATATAAATTTTTAAAGTAGAGCCTAAGACTGAAAGTTTAAATCCGACCTTGTAGTAGTAAAATAGGTGTAACTCACTCTAGAAAAATGCAAATGGACTGATTTCAACTTTGTTGGAGAGCTAACACATATAGGAATACACCCATGTATGTTATGTATAAAGCTTTGTACCACGTAAATACAGAATGAGAAATAAATTTTGGAATAGTGTACTGTGAAAGTGCAGTTTGGAAAGGTTCTGGCTAAGGAAAGACTTGGTATTTAAGCGTGTCCATTGTGACCGACCTCTCATTCCTGGGAACCCTCCTATGCATGGTTTACAGTTGATTTACACTATTCCAAAGATGTAAATGCTAAAATTTGATGAGTTAGGAATTTGGAACTACCTTTACTAAGCTGAGATAACAAGTATACAGATAATTATAAACTTTCTTCTAAAAGATGTCAAAACTATAAATAAAATAATCAAGTCTTGTAAAGAGAGAATTTTAAGAATTTAAGTAGAATAATAATCTTCAAGAGTTATATGAAAGTCATAATAAAAATATATAAAGAACCTATAATAATATTTTGAAGTGCATTAATGTATTAATGGAATGCTAAGAGTACAAAGAACACTAAGAGAAAAAGATAATACTAAGACATCCATTACCTCTTACGAACACTAGGAACTCAACTTGATAACTTTGGTTGGTTAATATGAATCATCTATGGAAGTGTTTACTATGAGATTTACATGATATTGTCCATGTTTTATGAAGTGATTTATAGTAATGTGAATATATGGTGATGAATTATGAAATGATGAGGATGAATGATTGATTGCCCAGGATTTATTGTGATTACATGATAATATGCATACATTCATTTTCAAAAGAAATAATAAAAGTAAAGTTTCAAAAAATAGCGATGAAAGTCTGGAAAAGTGGACTTGAGCTAAACTCACGGCTTAACCCCCTAAACCGTTGAGATCACGGCAACGGAATGAAAACCAAAAAGGTTATGGCGACGGCCATGGTATGAGCTCATTACCCTTTAGGGTGGTCTAAGGCATTGATGCATTCATCCCATGAGTAATTAAGAAATATGTTGATGAAATAAATGAAAGATGATGATCACCCCCTAAATGATTATTGCTTATTAGTGGTTTTACATGATATGCTTATATGTATGCTTGATGAAATACTAATTGGATATTTCTGCTAATGTTCAAGATTAGTTTAAAAGTAACTGCACTTCGGCTAATCACGTTTGTGAAAGTTTGATAATTGAATCCTTACCTGTTCACCTTTTTATAATAAACCTGAAGTGACTGGGACGACAACGATGACATTTTTAGTACAAGTAGGACCTCCTACTGAGAAATCATGTATTTCTCACTCCCATGTTTATTTTCCATTGTCGTTACCAGAGACAGACGTGTCCACCTAAAGCAACGAAGTTGTAGCTGAGGAAGGAGGTAGCGCGTGAAGATTTCAAACCTTTCAAGTAGGAGCATTCCGAGCTTTAGTTACATTATAGTTTGTGAGAAACAATTAGTAATAGTAGAACTTATATTGTTATTTGTAATAACTTATCAGTATGATATATGCCCTGTTGTGACTTATGTATTAAGTGATTATATTCCAGTTTATGTGATAATAGTTCTACACTTAGTCTCTTATTCCGCTTATTTAATTAAGTGCGCAATGTAACTTGATTATTATCTATAAAAGCGCTATGTATTTCACTTCTCGTTACAGGCTTAAGTTTTCAAACAATTAATTTATTTAAAAAAAAAACTTCCACTATTTTTCTAAGTTAATTTCAAAAGAAAATAAATGCAAGGCATAAGTGACAACTAATAGAATCCAAATGTGAACTTAAGCATAGTGGGGTTCTATTAGGGTGTTACACAATCTACATGATCAAAAATGCGTTCATGGGCTACAAATGATCTATTTAATAGGTTAAGAAAATTGGGCCTTAGTGGAACATAAATAAGTCCAGTTTTTGTTATTTTTCTTTGTATTTTCGTATATTTTTTGAGTGAATTCTTCTGAAGTGAGCTTTTATGTCTTTTGAGAGTTACTAAGTTATTATTAGGATTAGTGGACTCTTATAGCTGCACTAGTGAAAAATAAATGTACATGCATGAATGCCCGATGGCAGTGCAGAATTCATACTTAGTGGAGTTTTAGTGGGGTGTGTAGTAAAGGTTTAATATTTTAGCCTCCATTAAACCTATAAATAGGAGAACTCTTGTATTGAAAATACAAGTTGAATTTGAATGAAATCTGAGTTTTCTCTATTGTGAGAGCTTCTCTTGAGTTCTTGGGCAAAGAACTAAATATGTTCTTATCAAGGAAACTTGTGGCAATCAAACCTTCATGACTTATCACTCACCTTTTCAACTTTTCTTGAGTGTGGTGTCAATATCCTTCCCTAAAATTGATTTTCAAGGTGATCTGTTTCCTAGTTTCATATCAAGCTTGTGGGAGCCAATCCCCAGTGAGAAATCTTTGATGAAGGTTTTCACAGAGGTGATTAGGGTTCCCTTCAGTTGTGAGTAAAATATAGTCACCACCCTAGGAAGACTTTATCGTTGATCTCCAAGAAGTCTTCCCACCCTTGGAAAGAAAATACCTCCTTGACAATGGAGATTTCTTCAAGAAGCTCTTTTTCTTAGAGTTTTCGCTGCAATAACCTTTCTTAGGGAGAAGTTGCTCATGTAATGATCTTGGATTTCTGGATTATCATACATGTGGAATGTACCCCTTTTGGTATTTTTTGATTAAGTAGCTTTCTTTCTAGCATTAGGTCTAAGATATGGAGAAAGTGAAGGAATTGAGTTTGAGGATTTGAAAATAGCAGAGGTTATGGGAGTAAGGGTTTGCAGGGAATGTGAAACAATCATAAGTTTAGGGGAAAGTGTTTGAGGTTGAAGATTAAGGGTTTTTTATGTGTTGTATGTGAGGTATAGGAAGTTATTAATGTGACATGATAGAAAGTCTAGAAGCTGACATAACATGGTAGAGAGATATTCCAAAAGTGGTATATGAACTTGAGGTGTAGTTTCTGAGTTCTCATCCCATTTTCTGAGTCATCTTTTGAAATATCTTCTTCATTATAAATCCATGTAGCTTTCTGACCCATTTTCTAAACCACTAATCTTCTTTCTGATCTTGCAGACTAACTTTCTAAACTTTCCTTGCTGATTTTCTTTAGATGCCTTAGCTCAAAGTTTTTTTTGGGGGATTCTAGAGTATGTTATGCATGCAGGCAATGCAAGTTATTATAATCCGAGTCCGATATATTGAACCTCAGAGATGTATGCCACCATGGATAACCCTGGACAATACAATGAGGACTATGGAATGGTAAGAGCAAGCCTAGGAAGACCCCGAGTCTCCACTTTAACCTAATTCCAAATTAAATGCCCATCAACCTTGACCGAAGTGCAGGTGTAAACACTTGACATAATCGGATCTCCTCCCACCTTTTAGAAGAATTACCCTGAAGATTCAAACGCCCTCCGTGCATAACAGCTCAGCCCTATTTTCCTATCATGGAGTAACTTGAGTGCACAAATAGAAAAGGGAAATATGAATAGCAGTAAGCCTAACTCTCCCATTTTATTGTCCTCCCCTCATCTGCTATCTCTGACTTAGGCATTGGAGTTCCATTGCAGGTACCCCCGCTGTGCCAAAGTAGACAGAACAACTAAGGAGTCCCTGCTCAGCATTTTTGGGTTGACCAAGATCCATTCCCTGGTTACGAATGGAACATTGGCACCATTGCTGGGGACGCCATACTCACAGTTCACCATCATACTCACCACCTACAGCCATACTCATGGCTCACCATCATACTCACGACCCACAACCAAACCCAACTTACCATCACTCAAAAAGTCAAACCTTGCCTAACACCCACACCATGGCCACAATCCTAAAACTTGAGCCATAACTAAAAGTCATACCCTACCTTTACCACTGCCCGCAGATGGCCAGAACCAAGACTACCAGCAAAGTTATCTCTGAAGGCAGCATCCCCGTTCTCAACCCAAGACCCATCACGCATTCGCATACCACCCTACCCAATGAGCACACTGCTTCTAATCAGCTTCCACCATAGGGGAGCACGAGCTAGAAGGAAGGTCACCACCACATAAGTAAGCACCTCTGCATCATAGAGCCCAGCTCACCTCCGTTGTTCAGGTCCTGGGAGAAGCTAATCTCCCCCACTAGGAAATACTCCATTTGGTGTGAGAACAGAACGTGAGAATGGCAAGCTTGGAAGTGGAGTTGGAAAGGAGAAAGTGCCATGAAGAAAGGCATCAGAGGAATGGGGCAACAATCAATGAAGTTGAAAGAAATATTAGAAGAAAGGACGAAAGGATAGGTGAGCTGGAGGACTAGTTGAGGCTAGCTGAGTAGGCTCCCTTAGGAGAAATCTAAAGAGAGGAACAGTGAGGAGACGACTACCACTCAAATTACAAAGATACTTCTCGCTTCCCAAGTACCTGGGGTACTAACCCCCTAACCAAGCTCCTCCTACCAACCAACCTATCAGCCCACTGCAGCTCCACATAGAACCAATAGCCCATTAGTTTGAGAACCCCAGGCATCCTATAACACCCTAATAGAACCCCACTGTGCTTAAGTTCACATTTAGATTCTATTAGTTGTTACTTTTGCCTTGTATTTATTTTCTTTTGAAATTAACTTAGAAAAATAGTGGAAGTTTTTTTTTCTTTAAATAAATTAATTTTTTGAAAACTTAAGCCTGTAACAAGAAGTGAAATACATAGCGCTTTTATAGATAATAATCAAGTTACATTGCGCACTTAATTAAATAAGCGGAATAAGAGACTAAGTGTAGAACTATTATCACATAAACTGGAATATAATCGCTTAATACATAAGTCACAACAGGGCATATATCATTCGGATAAGTTATTACAAATAACAATATAAGTTCTACTATTACTAATTATTTCTCACAAACTATAATGTAACTAAAGCTCGGAATGCTCCTACTTGAACGGTTTGAAATCTTCACGTGCTACCTCCTTCCTCAGCTACAGCTTCGTTGCTTTAAGTGGACACGTCTGTTTCTGGTAACGACAACGGAAAATAAACATAGGAGTGAGAAATACATGATTTCTTAGTAGGAGTTCCTACTTGTACTAAAAGTGTCATCGTTGTCGTCCCAGTCACTTCGGGTTTATTATAAAAAGGTGAACAGATAAGGATTCAATTATCAAACTTTCACAAACGTGATTAGCCGAAGTGCAGTTACTTTTAAACTAATCTTGAACATTAGCAGAAATATCCATTCAGTATTTCATCAAGCATACATATAAGCATATCATGTAAAACCACTAATAAGCAATAATCATTTAGGAGCTGCATGCATTTCATGATTACTCATCGTCAACATTCACTTGTTTAGTGATCAACATACATATTTCTTAATTACTCACGGGATGAATGCATCAATGCCTTAGACCACCCTAAAAGCGTAATGAGCTCATACCGTGGCCGTCGCCACAACTTTTTTTTTTGGTTTCCTTTCCGTTGCCATGATCTCAACGGTTTAGGGGGTTAAGCCGTGAGTTTAGCTCAAGTCCACTTTTCCAGACTTTCATTGCTACTTTTTCAAACTTTACTTTTATTATTTCCTTTGAAAATGAATGTATGCATATCATCATGTAATCACAATAAATCATGGGCAATCAATCATTCATCTTCATCATTTCATAACTCATCACCATACATTCACTTTACTATAATACACTTCATGAAACATGGATAATTTCATGTAAATCTCATAGTAAACATTTTCATAAATGATTCATTTTAAGCAACCAAAGTTATCAAGTTGAGTTCCTAGTGTTCCTAAGAGGTAATGGATGTCTTAGTATTATCTTTTTCTCTTAGTGTTCTTTGTACTCTTAGAATTCCATTAATACATTAATGCACTTCAAAATATTATTATAGGTTCTTTATATATTTTTATTATGGTTTTCATATAACTCTTGAAGATTATTATTCTACTTAAATTCTTAAAATTCTCTTTTTACAAGACTTGATTCTTTTATTTATAGTTTTGACATCTTTTAGAAGAAAGTTTATAATTCTCTGTATATTTGTTATCTCAGCTTAGTAAAGGTAGTTCCAAATTCCTAACTCATCAAATTTTAGCATTTAAATCTTTGGAATAGTGTAAATCCATTGTAAACCATGCATAGGAGGGTTCCCAGGAAAGAGAGGTGGGTCACAATGGACATGCTTAAATACCAAGTCTTTCCCTAGCGGAACCTTTCCAAACTGCACTTTCACAGTACACTATCCCGAAATTTATTTCTCATTATGTATTTACGTGGTACAAAGCTTTATACATAACATACATGGGTGTATTCCTATATGTGTTAGCTCTCCAACAAAGTTGAAATCAGTCCATTTGCATTTTTCTAGAGTGAGTTACACCTATTTTACTACTACAAGGTCAGATTTAAAGTTTCAGTCTTAGGCTCTACTTTAAAAATTTATATCTTGAGCTAGAAAACTCCGTTTTGGGTGATTCTTTTTGGAGAGTGTTTTATGATGCATCTAGTTTATGGTAAAAATATTTTTATTTCAAGATACTTCATATTTTATGAGTATTAAATTTCGGAACTCCTACTGCAAGAAATAGCCAAAAATCCAGCACTTACCATTTTCATGTTTTATGTCACTTATTTTAACACAAGGATCACACAACATATTTCAAGCATCATTTGAGCATGAAAGCACATAATATCACCTTGGAAGCAGAATGGAACAAGGGGTTTCACAAAATATTTATACAATATCCCCTTGAAACATTTTTATCAACAAACATAAGCTTGATGGCATCCTAACCATGAGCAAGGTTAGATGTCATCATGGCTTACACAACCAAAGTGAGGGCTCCTACCTCTTGTGTAGGGTCTAAAAAAGGGTCCTTCTCTTCTTCCTTAAGCTTGAACAAGAGTCCTTGGAGTGGATAACCCTCCTTGAATCTTGGCTCTAGAACTTGAGTGCTTAAGAAAATATTTCTCACTAGAGTTAAAGATTGTAACTCTTGTGAGGGCTAGTGAAAGTTTGGACTTAGGATTGAAGTGTTTGGATGAAGTTTAGAGGATCAAGAGAAGTCTAAGAAGAATGATAAAATAAGAAAGAAAGAACACTTAGGGAGTTTCTGAATTGAAGAGAGTTTGAGGAGTATTTATAGTGGAAAGATTAGAGAAAAAAACAGAAGAAGGAAAGCACTTGGAGCATGATTTATGGAAACATGTTGGCTGAATTTTGGGATGAAAATGCTCCTTGTTTTGTGCAAACATGTTGGATGAAAATGCTCCATGTTTTGTGCAAACATGTTTCCATGTTTTGTGCAAAGATGTTAGTGGAGATTTTCTAACCTTTAGTGCATGTATGTGATTCAGAAATGTGTATGATGTATGTGGTTAAATTATTGTGTTATCATCTTAATCCAATGGCTTAGATTCATTCTTGTCTAAAGACAAGTGTAGGGATTTGTGCAAGTGGCATTGTAGTAATTTCTTTAACTATGACAAGGATATTTTTGTAATTAGACAATGATAGTGGTATTCTTGTAATTCCATTCATAGAGTAAGGGTATCTTTGTCATTTAATAAGGCAAGGGTAGTTTGGTAATTTCCTTTACATAGCAAGGGCATTTTCATAATTTCCACTAAGTGATGGTATTTTCGTAATTCTTTGCATTTTTCTCTAGACATACTTAAGTAGTCTATTTGTTGTGTTTCATAACATTTGTCCAGATTCTCTTGGTTTTGCTATCGATAATTAAGATTAATATTTATCTTAGTTATAAATTTGAGGATGTTACACATCCTGCTTCGCGGCCACTAAAAATAATACGAGGAAATGGAAACACCATTTGATGCGGTGATAATAAGGTACCATGTCCCCCCTGGGTTTAAACAACCAACCGATATGAAGCAATATGATGGGACCATCGATCCCCAAGAGCATATGGATATCTACAAAACCCAGATACTCTTCGAGGGAATGGCAGACCCTTTGCGATGCAAGGCTTTTCCCCCCACTTTACAGAAATTAGCCTCACCTGGTTCAACCAAATCCCAACTGGATCCATCAACCGCTTCATCAATTTAAGCTCCAAATTTCTAGCATAATTCACTGTAAGAAAAATGGAGGACAAGTTTGTCACCCAACTACTCGGGTTCTGCCAGCCATAGAGTGAGTCACTGTGAGAATACCTTGAAAGGTTTAATCAGGAAGCACTATAAATAAGAGACTTGGCCCCTCAAACAACCCTATTACGCTCATCGGAGGGTTGAGAGTGGGCGACTTCCAAAGGTCGCTAGCCAAAAAGGAGCCTAAAACTCTCGAAGAACTCCAGAGCAAGGCTGAGAAATACATCAACTTAGAAGAAGCTCTAAACTAGATGGAGAGAACTATACCAGCTAAATAAGCCCCAAAAAAGATGAACGAGCTCGGAGAGATGCCCACAACCAAAAAGGAGGAAGGTACTCAGAATATACCTAACTCCAAGTATCCTTGGCTCAACTCTTTAGAGAGATACATAACACGGAATGGCCTACCAAAACCTCCTCCAATAAAAGTCACTCCCTATGTCAATAAGATGATGTATGGTGAATACCATCAAAGCCGTGGTCACCGAACTGAGGAATGGCAGGACCTTCAAGATGCTGTTGAGGAATTAATCAGAATGGGAAGGTTAGCTAGATACATAGCCTCCCAGAAAAGCCTGAGAAGACAATGATCATCACCTACGAGGAGGGAGCTAGGAAAGCAGACAGTAGTTGGCAGAACGGTGGAAACACCCCGGGAAAAGGTCCGTGAAGTTCCTACGGGAACACTTGGATGTATTTGCTTGGACTATTGAAGACATGCCCAAAGTTAACTCAAAAACTATGTGCCATCAACTCTCCATCTATCTAGGGTCAAAGCCAATAATCCAAAGAAAAAGAATAATAGCACCCAAAAGGACCAAGAGGTGGTAAGGCAAGCAGAGGAGCTACTCAAAACTGGATTCATTCGAGAGGCCCAATGTAACATCCCCAAATTTATAACTAAGATAAATATTAATTAGCAATAGCAAAACCAAGAGAACCTGGACAAATGTTATGAAACACAACAAATAAACTACTTAAGTATGTCTAGAGAAAAATGCAAAGAATTACGAAAATGCCATCACTTAGTGGAAATTACGAAAATGCCCTTGCTATGTAAAGGAAATTACCAAACTACCCTTGCCTTATTAAATGGCAAAGATACCCTTACTCTATGAATGGAATTACAAGAATACCACTATCATTGTCTAATTACAAAAATATCCTTGTCTTAGTTAAAGAAATTACTACAATGCCATTTGCACAAATCCCTACACTTGTCTTTAGACAAGAATGAATCTAAGCCATTGGATTAAGATGATAACACAATAATTTAACCACATACATCATACACATTTCTGAATCACATACATACACTAAAGGTTAGAAAATCTCCACTAACATCTTTGCACAAAACATGGAAACATGTTTGCACAAAACATGGAGCATTTTCATCCAACATGTTTGCATAAAACATGGAAACATATTTGCACAAAACAAGAAGCATTTGAAAAATATATGAAAAATATATTTGAGTTATTGTCAAAAGTTTTAAATGATTATTTGAAAAATATATTTTTAGAAATATGACATGTTCTATTTTGTTATGAGTACCCTTATGATGTTATCAAACTCAAATATAACTTGAAAAGATTGTATGTGAAACCTGATTTAATAAAGGTAACTTAAGACATGAAAATGGTAGGTGCTGGAATTTCTAGTTGTTTCTGGCAGCAGGTACTTCGAAAGCTACTGTTCATAAAATATCAAGTAACTCGAAATTAAAATAATTTTAATATAAACTAGACTCATTGTAGAACACTCTCCAAAAAGAATCACCCAAAACGGAGTTTTCTAGCTCAAGATATAAATTTTTAAAGTAGAGCCTAAGACTGAAACTTTAAATCTGACCTTGTAGTAGTAAAATAGGTGTAACTCACTCTAGAAAAATGCAAATGGACTGATTTCAACTTTGTTGGAGCGCTAACACATATAGGAATACACCCATGTATGTTATGTATAAAGCTTTGTACCACGTAAATACAGAATGAGAAATAAATTTCAGGATAGTGTACTGTGAAAGTGCAGTTTGGAAATGTTCTGGCTAAGGAAAGACTTGGTATTTAAGCATGTCTATTGTGACCCACCTCTCTTTCCTAGGAACCCTCCTATGCATGGTTTACAATGGATTTACACTATTCCAAAGATGTAAACGCTAAAATTTGATGAGTTAGGAATTTGGAACTACCTTTACTAAGCTGAGATAACAAGTATACAGAGAATTATAAACTTTCTTCTAAAAGATGTCAAAACTATAAATAAAAGAATCAAGTCTTGTAAAAAGAGAATTTTAAGAATTTAAGTAGAATAATAATCTTCAAGAGTTATATGAAAACCATAATAAAAATATATAAAGAACCTATAATAATATTTTGAAGTGCATTAATGTATTAATGGAATTCTAAGAGTACAAAGAACACTAAGAGAAAAAGATAATACTAAAACATCCATTACCTCTTAGGAACACTAGGAACTCAACTTGATAACTTTGGTTGCTTAAAATGAATCATTTATGAAAATGTTTACTATGAGATTTACATGAAATTATCCATGTTTCATGAAGTGAATTATAGTAAAGTGGATGTATGGTGATGAGTTATGAAATGATGAAGATGAATGATTGATTGCCCATGATTTATTGTGATTACATGATGATATGCATACATTCATTTTCAAAGGAAATAATAAAAGTAAAGTTTGAAAAAGTAGCAATGAAAGTCTGGAAAAGTGGACTTGAGCTAAACTCACGGCTTAACCCCCTAAACCGTTGAGATCACGGCAACGGAAAGGAAACCAAAAAAGGTTGTGGCAACGGCCACGGTATGAGCTCATTACCCTTTTAGGGTGGTCTAAGGCATTGATGCATTCATCCCGTGAGTAATTAAGAAATATGTTGATCACTAAACAAGTGAATGTTGAGGATGAGTAATCATGAAATGCATACAGCTCCTAAATGATTATTGCTTATTAGTGGTTTCACATGATATGCTTATATGTATGCTTGATGAAATACTGAATGGATATTTCTGCTAATGTTCAAGATTATTTTAAAAGTAACTGCACTTCGGCTAATCACGTTTGTGAAAGTTTGATAATTGAATCCTTATCTTTTCACCTTTTTATAATAAACCCGAAGTGACTGGGACGACAACGATGACACTTTCAGTACAAGTAGGAACTCCTACTGAGAAATCATGTATTTCTCACTCCTATGTTTATTTTCCGTTGTCGTTACCAGAGACAGACGTGTCCACCTAAAGCAACGAAGCTGTAGCTGAGGAAGGAGGTAGCATGTAACACCCTAATAGAACCTCACTGTGCTTAAGTTCACATTTGGATTCTATTAGTTGTCACTTCTGCCTTGTATTAATTTTCTTTTGAAATTAACTTAGAAAAATAATGGAAGTTTTTTTTTTCTTTAAATAAATTAATTTTTTTGAAAACTTAAGCCTGTAACGAGAAGTGAAATACATAGCGCTTTTATAGATAATAATCAAGTTACATTGCACACTTAATTAAATAAGCGGAATAAAAGACTAAGTGTAGAACAATTATCACATAAACTGGAATATAATCACTTAATACATAAGTCACAACAGGGCATATATCATACTGATAAGTTATTACAAATAACAATATAAGTTCTACAATTACTAATTGTTTCTCACAAACTATAATGTAACTAAAGCTCGGAATGCTCCTACCTCTTGTCTAGGATCTAAAAAGGGTCCTTCTCTTCTTCCTTAAGCTTTGAACAAGAGTCTTTGGAGTGGATGACCCTCCTTGAATCTTGGCTCTAGAACTTGAATGCTTAAGAAAATATTTCTCACTAGAGTTAAAGATTGTAACTCTTGTGAGGGCTAGTGAAAGTTTGGACTTAGGATTTAAGTGTTTGGATGAAATTTAGAGGATCAAGAGAAGTCTTTGAAAAACATAAGAAGAATGATAGAATAAGAAAGAAAGAACACTTAGGGAGTTTTTGAATTGAAGAGAGTTTGAGGAGTATTTATAGTGGAAAGATTAGAGAAAAAACAGAAGAAGGAAAGCACTTGGAGCATGATTTATGGAAACATGTTGGCTGAATTTTGGGATGAAAATGTTTCCATGTTTTGTGCAAACACGTTTCCATGTTTTGTGCAAACACGTTTCCATGTTTTAGGCAAACATGTTGGATGAAAATGCTCCATGTTTTATGCAAACATGTTTCCATGTTTTATGCAAACACGTTTCCATGTTTTGTGCAAAGATGTTAGTGGATATTTTTGTAATTAGACAATGATAGTGGTATTCTTGTAATTCCATTCATAGAGTAAGGGTATCTTTGTCATTTAATAAGGCAAGGGTAGTTTGGTAATTTCCTTTACATAGCAAGGGCATTTTCGTAATTTCCACTAAGTGATGGCATTTTCGTAATTCTTTGCATTTTTCTCTAGACATACTTAAGTAGACTATTTGTTGTGTTTCATAACATTTGTCCAGATTCTCTTGGTTTTGCTATCGCTAATTAATATTTATCTTAGTTATAAATTTGGGGATGTTACATTTCTCCCCTCCTTATTAAAAATTTTGCCCTCAAAATTTGATACCTGTAAATAGGTTCGGAAATTCTTTTTGCATATCTTCCTCGAGCTCCCATGTGTGCTCTTCCATTCCATCTGGTCCCCAGGCTACTCGGACCAGAGATACAGATTTGTTTCTCAGCTACTTGATGCCATGATCCACGATCCTCATCGGTGGTAATTCAAAAGTTAAGTCATCTTTTAATTGTATAGTTTCTGGTTCAAACACATGACTGGGGTCTGACTGATACTTTCTTAATTGGGACACATGAAAAACATTGTGTAGGTTAGACAAATTTGGAGGTAATGCAATTTGGTAGGCGGAGGGACCTACCTTTTTGAGGATTTGGAAGGGTCCTAAGAATCTAGGGCTTAGCTTTTTGACTTTCATTGCACGACCTATACCTGTGGTAGGAGTAATTCGCAAGAATATGTGTTCTCCTTCTTGAAATTCGAGAGGTTTCCTTCTCTTGTCAGCATAGCTCTTCTGCCTACTCTGAGCAAAGGAGGATTCTTTCCCTAATTTTCCTTATTTGTTTGGTTGTCTCTTCTACCAAATCAGGGCCCAAAATACTTTGCTCTCCCGGGTCACACCAACAAAGTGGTGATTGACACTTTCTACCATACAAAGCCTCATAAGGTGCCATCCCAATGCTAGTGTGGTAACTATTATTATATGCAAACTCAATCAATGGAAGCTGTTTGTCCCAACTTTTTGGCTGGTCTAAGACACATGCTCTTAGCATATCCTCAAGGGTTTGAATTATTCTTTCTGATTGTCCATCACCCGAGGGTGATAGGCAGTGCATAGACACAACTTTGAACCAAATGCCTTTTGCAAAGCTCCCCAAAATCTTGAGGTGAACCTTGGATCCCTATCTGAGACAATGGTTTTGGGTACTCCATGGAGCCTTATTATCTCTTGGATGTATAGTTGAGCTAACTTTTCCAAAGGGTAATTTGCTCGAATGGGTAAAAAGTGAGCAGATTTGGTCAATCTATCTACAATTACCCATATGGAGTCATGTCCAGTAGGCGTACTTGGCAATCCCATCACGAAATCCATGGATATTCCTTCCCACTTCCATTCGGGATTTGAGAGGTTGTAGCACTCCGGAGGGTTTTTGATGCTCTATCTTCACTTTTTGGCATACCAAACATTTTTGCACTATATTTGCTATATCTGCTTTCATCTTTGGCCACCAGAACATCTTTTTTAGGTCATGGTACATCTTGGTTATACCGGGGTGTACACTAAATTGACTCTTGTGGGCTTCTTCCAAAATGCTAGCTCTCAATCCTTCTTTTGCAGGTACACAGATTCTCCCTTGGTATCTCCACACTCCTTCCTTATCCTGGACAAACTCTTTCAACTTTCCTGCTTCGACAAGGGTTAAGGTTCTAAGGAAATCCTCATCTTCCCTTTGGGCTTGAATTATTTGATCCTTAAAGCTACTAGTTACACTTAGTTGGCTTAACCGAATTTGTTCTGAAGTCCCCCTATATCCTAGGTTGACGTTCCTAAAATCTTCTATCAGCTCATTTTCTTTCACCATGAGCCAAGCAGCATGTAAGGACTTACGACTCAAAGCGTCTGCTACCACATTTGCCTTTCCTGGGTGGTAGTTCAACCCAAAGTCATAGTCCTTGAGAAACTCCATCCAATACACCTTTTGTGTTCCTTTTGGTTGAAGAGGTATTTCAGACTTTTGTGGTCAGAAAATACTTCAAACCTTACACCATAAAGATGATGTCTCCAGATTTTTAAGGCAAAGACAATAGCTGCTAGCTCTAAGTCATGGGTTGGGTAATTTACTTCATGGGGTTTGAGCTGTCTAGAGGCATAGGCTACTACATTCCTATTTTGCATCAAAACACATCCTAGTCCTCTTCCCGAGGCATCACAATACACCTCAAATTTTTCTTTTGGGTCAGGTAGGATTAGGACAGGGGTAGTGGTCAACTTCTTTTTTAGTTCTTGGAAACTCTCTTCACATTCTGGGCTCTATATAAAAGCTGAATTCTTCCTTGTTAGCTTGGTGAGGGGTAAGGCAATTTGGGAAAAACCTCTAATGAACCTTCGGTAGTAACCGGCTAGCCCTAGAAAACTCCTAATCTCCTTCACAATGGTAGGGGTTTCCCATTGTTGCACCGCTTCTATCTTACTTGGGTCTCTTGCTATTCCCCATGTGACACTACATGACCTAAGAACTTAACTTCCTTCGTCCAAAATTCACACTTGGACAACTTTGCATAAAGTTTCTTGTTCCTCAACACCTCCAACACCACTCGTAAGTGTTCTTCGTGCTCTTCTTCAGTTCTAGAGTAAACTAGAATGTCATCGATGAACACTATTACAAACTTGTCCAAGTATGGTCTAAATATCCTATTCATGTAGTCCATAAACACTGCCGGTGCATTGGTTAACCCAAACGACATCACATTAAACTCATAATGTCCATATCTAGTCCTAAAGGCTGTCTTTGGTAGGTCCTCGTCCTTCACTCGAATCTGGTGGTATCTTGATCGCAGATCTATCTTGGAAAACACTTGGGCTCCTCTTAATTGGTCCATGAGGTCATCTATTCTAGGCAAAGGGTATTTATTCTTTATGGTCACTTGGTTTAGCTGCCTATAATCCACACATAACATAGCTCCCATCCTTCTTCTTGACAAATAGCACTGGAGCTCCCCATGGTGAAGCACTAGGCCTAATGAATTTCTTCTCTAGTAGCTCCTCTAATTGCTTCTTCAATTACATTAACTCGGCCGGTGGCATCCTATAAGGAGCTATAGATATGGGTCCCTGTTCGGTACCAAATCTATAGAAAACTCAATCTCCCTTTTTGGAGGAAATTCAGGTATGTCATCAGGAAAAACATCTGAGAATTCCTTTACTACAAGGATCTTTTCTAGAGCTTTCTCCACTTCCCTCTCACTTGTCATCAGGAAAACATATCCTCGCTCTTCATTCCTTCTATCCCCCATGATAATGGAGTTTAGGTATAGTCGTACCTTTCTATCAAGTTTAGAGGGATTGGGTAAAGATGGTTTGGGAAGAAATACTAGTGACTTATTTGCACAATGTAGTAACACACCGTTAGCCGAAAGCCAATCCATGCCCAAGATTACATCAAAACTAGACAAGGGTAGACAAACTAAATCATGATGAAAAATCCTATCCGCTACCTCAAATTCACAATTTAGGCAGGCTTGATCAGTTCTAACAAGATTTATAGTGGGTGTAGAGACAACTAAGATGATTTTTAAGTCGATATATACAACCTCAACTTATTAGCACAATCATATGAAATGAATGAATGTGTTGCGCTTAATCAAACAATACAATTAAGGATTTTCCATTAATTATACACTTACCTTGAATCGGATCATTGGATTTTGAGGGCATCTCAAACAGTGATAGCAAACACGCGTCCCTGTGCCTTAGGCTTGAGTGTAGAGGACTGATTGAACTTTAGGCACTCTCTAGAATAGTGTCACCTGTCCACACCGATAACAAATATTCTTACCAAATCTGCATTCCCTCCATGTATCTTTCCACAAGTGGCACAAGGGGTCTACTCATAGGTTCAGTGACAGCTGACCATCCTAGGTCGATTAACGACTTGTGTCTTAGGTTGATTCATCATAGGGTGTTGGGGTTGTTTCCTTTAAATCCACCTCCTTGGAAGGGTTTCTTGTGAGGGTGGGAACCCTCAGTGATCTTGTTGAGCAGACCTCTTCCTATTCTCTTCAACTTGGTGGGCAACTAGTGGCGATTGCAACTCTCACCACTTGGCTTTGGCCGACTAAAGATGCATAGTCGGTGACCTCGATGGGGCCACAGATGCCAAAATGTCTGGCCTCAAACCACTCTCATATTTCATGCATTTCCAAGCCTCGTTGGGATCCCTTTGGTAGCTAGTTGAGTGTTTGATCAGTTCTTCAAACTTAGGCGTGTACTCACCACACTTCGATTTCCTCGTGTCAAAGAATGTAAATTCTACTTCCTTTGCCTTCTTAACCGGATCTGGAAAATATTTCTTATGGAATGTAGCATAGAAAACCTCCCACGTAATCTATATGTCAGCACTTTCAAGCAAGCCCTTTGCACCCTTCCACCACGCTTGCCTCCCTTTCAAAGATATAAGTAGAGAATGCCACCTTTTGTTCATCGAGCATTCTACCACCGAGAAAACCTTCTCCATCTCTTGAATCCATATGTCGGCCTATTTCGGTTAGTTGTCCCTTTGAATTCTGGAGGTCCAGCCCTCTTGAATTCTGAGAATTTCCATATTCTTGGTTCCCAACTGATTCCTCTGACATCCTATTCATCTGCTCCATCATCACTGTTGCTTGTGCTTGCATAGCCCTAGCCATCTCCTGGAGTGCATTTGCCAGTTCATCACGATTACCTCCACCGCGTGCCCCATGCACGTCCTGCTTGTCGCCATTAGTTCCTAGACACACCAAACAACAATATCGAGTTGATCAGGCTCAATACTATAGCTAAGCATGGTAGCAACTATGGCAGTATCACAAGACGATCATGCATTCCTAAATCCTATATCCCATCATATAGATAAGATTAATAGCATGATATCATAGACAGAAGCATAGTCAGTCCATTCCTCAGGCTTAAATAGGATGAACTGCTCTGATACCATAATGTAACACCCTAATAGAACCCCACTGTGCTTAAGTTCACATTTGGATTCTATTAGTTGTCACTTCTGCCTTGTATTAATTTTCTTTTGAAATTAACTTAGAAAAATAATGGAAGTTTTTTTTTTCTTTAAATAAATTAATTTTTTTGAAAACTTAAGCCTGTAACGAGAAGTGAAATACATAGCGCTTTTATAGATAATAATCAAGTTACATTGCACACTTAATTAAATAAGCGGAATAAAAGACTAAGTGTAGAACAATTATCACATAAACTGGAATATAATCACTTAATACATAAGTCACAACAGGGCATATATCATACTGATAAGTTATTACAAATAACAATATAAGTTCTACAATTACTAATTGTTTCTCACAAACTATAATGTAACTAAAGCTCGGAATGCTCCTACCTCTTGTGTAGGGTCTAAAAAGGGTCCTTCTCTTCTTCCTTAAGCTTTGAACAAGAGTCTTTGGAGTGGATGACCCTCCTTGAATCTTGGCTCTAGAACTTGAATGCTTAAGAAAATATTTCTCACTAGAGTTAAAGATTGTAACTCTTGTGAGGGCTAGTGAAAGTTTGGACTTAGGATTTAAGTGTTTGGATGAAGTTTAGAGGATCAAGAGAAGTCTTTGAAAAACATAAGAAGAATGATAGAATAAGAAAGAAAGAACACTTAGGGAGTTTCTGAATTGAAGAGAGTTTGAGGAGTATTTATAGTGGAAAGATTAGAGAAAAAGCGAGAAGAAGGAAAGCACTTGGAGCATGATTTATGGAAACATGTTGGCTGAATTTTGGGATGAAAATGCTCCTTGTTTTGTGCAAACATGTTTCCATGTTTTGTGCAAACACGTTTCCATGTTTTAGGCAAACATGTTGGATGAAAATGCTCCATGTTTTATGCAAACATGTTTCCATGTTTTATGCAAACACGTTTCCATGTTTTGTGCAAAGATGTTAGTGGATATTTTTGTAATTAGACAATGATAGTGGTATTCTTGTAATTCCATTCATAGAGTAAGGGTATCTTTGTCATTTAATAAGGCAAGGGTAGTTTGGTAATTTCCTTTACATAGCAAGGGCATTTTCGTAATTTCCACTAAGTGATGGCATTTTCGTAATTCTTTGCATTTTTCTCTAGACATACTTAAGTAGACTATTTGTTGTGTTTCATAACATTTGTCTAGATTCTCTTGGTTTTGCTATCGCTAATTAATATTTATCTTAGTTATAAATTTGGGGATGTTACATAGCACGTGAAGATTTCAAACCGTTCAAGTAGGAGCATTCCGAGCTTTAGTTACATTATAGTTTGTGAGAAACAATTAGTAATAGTAGAACTTATATTGTTATTTGTAATAACTTATCAGTATGATATATGCCCTGTTGTGACTTATGTATTAAGTGATTATATTCCAGTTTATGTGATAATAGTTGTACACTTAGTCTCTTATTTCGCTTATTTAATTAAGTGCGCAATGTAACTTGATTATTATCTATAAAAGCGCTATGTATTTCACTTCTCGTTACAGGCTTAAGTTTTCAAAAAGTTAATTTATTTAAAGAAAAAAACACTTCCACTATTTTTCTAAGTTAATTTCAAAAGAAAATAAATACAAGGCAAAAGTGACAACTAATAGAATCCAAATGTGAACTTAAGCACAGTGGGGTTCTATTAGGGTGTTACATTATGGTATCAGAGCAGTTCATCCTATTTAAGCCTGAGGAATGGACTGACTATGCTTCTGTCTATGATATCATGCTATTAATCTTATTTGTATGATGGGATATAGGATTTAGAAATGCATGATCGTCTTGTGATACTGCGATAGTTGCTACCATGCTTAGTTATAGTATTGAGCCTGATCAACTCGATGACTGTTGTTTGGTGTGTCTAGGAACTAATGGCAGCAAACAGACGTACGCATGGGGCACGCGGTGGAGGTAATCGTGATGAACTGGCAAATGCACTCCAGGAGATGGCTAGGGCTATGCAAGCACAAGCAACAGTGATGATGGAGCAGATGAATAGGTAGTCAGAGGAGTCAGTTGGGAATCAAGAACATGGAAAATTCTCAGAATTCAAGAGGGCCGACCTCCGTAATTCAAAGGGACAACTAACCCCAAATAGCCGACATATGGATTCAAGAGATGGAGAAGGTTTTCTCAATGGTAGAATGCTCTGATGAACAAAAGGTGGCATTCGCTACTAATATGTCGAAGGAGAGGCTGCCGCATGGTGGAAGGGTGCAAAGGGCTTGCTTGAAAATGCTGACATACAGATTACGTAGGAGGTTTTCTATGCCACGTTCCATAAGAAATACTTTCCAGATCCGGTTAAGAAGGCAAAGGAAGTAGAATTTCAAGGTCGACACAGGAAATCAAGTGTGGCTGAGTACACAGCTAAGTTTGAAGAACTGATCAAACACTCAACTAGCTACCAAAGGGATCCCAACGAGGCTTGGAAATGCATGAAATATGAGAGTGGTTTAAGGCCAGACATTTTGGCATCTGTGGCTCCACCGAGGTCACCGACTATGCATCTTTGTCGAAAAGCCAAGTGGCTGAGAGTTGCAATCGCCAGCTAGTTGCCCACCGAGTTGAAGAGAATAGGAAGAGGTCTGCTCAACAAGGTCACGGAGGGTTCCCACCCCCTCACAAGAAACCCTACCAAGGAGGTGGATTTAAAGGGAAACAACCCCAACACCCTATGATGAATCAACCTAAGACACAAGCTGTTAATCGACCTAGGATGGCTGCTTTCCCTGAACCTATGCCTAGACCCCCTTGTGCCACTTGTGGAAAGATACATGGAGGGGAATGCAGATTTGGTAAGAATGTTTGTTATCGGTGTGGACAGCCAGGACACCATTCTAGAGAGTGCTTAAAGTTCAATCAGTCCTCTACACTTAAGCCTAAGGCACAGGGACGCGTGTTTGCTATCACTGCTGAGATGCCCTCAGAATCCGATGATCTGATTCAAGGTAAGTGCATAATTAATGGAAAACCCTTAATTGTATTGTTTGATTCTGGCGCAACACATTCATTCATTTCATATGATTGTGCTAATAAGTTGAGGTTGTATATATCTGACTTAAAAATCATCTTAGTTGTCTCTACACCCACTATAAATACTGTTAGAACTAATCAAGCCTACCTAAATTGTGAAATTGAGGTAGCTGATAGGATTTTTCATCATGATTTAGTTTGTCTACTCTTGTCTAGTTTTGATGTAATCTTGGGCATGGATTGGCTTTCCAACTGTGTGTTACTACATTGTGCAAATAAGTCACTAGTATTTCTTCCCAGACCATCTTTACCCAATCCCTCTAAACTTGATAGAAAGGTACGACTATACCTAAACTCCATTATCATGGGGGATAGTAGGAATGAAGAGCGAGGATATGTTTTCCTGATGACAAGTGAGAGGGAAGTGGAGCAAGCTCTAGAAAAGATCCTTGTAGTAAAGGAATTCTCAGATGTTTTTCCTGATGACATACCTGAATTTCCTCCAAAAAGGGAGATTGAGTTTTCTATAGATTTGGTACCGGGAACAGGACCCATATCTATAGCTCCTTATAGGATGCCACCGGGTCGAAGTTAATGTAATTGAAGAAGCAATTAGATGAGCTACTAGAGAAGAAATTCATTAGGCCTAGTGCTTCATCATGGGGAGTTCCAGTGCTATTTGTCAAGAAGAAGGATGGGAGCTTGCGATTATGTGTGGATTGTAGGCAGCTAAACCAAGTGACCATAAAGAATAAATACCCTTTGCCTAGAATAGATGACCTCATGGACCAATTAAGAGGAGCCCAAGTGTTTTCCAAGATAGATCTGCGATCAGGATACCACCAGATTTGAGTGAAGGAGGAGGACATACCAAAGACAGCCTTTAGGACTAGATATGGACATCATGAGTTTAATGTGATGTCGTTTGGGTTAACCAATGCACCGGCAGTGTTTATGGACTACATGAATAGGATATTTAGACCATACTTGGACAAGTTTGTAATAGTGTTCATCGATGACATTCTAGTTTACTCTAGAACTGAAGAAGAGCACGAAGAACACTTACGAGTGGTGTTGGAGGTGTTGAGGAACAAGAAACTTTATGCAAAGTTGTCCAAGTGTGAATTTTGGATGAAGGAAGTTAAGTTCTTAGTTCATCTAGTGTCACATGGGGAATAGCAGAGACCCAAGTAAGATAGAAGTGGTGCAACAATGGGAAACCCCTACCACCTGTAAAGGAGATTAGGAGTTTTCTAGGGCTAGCTAGCATTACCGAAGGTTCATTAGAGGTTTCTCCCAAATTACCTTACCCCTCACCAAGCTAATAAGGAAGAATTCAGCTTTTATATGGAGCCCAGAATGTGAAGAGAGTTTCCAAGAACTAAAGAAGAAGTTGACCACTACCCCTGTCCTAATCCTACCTGACCCAAAAGAAAAATTTGAGGTGTATTGTGATGCCTCGGGAAGAGGACTAGGATGTGTTTTGATGCAAAATAGGAATGTAGTAGCCTATGCCTCTAGACAGCCCAAACCTCATGAAGTTAATTACCTAACCCATGACTTAGAGCTAGCGGCTATTGTCTTTGCCTTAAAAATCTGGAGACATCATCTTTATGGTGTAAGGTTTGAAGTCTTTTCTGACCACAAAAGTCTGAAATACCTCTTCAACCAAAAGGAACTCAATATGAGACAAAGGCGTTAGATGGAGTTTCTCAAGGACTATGACTTTGGGTTGAACTACCACCCAGGAAAGGCAAATGTGGTAGCAGACGCTTTGAGTCGTAAGTCCTTGCATGCCGCTTGGCTCATGGTGAAAGAAAATGAGTTGATAGAAGATTTTAGGAACCTCAACTTAGGATATAGGGGGACTTCAGAACAAATTTGGTTAAGCCAGCTAAGTGTAACCAGTAGCTTTAAGGATCAAATAATTCAAGCCCAAAGGGAAGATGAGGATTTCCTTAGAACCTTAACCTTTGTCGGCAGAAAGTTGAAAGAGTTTGTCCAGATAAGGAAGGAGTGTGGAGATACCAAGGAGAATCTGTACCTGCAAAAGAAGGACTGAGAGCTAGCATTTTGGAAGAAGCCCACAAGAGTCAATTTAGTGTACACCCCGGTATAACCAAGATGTACCATGACTTAAAAAAGATGTTCTGGTGGCCAAAGATGAAAGCAAATATAGCAAATATAGTGAAAAAATGTTTGGTATGCCAAAAAGTGAAGATAGAGCATCAAAAACCCTCAGAGAGTGCTGCAACCTCTCGAAATCCCCGAATGGAAGTGGGAAGGAATATCCATGGATTTCGTGATGGGATTGCCAAGAACGCCTACCGGACATGACTCCATATGGGTAATTGTGGATAGATTGACCAAATCTGCTCACTTTTTACCCATTAGAGCAAATTACCCTTTGGAAAGGTTAGCTCAGCTATACATGCAAGAGATAATAAGGCTCCATGGAGTACCCAAAACCATTGTCTCAGATAGGAATCCAAGGTTCACCTCAAGATTTTGGGGAGCTTTGCAAAAGGCGTTTGGTTCAAGGTTGTGTCTAAGCACTACCTATCACCCTCAAACTGATGGACAATCAGAAAGAACAATTCAAACCCTTGAGGATATGCTAAGAGCATGTGTCTTAGACCAGCCAAAAAGTTGGGACAAACAGCTTCCATTGATTGAGTTTGCATATAATAATAGTTACCACACTAGCATTGGGATGGCACCCTATGAGGCTTTGTATGGTAGAAAGTGTCAATCACCACTTTGTTAGTGTGACCCGGGAGAGCAAAGTATTTTGGGCCCTGATTTGGTAGAAGAGACAACCAAACAAATAAGGAGAATTAGGGAAAGAATCCTCACCGCCGTAGTAGGCAGAAGAGCTATGCTGACAAGAGAAGGAAACCTCTCGAATTTCAAGAAGGAGAACACATATTCTTGCGAATTACTCCTACCACAGGTATAGGTCATGCAATGAAAGTAAAAAAGCTAAGCCCTAGATTCTTAGGCCCCTTCCAAATCCTCAAAAAGGTAGGTCCCTCCGCCTACCAAATTGCATTACCTCCAAATTTGTCTAACCTACACAATGTTTTTCATGTGTCCCAATTGAGAAAGTATCAGTCAGACCCCAGTCATGTGTTTGAGCCAGAAACTATACAATTAAACGATGACTTAACATTTGAATTACCACCGATGAGGATCGTGGATCATGGCATCAAGCAGCTGAGAAACAAATCTGTATCTCTGGTCCGAGTAGCCTGGGGACAAGATGGAATGGAAGAGCACACATGGGAGCTCAAGGAAGCTATGTGAAAAGAATTTCCGAACCTATTCACAGGTATCAAATTTTGAGGGCAAAATTTTTAATAAGAAGGGGAGAAATGTAACATCCCCAAATTTATAACTAAGATAAATATTAATTAGCAATAGCAAAACCAAGAGAACCTGGACAAATGTTATGAAACACAACAAATAGACTACTTAAGTATGTCTAGAGAAAAATGCAAAGAATTACGAAAATGCCATCACTTAGTGGAAATTATGAAAATGCCCTTGCTATGTAAAGGAAATTACCAAACTACCCTTGCCTTATTAAATGACAAAGATACCCTTACTCTATGAATGGAATTACAAGAATACCACTATCATTGTCTAATTACAAAAATATCCTTGTCTTAGTTAAAGAAATTACTACAATGCCATTTGCACAAATCCCTACACTTGTCTTTAGACAAGAATGAATCTAAGCCATTGGATTAAGATGATAACATAATAATTTAACCACATACATCATACACATTTCTGAATCACATACATATACTAAAGGTTAGAAAATCTCCACTAACATCTTTGCACAAAATATGGAAACATGTTTGCACAAAACATGGAGCATTTTCATCCAACATGTTTGCATAAAACATGGAAACATGTTTGCACAAAACAAGAAGCATTTTCATCCCAAAATTCAGCCAACATGTTTCCATAAATCATGCTCCAAGTGCTTTCCTTCTTCTGTTTTTTTCTCTAATCTTTCCACTATAAATACTCCTCAAACTCTCTTCAATTCAGAAACTCCCTAAGTGTTTTTTCTTTCTTATTCTATCATTCTTCTTAGACTTCTCTTGATCCTCTAAACTTCATCCAAACACTTCAATCCTAAGTCCAAACTTTCACTAGCCCTCACAAGAGTTACAATCTTTAACTCTAGTGAGAAATATTTTCTTAAGCATTCAAGTTCTAGAGCCAAGATTCAAGGAGGGTCATCCACTCCAAAGACTCTTGTTCAAAGCTTAAGGAAGAAGAGAAGGACCCTTTTTAGACCCTACACAAGAGGTAGGAGCTTCATCTTTAATTGTTCAAGCATTGTTGGCTTCTAACCTTGATAGAATGCCTCAAGTTTGAGTTATTGTCAACAGTTTTAAATGATTATTTGAAAAATATATTTTTAGAAATATGACATGTTCTATTCTGTTATGAGCACCCTTATGATGTTATCAAACTCAAATATAACTTGAAAAGATTGTATGTGAAACCTGATTTAATAAAGGTAACTTAAGACATGAAAATGGTAGGTGCTGGAATTTCTAGTTGTTTCTGGCAGCAGGTACTTCGAAAGCTACTGTTCATAAAATATCAAGTATCTCGAAATTAAAATAATTTTAATATAAACTAGACTCATTATAGAACACTCTCTAAAAAGAATCACCCAAAACGGAGTTTTCTAGCTCAAGATATAAAATTTTAAAGTAGAGCCTAAGACTGAAACTTTAAATCTGACCTTGTAGTAGTAAAATAGGTGTAACTCACTCTTGAAAAATGCAAATGGACTGATTTCAACTTTGTTGGAGAGCTAACACATATAGGAATACACCCATGTTTGTTATGTATAAAGCTTTGTACCACGTAAATACAGAATGAGAAATAAATTTCGGGATAGTGTACTGTGAAAGTGCAGTTTGGAAAGGTTCTGGCTAAGGAAAGACTTGGTATTTAAGCATGTCCATTGTGACCTACCTCTCTTTCCTGGGAACCCTCCTATGCATGGTTTACAATGGATTTACACTATTCCAAAGACGTAAATGCTAAAATTTGATGAGTTAGGAATTTGGAACTACCTTTACTAAGCTGAGATAACAAGTATACAGAGAATTATAAACTTTCTTCTAAAAGATGTCAAAACTATAAATAAAAGAATCAAGTCTTGTAAAAAGAGAATTTTAAGAATTTAAGTAGAATAATAATCTTCAAGAGTTATATGAAAACCATAATAAAAATATATAAAGAACCTATAATAATATTTTGAAGTGCATTAATGTATTAATGGAATTCTAAGAGTACAAAGAACACTAAGAGAAAAAGATAATACTAAGACATCCATTACCTCTTAGGAACACTAGGAACTCAACTTGATAACTTTGGTTGCTTAAAATGAATCATTTATGAAAATGTTTACTATAAGATTTACATGAAATTATCCATGTTTCATGAGTTATGAAATGATGAAGATGAATGATTGATTGCCCATGATTTATTGTGATTACATGATGATATGCATACATTCATTTTCAAAGGAAATAATAAAAGTAAAGTTTGAAAAAGTAGCAATGAAAGTCTGGAAAAGTGGACTTGAGCTAAACTCACGGCTTAACCCCCTAAACCATTGAGATCATGGCAACGGAAAGGAAACCAAAAAAGGTTGTGGCGACGGCCACGGTATGAGCTTATTACCCTTTTAGGGTGGTCTAAGGCATTGATGCATTCATCCCGTGAGTAATTAAGAAATATGTTGATCACTAAACAAGTGAATGTTGAGGATGAGTAATCATGAAATGCATGCAGCTCCTAAATGATTATTGCTTATTAGTGGTTTTACATTATATGCTTATATGTATGCTTGATGAAATACTAAATGGATATTTCTGCTAATGTTCAAGATTAGTTTAAAAGTAACTGCACTTCGGCTAATCACGTTTGTGAAAGTTTGATAATTGAATCCTTATCTGTTCACCTTTTTATAATAAACCCGAAGTGACTGGGACGACAACGATGACACTTTCAGTACAAGTAGGAACTCCTACTGAGAAATCATGTATTTCTCACTCCTATGTTTATTTTCCGCTGTCGCTACTGTGAGACAGACGTGTCCACCTAAAGCAACGGTCAGAAATGAGGAAGGAGGTAGCACGTGAAGATTTCAAACCGTTCAAGTAGGAGCATTCCGAGCTTTAGTTACATTATAGTTTGTGAGAAACAATTAGTAATAGTAGAACTTATATTGTTATTTGTAATAACTTATCAGTATGATATATGCCCTGTTGTGACTTATGTATTAAGTGATTATATTCCAGTTTAAGTGCACAATGTAACTTGATTATTATCTATAAAAGCGCTATGTATTTCACTTCTCATTACAGGCTTAAGTTTTCAAAAAATTAATTTATTTAAAGAAAAAAACACTTCCACTATTTTTCTAAGTTAATTTCGAAAGAAAATAAATACAAGGCAAAAGTGACAACTAATAGAATCCAAATGTGAACTTAAGCACAGTGGGGTTCTATTAGGGTGTTACACCCAATACCCAACATGGTTGTCTAATGTGGTAACATTAGCAAAGACCAATGGCAAGTTACGAATGTTTATCGATCATACTAATCTCAAAAAAGTATGTCCAAAGGACCCCGACCCATTCCCTAACATTGACAGCCTCATGGATTCAACCTCGGGTTTCAAAGTCCTGTCCTTTATGGATGCATACTCAAGATATAACCAGATTCCCATGCATTCTGAAGACGAAGAAAAACTACATTCATTATGCCAAATGTAACACCCTAATAGAACCCCACTGTGCTTAAGTTCGCATTTGGATTCTATTAGTTGTCACTTATGCCTTGTATTAATTTTCTTTTGAAATTAACTTAGACAAATAATGGAAGTTTTTTTTTTCTTTAAATAAATTAATTTTTTTGAAAACTTAAGCCTGTAACGAGAAATGAAATACATAGCGCTTTTATTGATAATAATCAAGTTACATTGCGCACTTAATTAAATAAGCGGAATAAAAGACTAAGTGTAGAACAATTATCACATAAACTGGAATATAATCACTTAATACATAAGTCACAACAGGGCATATATCATACTGATAAGTTATTACAAATAACAATATAAGTTCTACTATTACTAATTGTTTCTCACAAACTATAATGTAACTAAAGCTCGGAATGCTCCTACTTGAACGATTTGAAATCTTCACGTGCTATCTCCTTCCTCAGCTACGGCCTCGTTGCTTTAAGTGGACACGTCTATCTTTGGTAACGACAACGGAAAATAAACATAGGAGTGAGAAATACATGATTTCTCAGTAGGAGTTCCTACTTGTACTAAAAGTGTCATCGTTGTCGTCCCAAATACTTCAAGTTATTATAAAAAGGTGAACAGTAAGGATTCAATTATCAAACTTTAACAAACGTGATTAGTCAAGTGCGCTTACTTTTAAACTAATCTTGAACATTAGCAGAAATATTCATTCAGTATTTCATCAAGCATACATATAAGCATATCATGTAAAACCACTAATAAGCAGTAATCATTTAGGAGCTGCATGCATTTCATGACTACTCATCCTCAACATTCACTTGTTTAGTGATCATCATCTTTCATTTATTTCATCAACATATTTCTTAATTACTCACGGGATGAATGCATCAATGCCTTAGACCACCCTAAAAGGGTAATGAGCTCATACCATGGCCGTTGCCATAACCTTTTTGGTTTTCATTCCGTTGCCGTGATCTCAACGGTTTAGGGGGTTAAGCCGTGAGTTTAGCTCAAGTCCACTTTTCCACACTTTCATTGCTACTTTTTCAAACTTTACTTTTATTATTTCCTTTGAAAATGAATGTATGCATATCATCATGTAATCACAATAAATCATGGGCAATCAATCATTCATCTTCATCATTTCATAACTCATCACCATACATTCACTTTACTATAATTCTCTTCATGAAACATGGATAATATCATGTAAATCTCATAATAAACATTTTCATAAATGATTCATTTTAAGCAACCAAAGTTATCAAGTTGAGTTCCTAGTGTTCCTAAGAGGTAATGGATGTCTTAGTATTATCTTTTTCTCTTAGTGTTCTTTGTACTCTTAGAATTCCATTAATACATTAATGCATTTCAAAATATTATTATAGGTTCTTTATATATTCTTATTATGGTTTTCGTATAACTCTTGAAGATTATTATTCTACTTAAATTCTTAAAATTATCTTTTTACAAGACTTGATTCTTTTATTTATAGTTTTGACATCTTTTAGAAGAAAGTTTATAATTCTCTCAGATACTTGTTATCTCAGCTTAGTAAAGGTAGTTCCAAATTCCTAACTCATCAAATTTTAGCATTTACATCTTTGGAATAGTGTAAATCCATTGTAAACCATGCATAGGAGGGTTCCCAGGAAAGAGAGGTGGGTCACAATGGACATGCTTAAATACCAAGTCTTTCCTTAGCTAGAACCTTTCCAAACTGCACTTTCACAGTACACTATCCCGAAATTTATTTCTCATTCTGTATTTACGTGGTACAAAGCTTTATACATAACATACATGGGTGTATTCCTATATGTGTTAGCTCTCCAACAAAGTTGAAATCAGTCCATTTGCATTTTTCAAGAGTGAGTTACACCTATTTTACTACTACAAGGTCAGATTTAAAGTTTCAGTCTTAGGCTCTACTTTAAAAATTTATATCTTGAGCTACAAAACTCCGTTTTGGGTGATTCTTTTGGAGAGTGTTCTATAATGAGTCTAGTTTATAGTAAAATTATTTTAATTTCGAGATACTTGATATTTTATGAACAGTAGCTTTCAGTACCTGCTGCCAGAAACAACTAGAAATTCCAGCACCTACCATTTTCATGTCTCAAGTTACCTTTATTAAATCAGGTTTCACATACAATCTTTTCAAGTTATATTTGAGTTTGATAACATCATAAGGGTACTCATAACAAAATAGAACATGTCATATTTCTACAAATATATTTTTCAAATAATCATTTAAAACTTTTGACAATAACTCAAACTTGAGGCATTCTATCAAGGTTAGAAGCCAACAATACTTGAACAATTAAAGATGAAGCTCCTACCTCTTGTGTAGGGTCTAAAAGGGTCCTTCTCTTCTTCCTTAAGCTTTGAACAAGAGTCTTTGGAGTGGATGACCCTCCTTGAATCTTGGCTCTAGAACTTGAATGCTTAAGAAAATATTTCTCACTAGAGTTAAAGATTGTAACTCTTGTGAGGGCTAGTGAAAGTTTGGACTTAGGATTTAAGTGTTTGGATGAAGTTTAGAGGATCAAGAGAAGTCTTTGAAGAACATAAGAAGAATGATAGAATAAGAAAGAAAGAACACTTAGGGAGTTTCTGAATTGAAGAGAGTTTGAGGAGTATTTATAGTGGAAAGATTAGAGAAAAAATGTAAGAAGGAAAGCACTTGGAGCATGATTTATGGAAACATGTTGGCTGAATTTTGGGATGAAAATGCTCCTTGTTTTGTGCAAACATGTTTCCATGTTTTGTGCAAACACGTTTCCATATTTTGTGCAAACAGGTTTTCATGTTTTGTGCAAACACGTTTCCATGTTTTGTGCAAACACGTTTCCATGTTTTATGCAAACATGTTTCCATGTTTTGTGCAAAGATGTTAGTGGATATTTTTGTAATTAGACAATGATAGTGGTATTCTTGTAATTCCATTAATAGAGTAAGGGTATCTTTGTCATTTAATAAGGCAAGGGTAGTTTGGTAATTTCCTTTACATAGCAAGGGCATTTTCGTAATTTCCACTAAGTGATGGCATTTTCGTAATTCTTTGCATTTTTCTCTAGACATACTTAAGTAGACTATTTGTTGTGTTTCATAACATTTGTCCCGATTCTCTAGGTTTTGCTATCGCTAATTAATATTTATCTTAGTTATAAATTTGGGGATGTTACATTTCTCCCCTCCTTATTAAAAATTTTGCCCTCAAAATTTGATACCTGTGAATAGGTTCGGAAATTCTTTTCAGCATATCTTCCTCGAGCTCCCATGTGTGCTCTTCCATTCCATCTTGTCCCCAGGCTACTTGGACTGCAGATACAGATTTGTTTCTCAGCTGCTTGATGCCATGATCCACGATCCTCATCGGTGGTAATTCAAAAGTTAAATCATCTTTTAATTGTATAGTTTCTGGCTCAAACACATGACTGGGGTCTGAATGATACTTTCTCAATTGGGACACATGAAAAACATTGTGTAGGTTAGACAAATTTGGAGGTAATGCAATTTGGTAGGCGGAGGGACCTACCTTTTTGAGGATTTGGAAGGGTCCTAAGAATCTAGGGCTTAGCTTTTTGACTTTCATTGCACGACCTATACCTGTGGTAGGAGTAATTCGCAAGAATATGTGTTCTCCTTCTTGAAATTGAGAGGTTTCCTTCTCTTGTCAAAGATAGCTCTTCTCGCCTACTCGAGCAAAGTGAGGATTCTTTCCCTAATTTTCCTTATTTGTTTGGTTGTCTCTTCTACAAAATCAGGGCCCAAAATACTTTGCTCTCCCGGGTCACACCAACAAAGTGGTGATTGACACTTTCTACCATACAAAGCCTCATAAGGTGCCATCCCAATGCTAGTGTGGTAACTATTATTATATGCAAACTCAATCAATGGAAGTCGCTTGTCCCAACTTTTTGGCTGGTCTAAGACACATGCTCTTAGCATATCCTCAAGGGTTTGAATTGTTCTTTCCGATTGTCCATCACCGAGGGTGATAGGCAGTGCTTAGACACAACTTTGAACCAAATGCCTTTTGCAAAGCTCCCCAAAATCTTGAGGTGAACCTTGGATCCCTATCTGAGACAATGGTTTTGGGTACTCCGTGGAGCCTTATTATCTCTTGGATGTATAGCTGAGCTAACTTTTCCATAGGGTAATTTGCTCGAATGGGTAAAAAGTGAGCAGATTTGGTCAATCTATCTACAATTACCCATATGGAGTCATGTCCGGTAGGCGTTCTTGGCAATCCCATCACGAAATCCATGGATATTCCTTCCCACTTCCATTCGGGGATTTGGAAAGGTTGTAGCACTCCGGAGGGTTTTTGATGCTCAATCTTCACTTTTTGGCATACCAAACATTTTTGCACTATATTTGCTATATCTGCTTTCATCTTTGGCCACCAGAACATCTTTTTTAGGTCATGGTACATCTTGGTTATACCGGGGT
The DNA here is from genome assembly GCA_031216105.1 of Dalbergia cultrata. Classification (NCBI taxonomy): domain Eukaryota; kingdom Viridiplantae; phylum Streptophyta; class Magnoliopsida; order Fabales; family Fabaceae; genus Dalbergia; species Dalbergia cultrata. The sequence goes on along the minus strand of CM062344.1, from coordinate 35,672,321 downwards.
GTACACTAAATTGACTCTTGTGGGCTTCTTCCAAAATGCTAGCTCTCAATCCTTCTTTTGCAGGTACACAGATTCTCCCTTGGTATCTCCACACTCCTTCCTTATCCTGGACAAACTCTTTCAACTTTCCTTCTTCGACAAGGGTTAAGGTTCTAAGGAAATCCTCATCTTCCCTTTGGGCTTGAATTATTTGATCCTTAAAGCTACTGGTTACACTTAGTTGGCTTAACCGAATTTGTTCTGAAGTCCCCCTATATCCTAAGTTGAGGTTCCTAAAATCTTCTATCAGCTCATTTTCTTTCACCATGAGCCAAGCAAAGATGCAAGGACTTACAACTCAAAGCGTCTGCTACCACATTTGCCTTTCCTGGGTGGTAGTTCAACCCAAAGTCATAGTCCTTGAGAAACTCCATCCAATGCCTTTGTCTCATATTGAGTTCCTTTTGGTTGAAGAGGTATTTCAGACTTTTGTGGTCAGAAAATACTTCAAACCTTACACCATAAAGATGATGTCTCCAGATTTTTAAGGCAAAGACAATAGCTGCTAGCTCTAAGTCATGGGTTGGGTAATTTACTTCATGGGGTTTGAGCTGTCTAGAGGCATAGGCTACTACATTCCTATTTTGCATCAAAACACATCCTAGTCCTCTTCCCGAGGCATCACAATACACCTCAAATTTTTCTTTTGGGTCGTAGGATTAGGACAGGGTAGTGGTCAACTTCTTTTTTAGTTCTTGGAAACTCTCTTCACATTCTGGGCTCCATATAAAAGCTGAATTCTTCCTTGTTAGCTTGGTGAGGGGTAAGGCAATTTGGGAAAAACCTCTAATGAACCTTCGGTAGTAACCGGCTAGCCCTAGAAAACTCCTAATCTCCTTCACAAAGGGTAGGGGTTTCCCATTGTTGCACCGCTTCTATCTTACTTGGGTCTACTGCTATTCCCCATGTGACACTACATGACCTAAGAACTTAACTTCCTTCGTCCAAAATTCACACTTGGACAACTTTGCATAAAGTTTCTTGTTCCTCAACACCTCCAACACCACTCGTAAGTGTTCTTCGTGCTCTTCTTCGCTTCTAGAGTAAACTAGAATGTCATCGATGAACACTATTACAAACTTGTCCAAGTATGGTCTAAATATCCTATTCATGTAGTCCATAAACACTGCCGGTGCATTGGTTAACCCAAACGACATCACATTAAACTCATAATGTCCATATCTAGTCCTAAAGGCTGTCTTTGGTATGTCCTCCTCCTTCACTCGTATCTGGTGGTATCCTCGATCACAGATCTATCTTGGAAAACACTTGGGCTCCTCTTAATTGGTCCATAAGGTCATCTATTCTAGGCAAAGGGTATTTATTCTTTATGGTCACTTGGTTTAGCTGCCTATAATCCACACATAACCGCAAGTTCCCATCCTTCTTCTTGACAAATAGCACCGGAGCTCCCCATGGTGAAGCACTAGGCCTAATGAATTTCTTCTCTAGTAGCTCCTCTAATTGCCTCTTCAATTATTAACTCGGCCAGTGGCATCCTATAAGGAGCTATAGATATGGGTCCTGCTCCCTGCACCAAATCTATAGAAAACTCAATCTCCCTTTGGAGGAAATTCAGGTATGTCATCGGAAAAACATCCGAGAATTCCTTTACTACAAGGATCTTTTCTAGAGCTTGCTCCACTTCCCTCTCACTTGTCATCGTGAAAACATATCCTCGCTCTTCATTCCTACTATCCCCCATGATAATGGAGTTTAGGTATAGTCGTACCTTTCTATCAAGTTTAGAGGGATTGGGTAAAGATGGTTTGGAAGAAATACTAGTGACTTATTTGCACAATGTAGTAACACACGGTTAGCCAAAGCCAATCCATGCCCAAGATTACATCAAAACTAGACAAAGGTAGACAAACTAAATCATGATGAAAAATCCTATCGCCTACCTCAAATTCACAATTTAGGTGCTTGATCAGTTCTAACAAAGATTTATAGTGGGTGTAGAGACAACTAAGATGATTTTTAAGTCGATATATACAACCTCAACTTATTAGCACAATCATATGAAATGAATGAATGTGTTGCGCCAGAATCAAACAATACAATTAAGGATTTTCCATTAATTATACACTTACCTTGAATCGATCATCTGATTCTCGAGGGCATCTCAACAAAGGATAGCAAACACGCGTCCTCGTGCCTTAGGCTTGAGTGTAGAGGACTGATTGAACTTTAGGCACTCTCTAGAATAGTGTCCCGCCTGTCCACACCGATAACAAACATTCTTACCAAATCTGCATTCCCTCCATGTATCTTTCCACAAGTGGCACAAGGGGTCTACTCATAGGTTCAGTGGACAAGCCCATCCTAGGTCGATTAACGGCTTGTGTCTTAGGTTGATTCATCATAGGGTGTTGGGGTTGTTTCCTTTAAATCCACCTCCTTGGAAGGGTTTCTTGTGAGGGGTGGGAACCCTCTGATCTTGTTGAGCGCACTCTTCCTATTCTCTTCAACTCGGTGGGCAACTAGTCAAGCGATTGCAACTCTCACCACTTGGCTTTGTCGACTAAAGATGCATAGTCATGACCTCCGGAGCCACAGATGCCAAAATGTCTGGCCTCAAACCACTCTCATATTTCATGCATTTCCAAGCCTCGTTGGGATCCCTTTGGTAGCTAGTTGAGTGTTTGATCAGTTCTTCAAACTTAGCTGTGTACTCAGCCACACTTCGATTTCTGTGTCAAAGAATGTAAATTCTACTTCCTTTGCCTTCTTAACCTGGATCTGGAAAATATTTCTTATGGAATGTAGCATAGAAAACCTCCCACATAATCAGATGTCAAGACTTTCAAGCAAGCCCTTTGCACCCTTCCACCACGCTGCCTCCCCTTTCAAAGATATAAGTAGAGAATGCCACCTTTTGTTCATCAGAGCATTCTACCACTGAGAAAACCTTCTCCATCTCTTGAATCCATATGTTAGCTATTTTCCATGTTCTTGGTTCCCAACTGATTCCTCTGACATCCTATTCATCTGCTCCATCATCACTGTTGCTTGTGCTTGCATAGCCCTAGCCATCTCCTGGAGTGCATTTGCTAGTTCATCACGATTACCTCCACCGCGTGCCCCATGCGTACGTCTGTTTGCTGCCATTAGTTCCTAGACACACCAAACAACAGTCATCGAGTTGATCAGGCTCAATACTATAGTTAAGCATGGTAGCAACTATGGCAGTATCACAAGACGATCATGCATTTCTAAATCCTATATCCCATCATACAGATAAGATTAATAGCATGATATCATAGACGAAGCATAGTCACCCATTCCTCAGGCTTAAATAGGATGTACTGCTCTGATACCATAATGTAACACCCTAATAGAACCCCACTGTGCTTAAGTTCACATTTGGATTCTATTAGTTGTCACTTATGCCTTGTATTAATTTTCTTTTGAAATTAACTTAGAAAAAGAATGGAAGTTTTTTTTTTCTTTAAATAAATTAATTTTTTTGAAAACTTAAGCTCAGAATTAGAAGTGAAATACATAGCGCTTTTATAGATAATAATCAAGTTACATTACGCACTTAATTAAATAAGCGGAATAAAAGACTAAGTGTAGAACAATTATCACATAAATCGGAATATAATCACTTAATACATAAGTCACAACAGGCATATATCATAATCGATAAGTTATTACAAATAACAATATAAGTTCTACTATTACTAATTGTTTCTCACAAACTATAATGTACCTAAAGCTCGGAATGCTCCTACTTGAACGGTTTGAAATCTTCATGTGCTACCTCCTTCCTCAGCTACGGCCTCGTTGCTTTAGGTGGACACGTCTGTCTCTGGTAACGACAACGGAAAATAAACATAGGAGTGAGAAATACATGATTTCTCAGTAGGAGTTCCTACTTGTACTAAAAGTGTCATCGTTGTCGTCCCAGTCACTTCGGGTTTATTATAAAAAGGTGAACAGGTAAGGATTCAATTATCAAACTTTAACAAACGTGATTAGCCGAAGTGCAGTTACTTTTAAACTAATCTTGAACATTAGCGTAAATATTCATTCAAGATTTCATCAAGCATACATATAAGCATATCATGTAAAACCACTAATAAGCAGTAATCATTTAGGAGCTGCATGCATTTCATGACTACTCATCCTCAACATTCACTTTTTTAGTGATCATCACCTTTCATTTATTTCATCAACATATTTCTTAATTACTCACGGGATGAATGTATCAATGCCTTAGACCACCCTAAAAGGGTAATGAGCTCATACCATGGCCGTCGCCATAACCTTTTTGGTTTTCATTCCGTTGCCGTGATCTCAACGGTTTAGGGGGTTAAGCCGTGAGTTTAGCTCAAGTCCACTTTTCCAGACTTTCATTGCTACTTTTTCAAACTTTACTTTTATTATTTCCTTCGAAAATGAATGTATGCATATCATCATGTAATCACAATAAATCATGGGCAATCAATCATTCATCTTCATCATTTCATAACTCATCACCATACATTCACTTTACTATAATTCACTTCATGAAACATGGATAATATCATGTAAATCTCATAGTAAACATTTTCATAAATGATTCATTTTAAGCAACCAAAGTTATCAAGTTGAGTTCCTAGTGTTCCTAAGAGGTAATGGATGTCTTAGTATTATCTTTTTCTCTTAGTGTTCTTTGTACTCTTAGAATTCCATTAATACATTAATGCATTTCAAAATATTATTATAGGTTCTTTATATATTCTTATTATGGTTTTCGTATAACTCTTGAAGATTATTATTCTACTTAAATTCTTAAAATTCTCTTTTTCCAAGACTTGATTCTTTTATTTATAGTTTTGACATCTTTTAGAAGAAAGTTTATAATTCTCTGTATACTTGTTATCTCAGCTTAGTAAAGGTAGTTCCAAATTCCTAACTCATCATATTTTAGCATTTACATCTTTGGAATAGTGTAAATCCATTGTAAACCATGCATAGGAGGGTTCCCAGGAAAGAGAGGTGGGTCACAATGGACATGCTTAAATACCAAGTCTTTCCTTAGCCAGAACCTTTCCAAACTGCACTTTCACAGTACACTATCCCAAAATTTATTTCTCCTTCTGTATTTACGTGGTACAAAGCTTTATACATAACATACATGGGTGTATTCCTATATGTGTTAGCTCTCCAACAAAGTTGAAATCAGTCCATTTTCATTTTTCAAGAGTGAGTTACACCTATTTTACTACTACAAGGTCAGATTTAAAGTTTCAGTCTTAGGCTCTACTTTAAAAATTTATATCTTGAGCTACAAAACTCCGTTTCGGGTGATTCTTTTTGGAGAGTGTTCTATAATGAGTCTAGTTTATAGTAAAATTATTTTAATTTCGAGATACTTGATATTTTAGGAACAGTAGCTTTCGAAGTACCTGCTGCCAGAAACAACTAGAAATTCCAGCACCTACCATTTTTATGTCTCAAGTTACCTTTATTAAATCAGGTTTCACATACAATCTTTTCAAGTTATATTTGAGTTTGATAACATCATAAGGGTACTCATAACAAAATAGAACATGTCATATTTCTACAAATATATTTTTCAAATAATCATTTAAAACTTTTGATAATAACTCAAACTTGAGGCATTCTATCAAGGTTAGAAGCCAACAATACTTGAACAATTAAAGATGAAGCTCCTACCTCTTGTGTAGGGTCTAAAAAGGGTCCTTCTCTTCTTCCTTAAGCTTTGAACAAGAGTCTTTGGAGTGGATGACCCTCCTTGAATCTTGGCTCTAGAACTTGAATGCTTAAGAAAATATTTCTCACTAGAGTTAAAGATTGTAACTCTTGTGAGGGCTAGTGAAAGTTTGGACTTAGGATTTAAGTGTTTGGATGAAGTTTAGAGGATCAAGAGAAGTCTTTGAAGAACATAAGAAGAATGATAGAATAAGAAAGAAAGAACACTTAGGGAGTTTCTGAATTGAAGAGAGTTTGAGGAGTATTTATAGTGGAAAGATTAGAGAAAAAACAGAAGAAGGAAAGCACTTGGAGCATGATTTATGGAAACATGTTGGCTGAATTTTGGGATGAAAATGCTCCTTGTTTTGTGCAAACATGTTTCCATGTTTTGTGCAAACACGTTTCCATATTTTGTGCAAACAGGTTTTCATGTTTTGTGCAAACACGTTTCCATGTTTTGTGCAAAGATGTTAGTGGATATTTTTGTAATTAGACAATGATAGTGGTATTCTTGTAATTCCATTAATAGAGTAAGGGTATCTTTGTCATTTAATAAGGCAAGGGTAGTTTGGTAATTTCCTTTACATAGCAAGGGCATTTTCGTAATTTCCACTAAGTGATGGCATTTTCGTAATTCTTTGCATTTTTCTCTAGACATACTTAAGTAGACTATTTGTTGTGTTTCATAACATTTGTCCCGATTCTCTTGGTTTTGCTATCGCTAATTAATATTTATCTTAGTTATAAATTTGGGGATGTTACACCAAAAGCTAACTGTTATTACAAAGTAATGCTTTTTGGGCTAAAAAATGCAGGATCCACTTACCATGTCTGATGAACAGAGTCTTTGGGGAGCACATAGGGAAGACTTTAGAGGCATACATTGACAACATGTTAGTCAAGATCACGGTGCCAGAATTCTTGCTATCCAACCTAGAAATAGTCTTCACATGCCTCAAAAAACACCAAATGTTCCTTAATCCAGCCAAGTGTGCCTTCACCATTGAGGCAGGAAAGTTCCTGGGTTTCATGTTAACTTACTGTGAAATCGAAGCTAATTCGAAAAAGTGCCAAGCAGTGTTGGAAAAATGTTTGGAAAACATATGAGAAGTTCAGAGACCCTTGGGACACCTGGCAGTCAAGATTCCTGTCCCAAGTAGTGTGAAAGTCTCTCCTACTTTTCAACCTACTAAAAAAGACAGATTGTTCCAATGGAATGGGCAATACAAAGAAGCTTTTTGACATTTCAAAAGATATGTAGCCTCACCACCAACACTGGAAAAACCAAGGACGGGTGAGGAGTTGTTCCTTTACTTATCAATAGGAGAACAGGCAGTTGGAGCGGTCTTAATCCAAGAAAGAGCGGGCCCCAGGAGCCCTATATTTTACAAGCAAAGCACTACATGGACCAGAACTCCGATATCAAAGGTTAGAAAAAGCAACATTCGCCCTAATTTTGTCAGCTAAAAGACTTAGATAGTATTTCCAAGCACACCCCATCTGAGTATGCACAGATTTGCCGATCAGACATGTAATATCCCCAAATTTATAACTAAGATAAATATTAATTAGCGATAGTAAAAACCAAGAGAATCTGGACAAATGTTATGAAACACAACAAATAGACTATTTAAGTATGTCTAGAGAAAAATGCAAAGAATTACGAAAATGCCATCACTTAGTGGAAATTATGAAAATGCCCTTGCTATGTAAAGGAAATTACCAAACTACCCTTCCCTTATTAAATGACAAAGATACCCTTACTCTATGAATGGAATTACAAGAATACCACTATCATTGTCTAATTACAAAAATATCCTTGTCTTAGTTAAAAAAATTACTACAATGCCATTTGCACAAATCCCTAGACTTGTCTTTAGACAAGAATGAATCTAAGCCATTGGATTATGATGATAACATAATAATTTAACCACATACATCATACACATTTCTGAATTACATACATGCACTAAAGGTTAGAAAATCTCCACTAACATCTTTGCACAAAACATGGAGCATTTTCATCCAACATGTTTGCATAAATCATGGAAACATGTTTGCACAAAACATGGAGCATTTTCATCCAACATGTTTGCATAAAATATGGAAACATGTTTGCACAAAACAAGGAGCAATTTCATCCCAAAATTCAGCCAACATGTTTCCATAAATCATGCTCCAAGTGCTTTCCTTCTTCTGTTTTTTTCTCTAATCTTTCCACTTAAATACTCCTCAAACTCTCTTCAATTCAGAAACTCCCTAAGTGTTCTTTCTTTCTTATTCTATCATTCTTCTTATGTTCTTTAAAGACTTCTCTTGATCCTCTAAACTTCATCCAAACACTTAAATCCTAAGTTCAAACTTTCACTAGCCCTCACAAGAGTTACAATCTTTAACTCTAGTGAGAAATATTTTCTTAAGCACTCAAGTTCTAGAGCCAAGATTCAAGGAGGGTCATCCACTCCAAAGACTCTTGTTCAAAGCTTAAGGAAGAAGAGAAGGACCCTTTTTAGACCCTACACAAGAGGTAGGAGCTTCATCTTTAATTGTTCAAGCATTGTTGGCATCTAACCTTGATAGAATGCCTCAAGTTTGAGTTATTGTCAAAAGTTTTGAATGATTTGAAAAATATATTTTTAGAAATATGACATGTTCAATTCTGTTATGAGTACTCTTATGATGTTATCAAACTCAAATATAACTTGAAAAGATTGTATATGAAACCTGATTTAATAAAGGTAACTTAAGGCATGAAAATGGTAGGTGCTGAAATTTCTAGTTGTTTCTGGCAGCAGGTACTTCGAAAACTACCGTTCATAAAATATCAAACATCTCGAAGTTAAAATAATTTTACTATAAACTAGATACATCATAGAACATTCTCCAAAAAGAATCACCCAAAACGGAGTTTTCTAGCTCAAGATAAAATTTTTTTAAAGTAGAGCCTAAGACTGAAACTTTAAATTTGACCTTGTAGTAGTAAGATAGGTGTAACTCACTCTAGAAAAATGCAAATGGACTGATTTCAACTTTGTTGGAGAGCTAACATATATAGGAATACACCCATGTATGTTATGTATAAAGCTTTGTACCTCGTAAATACAGAATGAGAAATAAATTTCGGGATAGTGTACTGTGAAAGTGCAGTTTGGAAAGGTTCTGGCTAAGGAAAGACTTGGTATTTAAGCGTGTCCATTGTGACCCACCTCTCTTTCCTGGGAACCCTCCTATGCATGGTTTACAATTGATTTACACTATTCCGAAGATGTAAATGCTAAAATTTGATGAGTTAGGAATTTGGAACTACCTTTACTAAGCTGAGATAACAAGTATACAGAGAATTATAAACTTTCTTCTAAAAGATGTCAAAACTATAAATAAAAGAATCAAGTCTAGTAAAGAGAGAGTTTTAAGAATTTAAGTAGAATAATAATCTTCAAGAGTTATATGAAAACCATAATAAAAATATATAAATAACCTATAACAATATTTTGAAGTGCATTAATGTATTAATGGAATTCTAAGAGTACAAAGAACACTAAGAGAAAAAGTTAATACTAAGACATCCATTACCTCTTAGGAACACTAGGAACTCAATTTGATAACTTTGGTTGCTTAAAATGAATCATTTATGAAAATGTTTACTATGAGATTTACATGATATTATCCATGTTTCATGAAGTGAATTATAATAAAGTGAATGTATGGTGATGAGTTATGAAATGATGAGGATGAATGATTGATTGCCCATGATTTATTGTGATTACATGATGATATGCATACATTCATTTTCAAAGGAAATAATAAAAGTAAAGTTTGAAAAAGTAGCAATGAAAGTCTGGAAAAGTGGACTCGAGCTAAGCTCACGCTTAACCGTTGAGATTATGGTAACAAAAAGAAAATAAAAGTAAAGTTTGAAAAAGTAGCAATCAAAGTATGGAAAAGTGGACTTGAGCTAAATTCACGGCTTAACCCCCTAAACCGTTGAGATCACGGCAACGGAAAGGAAACCAAAAAGGTTGTGGCGACGGCCACGGTATGAGCTCATTACCCTTTAGGGTGGTTTAAGGCATTGATGCATTCATCCCGTGAGTAATTAAGAAATATGTTGATGAAATAAATGAAAGATGATGATCACTAAACAAGTGAATGTTGAGGATGAGTAATCATGAAATGCATGCAGCTCCTAAATGATTATTGCTTATTAGTGGTTTTTCATGATATGCTTATATGTATGCTTGATGAAATACTGAATGGATATTTCTGCTAATGTTCAAGATTAGTTTAAAAGTAACTGCACTTCGGCTAATCAAGTTTGTGAAAGTTTGATAATTGAATCCTTACCTACTCACCTTTTTATAATAAACCCGAAGTGACTGGGACGACAACGATGACACTTTTAGTACAAGTAGGAACTCCTACTGAGAAATCATGTATTTCTCACTCCTATGTTTGTTTTCCGTTGTCGTTACCAGAGACAGACGTGTCCACCTAAAGCAACGAAGCTGTAGCTGAGGAAGGAGGTAGCGCGTGAAGATTTCAAACCTTTCAAGTAGGAGTATTCCGTGTAACACCCTAATAGAACCCCACTGTGCTTAAGTTCACATTTGGATTCTATTACTTGTCACTTTTGCCTTGTATTTATTTTCTTTTGAAATTAACTTAGAAAAATAGTGGAAGTTTTATTTTTCTTTAAATAAATTAATTTTTTGAAAACTTAAGCCTGTAACGAGAAGTGAAATACATAGCGCTTTTATAGATAATAATCAAGTTACATTGCACACTTAATTGAATAAGCGGAATAAGAGACTAAGCATAGAACTATTATCACATAAACTGGAATATAATCACTTAATACATAAGTCACAATAGGGCATATATCATACTGATAAGTTATTACAAATAACAATATAAGTTCTACTATTACTAATTGTTTCTCACAAACTATAATATAACTAAAGCTCGGAATGCTCCTACTTGAACGGTTTGAAATCTTCACGTGCTGCCTCCTTCCTCAGCTACAGCTTCGTTGCTTTAGGTGGACATGTCTGTCTCTGGTAACGACAACGGAAAATAAACATAGGAGTGAGAAATACATGATTTCTCAGTAGGAGTTCCTACTTGTACTAAAAGTGTCATCGTTGTCGTCCTAGTCACTTCGGGTTTATTATAAAAAGGTGAACAGATAAGGATTCAATTATCAAACTTTCACAAACGTGTTAGCCGAAGTGCAGTTACTTTTAAACTAATCTTGAACATTAGCAGAAATATCCATTCAGTATTTCATCAAGCATACATATAAGCATATCATGTAAAACCACTAATAAGCAATAATCATTTAGGAGCTGCATGCATTTCATGATTACTCATGCTCAACATTCACTTGTTTAGTGATCAACATATTTCTTAATTACTCATGGGATGAATGCATCAATGCCTTAGACCACCCTAAAAGGGTAATGAGCTCATACCGTGGCCGTCGCCACAACCTTTTTTGGTTTCCTTTCCATTGCCGTGATCTCAACGGTTTAGGGGGGGTTAAGCCGTGAGTTTAGCTCAAGTCCACTTTTCCAGACGTTCATTGCTACTTTTTCAAACTTTATTTTTATTATTTCCTTTGAAAATGAATGTATGCATATCATCATGTAATCACAATAAATCATGGACAATCAATCATTCATCTTCATCATTTCATAACTCATCACCATACATTCACTTTACTATAATTCACTTCATGAAACATGGATAATATCATGTAAATCTCATAGTAAACATTTTCATAAATGATTCATTTTAAGCAACCAAAGTTATCAAGTTGAGTTCCTAGTGTTCCTAAGAGGTAATGGATGTCTTAGTATTATCTTTTTCTCTTAGTGTTCTTTGTACTCTTAGAATTCCATTAATACATTAATGCACTTCAAAATATTATTATAGGTTCTTTATATATTTTTATTATGGTTTTCATATAACTCTTGAAGATTATTATTCTACTTAAATTCTTAAAATTCTCTTTTTACAAGACTTGATTCTTTTATTTATAGTTTTGACATCTTTTAGAAGAAAGTTTATAATTCTCTGTATACTTGTTATCTCAGCTTAGTAAAGGTAGTTCCAAATTCCTGACTCATCAAATTTTAGCATTTACATCTTTGGAATAGTGTAAATCCATTGTAAACCATGCATAGGAGGGTTCCCAGGAAAGAGAGGTGGGTCACAATGGACATGCTTAAATACCAAGTCTTTCCTTAGCCAGAACCTTTCCAAACTGCACTTTCACAGTACACTATCCCGAAATTTATTTCTCATTCTGTATTTACGTGGTACAAAGCTTTATACATAACATACATGGGTGTATTCCTATATGTGTTAGCTCTTCAACAAAGTTGAAATCAGTCCATTTGCATTTTTCTAGAGTGAGTTACACCTATTTTACTACTACAAGGTCAGATTTAAAGTTTCAGTCTTAGGCTCTACTTTAAAAATTTATATCTTGAGCTAGAGAACTCCGTTTTGGGTGATTCTCTTTGGAGAGTGTTTTATGATGCGTCTAGTTTATGGTAAACATATTTTTATTTCAAGATACTTCATATTTCATGAGTATTAAATTTCGGAACACCTACTGCAAGAAATAGCCAAAAATCCAGCACTTACTATTTTCATGTTTTATGTCACTTATTTTAACACAAGGATCACACAACATATTTCAAGCATAGTCAGTCCATTCCTCAGGCTTAAATAGGATGAACTGCTCTGATACCATAATGTAACACCCTAATAGAACCCCACTATGCTTAAGTTCACATTTGGATTCTATTAGTTGTCACTTATGCCTTGCATTTATTTTCTTTTGAAATTAACTTAGAAAAATAGTGGAATTTTTTTTTAAATAAATTAATTGTTTGAAAACTTAAGCCTGTAACGTGAAGTGAAATACATAGCGCTTTTATAGATAATAATCAAGTTACATTGCGCACTTAATTAAATAAGCGGAATAAGAGACTAAGTGTAGAACTATTATCACATAAACTGGAATATAATCACTTAATACATAAGTCACAACAGGGCATATATCATACTGATAAGTTATTACAAATAAAAATATAAGTTCTACTATTACTAATTGTTTCTCATAAACTATAATGTAACTAAAGCTCGGAATGCTCCTACTTGAAAGGTTTGAAATCTTCACGCGCTACCTCCTTCCTCAGCTACAGCTTCGTTGCTTTAGGTGGACACGTCTATCTCTGGTAACGACAACGGAAAATAAACATGGGAGTGAGAAATACATGATTTCTCAGTAGGAGTTCCTACTTGTACTAAAAGTGTCATTGTTGTCGTCCTAGTCACTTCGAGTTTATTATAAAAAGGTGAACAGATAAGGATTCAATTATCAAACTTTCACAAACGTGTTAACCGAAGTGCAGTTACTTTTAAACTAATCTTGAACATTAGCAGAAATATCCATTCAGTATTTCATCAAGCATACATATAAGCATATCATGTAAAACCACTAATAAGCAATAATCATTTAGGAGCTGCATGCATTTCATGATTACTCATGCTCAACATTCACTTGTTTAGTGATCAACATATTTCTTAATTACTCATGGGATGAATGCATCAATGCCTTAGACCACCCTAAAAGGGTAATGAGCTCATACCGTGGCCGTCGCCACAACCTTTTTTGGTTTCCTTTCCATTGCCGTGATCTCAACGGTTTAGGGGGTTAAGCCGTGAGTTTAGCTCAAGTCCACTTTTTCAATCGTTCATTGCTACTTTTTCAAACTTTATTTTTATTATTTCCTTTGAAAATGAATGTATGCATATCATCATGTAATCACAATAAATCATGGGCAATCAATCATTCATCTTCATCATTTCATAACTCATCACCATACATTCACTTTACTATAATTCACTTCATGAAACATGGATAATATCATGTAAATCTCATAGTAAACATTTTCATAAATGATTCATTTTAAGCAACCAAAGTTATCAAGTTGAGTTCCTAGTGTTCCTAAGAGGTAATGGATGTCTTAGTATTATCTTTTTCTCTTAGTGTTCTTTGTACTCTTAGAATTCCATTAATACATTAATGCACTTCAAAATATTATTATAGGTTCTTTATATATTTTTATTATGGTTTTCATATAACTCTTGAAGATTATTATTCTACTTAAATTCTTAAAATTCTCTTTTACAAGACTTGATTCTTTTATTTATAGTTTTGACATCTTTTAGAAGAAAGTTTATAATTCTCTCAGATACTTGTTATCTCAAATTAGTAAAGGTAGTTCCAAATTCCTAACTCATCAAATTTTAGCATTTACATCTTTGGAATAGTGTAAATCCATTGTAAACCATGCATAGGAGGGTTCCCAGGAAAGAGAGGTGGGTCACAATGGACATGCTTAAATACCAAGTCTTTCCTTAGCCAGAACCTTTCCAAACTGCACTTTCACAGTACACTATCCCGAAATTTATTTCTCATTCTGTATTTACGTGGTACAAAGCTTTATACATAACATACATGGGTGTATTCCTATATGTGTTAGCTCTCCAACAAAGTTGAAATCAGTCCATTTGCATTTTTCTAGAGTGAGTTACACCTATTTTACTACTACAAGGTCAGATTTAAAGTTTCAGTCTTAGGCTCTACTTTAAAAATTTATATCTTGAGCTAGAGAACTCCGTTTTGGGTGATTCTCTTTGGAGAGTGTTTTATGATGCGTCTAGTTTATGGTAAAAATATTTTTATTTCAAGATACTTCATATTTTATGAGTATTAAATTTCGGAACACCTACTGCAAGAAATAGCCAAAAATCCAGCACTTACTATTTTCATGTTTTATGTCACTTATTTTAACACAAGGATCACACAACATATTTCAAGCATAGTCAGTCCATTCCTCAGGCTTAAATAGGATGAACTGCTCTGATACCATAATGTAACACCCTAATAGAACCCCACTATGCTTAAGTTCACATTTGGATTCTATTAGTTGTCACTTATGCCTTGCATTTATTTTCTTTTGAAATTAACTTAGAAAAATAGTGGAATTTTTTTTTACATAAATTAATTGTTTGAAAACTTAAGCCTGTAACGAGAAGTGAAATACATAGCGCTTTTATAGATAATAATCAAGTTACATTGCGCACTTAATTAAATAAGCGGAATAAGAGACTAAGTGTAGAACTATTATCACATAAACTGGAATATAATCACTTAATACATAAGTCACAACAGGGCATATATCATACTGATAAGTTATTACAAATAACAATATAAGTTCTACTATTACTAATTGTTTCTCATAAACTATAATGTAACTAAAGCTCGGAATGCTCCTACTTGAAAGGTTTGAAATCTTCACGCGCTACCTCCTTCCTCAGCTACAGCTTCGTTGCTTTAGGTGGACACGTCTATCTCTGGTAACGACAACGGAAAATAAACATGGGAGTGAGAAATACATGATTTCTCAGTAGGAGTTCCTACTTGTACTAAAAGTGTCATCGTTGTCGTCCCATTTGCACAAATCCCTAGACTTGTCTTTAGACAAGAATGAATCTAAGCCATTGGATTAATATGATAACACAATAATTTAACCACATACATCATACACATTTCTGAATCACATACATGCACTAAAGGTTAGAAAATCTCCACTAACATCTTTGCACAAAACATGCAGCATTTTCATCCAGCATGTTTGCATAAAACATGGAAACATGTTTGCACAAAACAAGGAGCATTTTCATCCCAAAATTCAGCCAACATGTTTCCATAAATCATGCTCCAAGTGCTTTCCTTCTTCTATTTTTTTTCTCTAATCTTTCCACTATAAATACTCCTCAAACTCTCTTCAATTCAGAAACTCCCTAAGTGTTTTTTCTTTCTTATTCTATTATTCTTCTTATGTTCTTCAAAGACTTCTCTTGATCCTCTAAACTTCATCCAAACACTTAAATCCTAAGTCCAAACTTTCACTAGCCCTCACAAGAGTTACAATCTTTAACTCTAGAGAGAAATATTTTCTTACGCACTTAAGTTCTAGAGCCAAGATTCAAGGAGGGTCATCCACTCCAAAGACTCTTGTTCAAAGCTTAAGGAAGAAGAGAAGGACCCTTTTTAGACCCTACACAAGAGGTAGGAGTTTCTTCTTTATTTGTTCAAGTATTGTTGGCTTCTAACTTTGCTCGTGGATAAAATGCCTCAAACTTGAGTTATTGTCAAAAGTTTTGAATAATTATATTTTTAGAAAACACAACATGTTCTATTCTTCTATGAGTACTTTTATGATGTTATCAAACTCAAATATAACTTAAAAGATTGTATGTGAAACTTGAGTTAATAAAGATAACTTAAGACATGAACATGACAGGTGCTGGAATTTCGAGTTATTTCTGGCAGTAGTTACTTCGAAAATTAGTGTTCATAAAATATGAAGGATCTCGAAATTAAAATATTTTTATTATAAACTATACTCATTTTAGAACACTCTCCAAAAAGAATCACCTAAAACGGAGTTTCCTAGCCCAAGATATAAATTTTTAAAGTAGAGCCTAAGACTGAAACTCTTAATCTGACCTTGTAGTAGTAAAATAGGTGTAACTCACTCTAGAAAAATGCAAATGGACAGATTTCAACTTTGTGGAAAAGCTAACACATCTACAAACACACTTATGTATGCTATGCATAAAGTTTTACACCACAAAAATACAGAATGAGAGATATATTTTCGGGATAGTGTGCTGAGAAAGTCTTGAAGGTAGTGTGATACTGTGAGAGTGCAATTTGGAAAGGTTCTGGCTAAGGAAAGACTTGGTATTTAAGCGTGTCCATTGTGACCCACCTCTCTTTCCTGGGAATCCTACTATGCACAATTTACAGTTGATTTACATTAATCTAAGATGTTAGTGCTACAAATTTTATTCTAAAAGATGTCAGAACTCTAAATAAAAGATTCAAGTCTTGTAAAGAGATAATTTTAAGGATTTCAGTAGAATAATAATATTCAGGAGATATATATATAAAAGTCATAATAAAAATATCTTAAAGGGTATTAATGTATTAATGGAAATACTAAGAGTACAAAGAAGACTAAGAGAAAAAGATAATACCAAGATATCCATAACCTATTAGGAACACTAGAGACCTAACTTGATAACTTAGGTTGCTTAATATGAATTATCTATGAGAATGTTTACTATAAGATTTACATGATATTGTCTATGTTACATGAAGTGATATACAGAAATGTGAATGTATTGATGAGATATGAAATGATAATGATAAAATGATTGACTATGCCATGATTTATTAATGTGCATACATTCATGTTTCAAATGAAATAATAATTAGACCAACTCACTGCTTAATCCTCTTTGAGGATTAAGGTATTGATGATTTCACTCAGTGAGAATAAAAGTAAAACCTGAAAAAGTAGCAATGATAGTCTGGAAAAGTGGACTTGAGCTAAACTCACGGCTTAACCCCCTAAACCATTGAGATCATGGCAACGGAAAGAAAACCAAAAGGTTGTGGCGACGGCCACGGTATGAGCTCATTACCCTTTAGGGTGGTCTAAGGCATTGATGCATTCATCCCATGAGTAATTAAGAAATATGTTGATGAAATAAATGAAAGATGATGATCACTAAACAAGTGAATGTTGAGGATGAGTAATCATGAAATGCATGCAGCTCCTAAATGATTATTGCTTATTAGTGGTTTTACATGATATGCTTAATATGTATGCTTGATGAAATACTGGATGGATATTTCTGCTAATGTTCAAGATTAGTTTAAAAATAACTGCACTTTGGCTAATTATGTTTGTGAAAGTTTGATAATTGAATCCTTACTTGTTCACCTTTTTATAATAAACCCGAAGTGACTGGGACGACAACGATGACACTTTTAGTACAAGTAGGAACTCCTACTGAGAACTCATGTATTTCTCACTCCTATGTTTATTTTCCGTTGTCGTTACCAGAGACAGACGTGTCCACCTAAAGCAACGAAGCTGTAGCTGAGGAAGGAGGTAGCGTGTGAAGATTTCAAACCTTTTAAGTAGGAGCATTCCGAGCTTTAGTTACATTATAGTTTGTGAGAAACAATTAGTAATAGTAGAACTTATATTGTTATTTGTAATAACTTATCAGTATGATATATGCCTTGTTGTGACTTATGTATTAAGTGATTATATTCCAGTTTATGTGATAATAGTTCTACACTTAGTCTCTTATTCCGCTTATTTAATTAAGTGCGCAATGTAACTTGATTATTATCTATAAAAGCGCTATGTATTTCACTTCTCGTTACAGGCTTAAGTTTTAAAAAAATTAATTTATTTAAAGAAAAAAAAATCTTCCACTATTTTTCTAAGTTAATTTCAAAAGAAAATAAATGCAAGGCATAAGTGACAACTAATAGAATCCAAATGTGAACTTAAGCATAGTGGGGTTCTATTAGGGTGTTACAAAAAGTCATGTAATTAAAATTCCGGTGCGTTAAGGTACTCTTTTTCCTCACCTAGGTTTTGTCCCACTGGGTTTTCCTGAAAATGTTTTAATGAGGCCTCAACCCCAGTAGGCTGGAGGAACAAACCTATGATTTCCCTTTAATGAAGTATTTTCCAAGTTTCTATGCAAATAGGGTCTTCACAAATTCTCCCCAGTATCATAGTGCCAAAAATGGGTCACACTTGAACCCCTGGCCAATATCCCAATCAAGCTCAAAGAGGCTGCATATGAACTTTCCCCAATATCATAGTGCCAAAAATGGGTTACACTTGAACCCCTGGCCAATGCCCAATTAAGTTCTAAGAGGCTGCACACAAACTCTCCCCAATAACATTGCACCAAAAATGGGTCACACTTGAACCCCTGGCCAATGCCCAATCAAGGTCGAAGAGGCCATACACGAACCTTCACCGATATCATAATTCCAAAAAAGGGTCACTTGAACCCTTAGCAAAATCCTGTCAGAGTCGAAAAGGATGCACGAGAACTCTCTCCGACTTCACATCAATCTCGGAGAAGTAGCTCCATGCCCCCTCGAGGAATCTTATCACAAAAGATGGATATAGGTCTTATCAAGACACCATAACCCTCTTGGAGGCATATACACATAACAACATAGTAAAGATTAAAGGTATATGTACATACAGAACAAAGTTAATACCACACGTACATACAAAACAAGATTAGTAAAAAAATGAGCAAAGTAAAAGAACCACAAAATAAACAAAAGGTTCTTCTTTTCCATTCATAATCAATTTTCTTTTCATTCATACTTAATCGAAGTACAATCAGGGGCCCTGAGGGGGCACACAAAAAAGTCAAAATAATAAAAGTTACTCGACATCCTCATCATTGGGGATATCCTCTATATGACCATCCACCACATGACGAAACATCTCCACCTCGAAAAGATCCACGTCATGGCACAACTAAACCCGAACTTAAGCCATCATATTGTTGAATAAATCGAAAGAGTTGTCTAACCAAGCCTTGACCAGCTTTGCTCGCTCAACCTTAGACTCAGTAACTAGCACATTGACTTTGGTTTTCTCTTTCTCCAAAGTCTTGTATTTCTCTTCCAAGCCCTCCAAATTTCCTCGAAGGTTAGAAGACTCATTCTTCCTCGAAGGTTAGAAGACTCATTCTCCCACTACTTGTCCTTTGCTTTGAGCTTCTTCTTGAGGGCAAACACCTTATTTTCAGAATTCAGAACCATCTTTTGAAGGCCAACCTTCTCGATTCCTAAGGAATTAAACCTATTTCTTAAGAGTAGGTGCTTCGGAAATCTCTTCCTCATAGAAACCAAGATAGCTAGCTGCCTTCACCAAATCCTCCTGAAAACAGGAAAGAACCTCCTTCAGATCCCACTAGCGATCATGACAATGAAAGGGTGGTATCACATATCCCGGACATAAACTCCTTGAATTGAAAATTGGGGGCAAGGATGGACAAGTTAGGAAAGCTCTCCATGAGTGGGAAGTGGGATTGGCCCTGCCTCCAAGAAAACCCCTACATCGAGGTAGGAGCCTCTAACATTGGCTCCTCAGGGTCATCCTTCTTCCAGCCAGACAAAAGGAGAAGAGGAGCTATTAAATATAGCTTCCAAGTTTGTATCCTTCTTAGTGGACGGAATAGATTTTGGGGCTGGAGCTCGGTTGAGGGAGCGAAAGAGGGCCAAATTCTTATTTGATGCCATCTCTGCAAATGAAAAGCAAATAAATGAGAACCAAAGTACAAAGAAATCATAAGCAAAGCATCTTAGCAACAACAAACCTGTATAAGACTTTGTATCTTGGGTAGGCACATCCAAAACCCTCCTAAGGTTCACATTTTTAGAAGTACCCCTAAGTGTCCGTAAAAAATTGAAAGACTGCTACTTCCTCAGATGTGTGGTTACGAGCATGATAGGTTGGATAGGAGTAGGAAGTTTGCTAGTAGAGGGGCAATAGTGGAGATCCATATGAGGAAAGGAAAAATGGAGAATTACCCCGAACTCCCCGAACCTTGAAGTACCGAGGCTTAAAACCATGGTGGGATTCCTCATAGATCTCAAAACATTTTTTGTTAGCCACCGCTCAAAGGGACGCCATAGTTGTTTTTTTGTCTTTGCCTTGGAAGGTCATCAATAGAAAAAGTGAAAAGAACACCTGTTGTGATAGCAAAATCCCAAGGAAACCACAGATGACCTCAAACCCACAAATAATATCCCAAGAGTTTGGATGGAGTTAGGATAGGGCCACATTCATCATGTTAAATAAAGCCACTTTAAAATCAGAAAAGGGGAGGACAACTTTCAATCGAGACAGGACAGTATCATATAACCATAAGAAATCTTCTTCACCCTCTCCGAGCCTCCCACAAATCCTCTCCTCCACTCTGAGAAGCTTGTTCTCATGATGGCTAGCCAATTTGAAGTTTAAAAATATGACAAACTCCTTATACCTCTCCAGCATCCTCTCATTCATAACTCTCCGAGTATTGGCTATCTCGGAGGAGAAATGATCCACCAAATCACGATCTAGGGAATCTGGAATCACCATTTTGTCCTCCATCTGGAATCACGATCTAAGACTTGGAAGCCACTATTCGAAAAAAAATTTAAAGCGAGAAAAAGGGAGACTATCCTAAAAGTGGTTCCTTCTCCCCTCTAAAAGAAGTAGCGCCGCCTATGGGGTATGCTGCTCACTACGGAAGGGCTCATAATACTGCCTCTCTCCGTTAGAACAACAGAAACAAGAAAAAGCAAATAAAACCCAACTGGAAGGTGGATAGTAAAGAAAGAGATAAAAGAGCTTACTTGGAAACGAAGGTGACTTGGAAGATAACGTCATTGGGGCGGAGGATCTACATAACACAAAAGGCAGAAACCCGGTGTAGCACGACAAAGAGAGCAAAGAGAAGAGAGCAAAACCCAAGCGTGAAGAATGAGAAAGAAAAAGCATGTAAAGGGGGGTTGGCATATCATTTTATAGGGGGAGATATGGTTATAATGGTCCAAATAAAGGGATGTCATCATATGCGACCCTTCAAAATCCAAGCTGAGCCACGTGTTGCGATTCTAATGAGAGGATAGGACCGTTGTAATAAACAAGAAGGCGCATAATACGAAATGGAAAACGGCAAGATATCGTGTAGGGCACGAAACCACCTTACACCGATATCCAGTGAAATTTTGGGATGGTTCCTCAAAGGGCCATACTCTTTGATCACGATAAAGCCCCAAAAGAAAGGAACCAGACGAGCATGAGGGACGAAGCGTTAACTAAACTCGACCGCTAGTTCGATCGATGACTGAGTTGAGGGCAACTGTTACAATTCGAGTCCAAGATATCAGACCTCGGAGAGGTACACCACCATGGATAACCCCATACGGCACAACTGGGACTACGGAATGGTAAGAGAAAGTCCAGGAAAACCCCTGGTCTTTGCTTTGACCAAATTCTGAATTAAACACCCATCAACCTCGGTCGGAGCGCAGATGTAAGAACTTGACAAAATTGGATCTCCTCCCACCTTCTAGAAGAATTACCCTGATGATTCAAATGCCCTATGGCCATCCATACATAACAACTCAACCCTAGTTTCCTATCTTGGAGGTAATTTGAGTGCATAAATAGAAAAAGGAAATATGAAAAATGGTAAGCCTAACTTTCCCATTTTATTCGCCTCCCCTCATCTACTCTCTCTGACTTGGGTGTTGGACTGCCATTATAGGCATCCCTGGCACCAGAGCAGATGGAGCACCTGTAGGAGTCCCTACTAAGCATTTCTGGGTTCACCAAGATCCATTCCCTAGTTACGGTACGTAACACAAGTTTTAAAAATTTTTAAGATTTAAAAGCTTTTTCAAATAACAAAAATGGTCTTTAGATAGTGGTTTGGTGAATATATCAAATACTCTATCTTCAATATTCACAAACTTTAGCTCAACATTACCTTTCTAAACATTATCTCTGATAAAGTGATGTTTTATATCAATAAGTTTTGATTGAGAATGTTGAATAGGATTCTTCACAAGATTAATAGCACTTGTATTATCACATAAGATAGGGATCTTAGAATACCTTAAGTGATAATCCTCGAGCCAGCTTTAACTGTTTAGAAAGCTATTATGTATCTTGCATGACTAGATGATGAGGCATTCTCCAAAGAAATAGTAATATCCACTGGTGCTTTTTCTATCCACTTTATCTTTAGTGAAGTCATCATCACAGGAACCTACAATCTTGTAAGAAGTACCTTTGTCATACCATAAGCTAAGATTAGTAGTACCAACTAAATATCTCAGAATCCTTTTAACAACAGTTAAGTATAATTGTTTTTAGTTAGACTAAAATCTAGCACAAATGCCCATATTTGATTGAATGACTGGCTTACTTGTTGTAAGATACAGAAGTGAGCCGATCATTTCTCTATAATTACTTTTTGATATGTTTTCTCCATTCTCATATGCGTCAATGACTTGAAATAAATGCATAAGGGTGCTTATAGGTTTTGTTTGATCCATGTTAAATCTTTTCAAAAGCTCTTTTTGTGTATGTTTCTTAATAAATCAATGTTCCCTCTTTTTGTTGTTTTATTTGTAAACCAAGAACTTTAGTTCACCCATCTTGCTCATCTCGAATTCACTTTCCACTAGTTTGAAAAATTGTTCATATAGAGAATGATTAGTAACACTAAATATGATGTGATCAATGTATATTTGGACTATTAGAAAGTGATTATCTTTTAATGTAAATAAGGTTGTATCAACATTACCTCTCTCGAACATATTCTTTAGTAAGAAAGTACCCAGTCTTTCATACAGAGCTCTAAGGGCCTGTTTCAGACTATATAGTGCCTTTGTTAACTTAAATATATGGTTGGGAAGGTCTTCACTCTCAGAACTTGGGGCTACCTAACACAAACTTCTTCAGAAAGAAATCCATTTAGAAAAGCAAACATAAATCTATTTAGTCAAAGTGAATCCCTCAAACTCTGCAAAAGCAAGTAGTATTCTAATGTTTTCAAGCCTTGCTACTAGTGCAACGGTTTCATTATAATCAATTCTCTCTTGTTGACTATAATTTTGTGCTACCAATCTTGCTTTGTTTTGATAACCTTTCTTGCTTCATCTAACTTGTTTTTGAGCACCCACTTGGTTCCAATGATAGTTTTTCCTTTAGGTTTCTCCACACGTGTCCAAACTTCACTTTTCTTGAACTAATCTAGTCCCTCTTGCATAGGTTCCACCCAACTTTGATCATTCAAAGCATCTTCAATACATTCTGGTTCTATGGTGGAGATGAAAGTATAATTGGCTTCATTTTTTATGGATGATATAGTTTTGGCACCCTTAGCAAAGTCCCCAAGAACTTGGTTCTGAGAGACTGCTCTTAAATCATAAACTCTATAGTTTTTGTACCCATGTTGATTTGCAGTTTCTCTATCATCTCCAGATTATTCATCTTTAGGTTCAAAAATATCACTTTCTCAATGCTTTGGAGTTCTGAGTAAGTTTTCTGAGTTAAATGCATTCAGGAGCTTACTTTTTGAAGATTGTGCTTTCTCTAGTTTGCTTTCTAAGGACTCCTTGAGATTCAACTTCACAAGATTTTCATCTAAGTCCACTAGATCATCAGTAAAGTCTTTCTTGAACTCTTTGAACTTGATGTGGATAATCTCCTCAACACAAAGTATGCTTTTATTGTATACCCCTTAAGCTTTTGAGACTAAGGAATAACCTGAGAAAATTCCATCAACAAACTTCAGATCAAACTTTGCAAGCTTGTCCTTCGTGGTGAGAACGAAACAGTTAGATCTAAAAACATAGAAATATGAGATGTTGGATTTTCTACCCTTCATAAGGAGTTTTCTTGAGGATTGACCTTAGAAAAATTCTATTTTGGATATAGCATGGGGTATTGATAGCCTCTGCCCAAAATCCTTTTAATAAATTACTTTCTAAAAGCATTGTTCTAGCTGTTTCCTACACGCTTCTTTTTTTTTCGTTCGAGAACCCCCATTTTGTTGGGGAGTTCTAGGAGCATAGAATTCATGGGAAATTCCATGGTTTTTGTAAAACTCTCTAAAAACATTATTTTCAAATTCTCTTCCGTGATATGAACTAATAGAGGTTGTTTGAGAATCCTTTTCATTACATACTTTTTTTTTGTAAAAATCTTGAATTTTCAGCCATCTCATCCTTAGAAGCTAAGAAAATAACTCATGCAAATCTAGAATAGTCATCTACTATCACAAGATAGTATCTTTTCCCAGCAAGACTTGCTATCTTGGTTGGTCTAAAAAGATCCAAGTGTAAAAGCTTTAGTGGCCTAGTAGTTGAAACTATATTTTTATTGTGGAAAAAAGCTTTGATTTGCTTACCTTTTTTCACAGAAATCACAAGTGGAGTCCTTGTCATAACTGATCTTATGCAGGCCTTTCAAGCTTTTTCTAAGATAACTCAAAAATCAGCTTCATATGATCATGCCCATGCTTCTTGTGCCACATCCACTTATCATCCATGAAAGATGCAAGATATTTTACATCTTGATCTAAAAGGTCATCCAAGAATAACACATAAGTGTTATCATGTCCCTTGCCAGATAGAATGATTTGCCTAGAAGTAGGATTCATTACATGGCATGCCACGGCATTAAACTAGACATTAAAGCCATGATCACAAAATTGGATGATACTCAACAAGTTGTTAGCTAGACCATCAATTAATAAAACGTCAGAAATTTGGTGAGAGTTATCCTTGCTAAATTTTCGATAGCCGTGACTTTGGCTTAACCTCTATCAACAAACATCATAGAACTTGAGTTCTTTGGCTTCAAGTTTCTAAACCATCTTCTGCTTCTTAACATATGTCTGGAGAAGTCACTATTTGTAACGCCCCGATTTTTCTCTAAACGTGCAAATAACCAAAAAGATTGTATGAGTAACCTTATGATGTTATCAAACTCAAATATAACTTGAAAAGATTGTATGTGAAACCTGATTTAATAAAGGTAACTTGAGACATGAAAATGGTAGGTGCTGGAATTTCTAGTTGTTTCTGGCAGCAGGTACTTCGAAGCTACTGTTCATAAAATATTAAGTATCTCGAAATTAAAATAATTTTACTATAAACTAGACTCATTATAGAACACTCTCCAAAAAGAATCACCTAAAACGGAGTTTTCTAGCTCAAGATATAAATTTTTAAAGTAGAGCCTAAGACTGAAACTTTAAATCTGACCTTGTAGTAGTAAAATAGATGTAACTCACTCTAGAAAAATGCAAATGGACTGATTTCAACTTTGTTGGAGAGCTAACACATATAGGAATACACCCATGTATGTTATGTATAAAGCTTTCTACCACGTAAATACAGAATGAGAAATAAATTTCAGGATAGTGTACTGTGAAAGTGCAGTTTGGAAAGGTTCTGGCTAAGGAAAGACTTGGTATTTAAGCATGTCCATTGTGACCCACCTCTCTTTCCTGGGAACCCTCCTATGCATGGTTTACAATGGATTTACACTATTCCAAAGATGTAAATGCTAAAATTTGATGAGTTAGGAATTTGGAACTACCTTTACTAAGCTGAGATAACAAGTATACAGAGAATTATAAACTTTCTTCTAAAAGATGTCAAAACTATAAATAAAAGAATCAAGTCTTGTAAAAAGAGAATTTTAAGAATTTAAGTAGAATAATAATCTTCAAGAGTTATACGAAAACCATAATAAGAATATATAAAGAACCTATAATAATATTTTGAAATGCATTAATGTATTAATGGAATTCTAAGAGTACAAAGAACACTAAGAGAAAAAGATAATACTAAGACATCCATTACCTCTTACGAACACTAGGAACTCAACTTGATAACTTTGGTTGCTTAAAATAATCATTTATGAAAATGTTTACTATGAGATTTACATGATATTATCCATGTTTCATGAAGTGAATTATAGTAAAGTGAATGTATGGTGATGAGTTATGAAATGATGAAGATGAATGATTGATTGCCCATGATTTATTGTGATTACATGATGATATGCATACATTCATTTTCAAAGGAAATAATAAAAGTAAAGTTTGAAAAAGTAGCAATGAAAGTCTGGAAAAGTGGACTTGAGCTAAACTCACGGCTTAACCCCCTAAACCGTTGAGATCACGGCAACGGAATGAAAACCAAAAAGGTTATAGCGACGGCCATGGTATGAGCTCATTACCCTTTTAGGGTGGTCTAAGGCATTGATGCATTCATCCCGTGAGTAATTAAGAAATATGTTGATGAAATAAATGAAAGATGATGATAACTAAACAAGTGAATGTTGAGGATGAGTAATCATGAAATGCATGCAACTCCTAAATGATTACTGCTTATTAGTGGTTTTACATGATATGCTTATATGTATGCTTGATGAAATCTTGAATGAATATTTACGCTAATGTTCAAGATTAGTTTAAAAGTAACTGCACTTCGGCTAATCACGTTTGTGAAAGTTTGATAATTGAATCCTTACCTGTTCACCTTTTTATAATAAACCCGAAGTGACTGGGACGACAACGATGACACTTTTAGTACAAGTAGGAACTCCTACTGAGAAATCATGTATTTCTCACTCCTATGTTTATTTTCCGTTGTCGTTACCAGAGACAGACGTGTCCACCTAAAGCAACGAGGCCGTAGCTGAGGAAGGAGGCAGCACGTGAAGATTTCAAACCGTTCAAGTAGAAGCATTCCGAGCTTTAGTTACATTATAGTTTGTGAGAAACAATTAGTAATAGTAGAACTTATATTGTTATTTGTAATAACTTATCAGTATGATATATGCCCTGTTGTGACTTATGTATTAAGTGATTATATTCCAGTTTATGTGATAATTGTTCTACACTTAGTCTTTTATTCCGCTTATTTAATTAAGTGCGCAATGTAACTTGATTATTATCTATAAAAGTGCTATGTATTTCACTTCTAAATTCTGTGCTTAAGTTTTCAAAAAAATTAATTTATTTAAAAAACAAAACTTCCATTATTTTTCTAAGTTAATTTCAAAAGAAAATTAATACAAGGCATAAGTGACAACTAATAGAATCCAAATGTGAACTTAAGCACAGTGGGGTTCTATTAGGGTGTTACATTTAGATTTCCGCATTCTTTTATATTGCTTGTTTATGCTACACATGTAACATCCCCAAATTTATAACTAAGATAAATATTAATCTTAATTATCGATAGCAAAACCAAGAGAATCTGGACAAATGTTATGAAACACAACAAATAGACTACTTAAGTATGTCTAGAGAAAAATGCAAAGAATTACGAAAATGCCATCACTTAGTGGAAATTACGAAAATGCCCTTGCTATGTAAAGGAAATTACCAAACTACCCTTGCCTTATTAAATGACAAAGATACCCTTACTCTATGAATGGAATTACAAGAATACCACTATCATTGTCTAATTACAAAAATATCCTTGTCTTAGTTAAAGAAATTACTACAATGCCATTTGCACAAATCCCTACACTTGTCTTTCGACAAGAATGAATCTAAGCCATTGGATTAAGATGATAACACCATAATTTAACCACATACATCATACACATTTCTGAATCACATACATGCACTAAAGGTTAGAAAATCTCCACTAGCATCTTTGCACAAAACATGGAAACATGTTTGCACAAAACAAGGAGCATTTTGATCCCAAAATTCAGCCAACATGTTTCCATAAATCATGCTCCAAGTGCTTTCCTTCTTCTGTTTTTTTCTCTAATCTTTCCACTATAAATACTCCTCAAACTCTCTTCAATTCAGAAACTCCCTAAGTGTTCTTTCTTTCTTATTCTATCATTCTTCTTAGACTTCTCTTGATCCTCTAAACTTCATCCAAACACTTCAATCCTAAGTCCAAACTTTCACTAGCCCTCACAAGAGTTACAATCTTTAACTCTAGTGAGAAATATTTTCTTAAGCACTCAAGTTCTAAAGCCAAGATTCAAGGAGGGCCATCCACTCCAAGGACTCTTGTTCAAGCTTAAGGAAGAAGAGAAGGACCCTTTTTTAGACCCTACACAAGAGGTAGGAGCCCTCACTTTGGTTGTGTAAGCCATGATGACATCTAACCTTGCTCATGGTTAGGATGCCATCAAGCTTATGTTTGTTGATAAAAATGTTTCAAGGGGATATTATATAAATATTTTGTGAAACCCCTTGTTCCATTCTGCTTCCAAAGTGATATTATGTTGCTTTCATGCTCAAATGATGCTTGAAATATGTTGTGTGATCCTTGTGTTAAAATAAGTGACATAAAACATGAAAATGATAAGTTCTGGATTTTTGGCTATTTCTTGCAGTAGGTGTTCCGAAATTTAATACTCATAAAATATGAAGTATCTTGAAATAAAACTATTTTTACCATAAACTAGACGCATCATAAAACACTCTCCAAAAAGAATCACCCAAAACGTAGTTTTCTAGCTCAAGATATAAATTTTTAAAGTAGAGCCTAAGACTGAAACTTTAAATCTGACCTTGTAGTAGTAAAATAGGTGTAACTCACTCTAGAAAAATGAAAATGGACTGATTTCAACTTTGTTGGAGAGCTAACACATATAGGAATACACCCATGTATGTTATGTATAAAGCTTTGTACCACGTAAATACAGAATGAGAAATAAATTTCGGGATAGTGTACTGTGAAAGTGCAGTTTGGAAAGGTTCTGGCTAAGGAAAGACTTGGTATTTAAGCGTGTCCATTGTGACCCACCTCTCTTTCCTGAGAACCCTCCTATGCATGGTTTACAATTGATATACACTATTCCAAAGATGTAAATGCTAAAATTTGATGAGTTAGGAATTTGGAACTACCTTTACTAAGCTGAGATAACAAGTATACAGAGAATTATAAACTTTCTTCTAAAAGATGTCAAAACTATAAATAAAAGAATGAAGTCTTGTAAAAAGAGAATTTTAAGAATTTAAGTAGAATAATAATCTTCAAGAGTTATATGAAAACCATAATAAAAATATATAAAGAACCTATAATAATATTTTGAAGTGCATTAATGTATTAATGGAATTCTACGAGTACAAAGAACACTAAGAGAAAAAGATAATACTAAGACATCCATTACCTCTTAGGAACACTAGGAACTCAACTTGATAACTTTGGTTGCTTAAAATGAATCATTTATGAAAATGTTTACTATGAGATTTACTTGATATTATCCATGTTTCATGAAGTGAATTATAGTAAAGTGAATATATGGTGATGAGTTATGAAATGATGAAGATGAATGATTGATTGCCCATGATTTATTGTGATTACATGATGATATGCATACATTCATTTTCAAAGGAAATAATAAAAGTAAAGTTTGAAAAAGTAGGAATGAAAGTCTGGAAAAGTGGACTTGAGCTAAACTCACGGCTTAACCCCCTAAACCGTTGAGATCACGGCAACGGAAAGGAAACCAAAAAAAGGTTGTGGCGACGGCCACGGTATGAGCTCATGACCCTTTTAGGGTGGTCTAAGGCATTGATGCATTCATCCCGTGAGTAATTAAGAAATATGTTGATCACTAAACAAGTGAATGTTGAGGATGAGTAATCATGAAATGCATGCAGCTCCTAAATGATTATTTCTTATTAGTGGTTTTACATGATATGCTTATATGTATACTTGATGAAATACTGAATGGATATTTCTGCTAATGTTCAAGATTAGTGTAAAAGTAACTGCACTTCGGCTAATCACGTTTGTGAAAGTTTGATAATTGAATCCTTATCTGTTCACCTTTTTATAATAAACCCGAAGTGACTGGGACGACAACGATGACACTTTTAGTACAAGTAGGAACTCCTACTGAGAAATCATGTATTTCTCACTCCTATGTTTATTTTCCGTTGTCGCTACTGTGAGACAGACGTGTCCACCTAAAGCAACGGTCAGTAGCTGAGGAAGGAGGTAGCATGTGAAGATTTCAAACCGTTCAAGTAGGAGCATTCCGAGCTTTAGTTACATTATAGTTTGTGAGAAACAATTAGTAATAGTAGAACTTATATTGTTATTTGTAATAACTTATCAATATGATATATGCCCTGTTGTGACTTATGTATTAAGTGATTATATTCCAGTTTAATAGTTCTACACGTAGTCTCTTATTCCGCTTATTTAATTAAGTGCGCAATGTAACTTGATTATTATCTATAAAAGCGCTATGTATTTCACTTCTCGTTATAGGCTTAAGTTTTCAAAAAATTAACTTATTTAAAGAAGAAAAAAAAAACTTCCACTATTTTTCTAAGTTAATTTCAAAAGAAAATAAATACAAGGCAAAAGTGACAACTAATAGAATCCAAATGTGAACTTAAGCACAGTGGGGTTCTATTAGGGTGTTTCAACACACGGCTCTTACTTTATCAAGGTTTTAAAAAGAAAACTTTGGCTAGTAATTTCAATAAGTATTTTCAATGATAAATGAAATAAAGTAAGAATTAATGACTAATATTTAGCCTCAGTACGTTCTAGGAATATTTGGTTGAATATTAGGGTGTTACACTATTCATGTACCACTTGGTGTCTTTCTGAATGTGTGTTCTCAGAAACACTTGCAACAAAGACAATTTTTAATTTAGGTACCCATATTTTCTTGGATCCTTTTGGGTTAGTTATCTTTGGGAAGGTTTTTCAACTTGTTTTGTTGTTTTCTTTCTCATGAAACAATTATCAGGAGTGCCCTTTCTTATAAAAGAAATTATAGGATATTTTATTCTTAATTTTCCTTGATAGGGTTCTTCACTACTTTCACCATTACATTCTCACACCCCAATCTTGTTTTCTGAAAGTATGGTCTCTAACTTCCGAGCATCATTCCAAATTCTTAGAGCCTTTAACCATTTTTTCTAAATCAGATTGAGAAGCTTTGAAGTTTTCTCTAATTCAGAAATTACTTTATGAGCTTTCTTATCTTTGTTAGAAACTTCATTTTTGTAACACCCTAATAGAACCCCACTGTGCTTAAGTTCACATTTGGATTCTATCTGTTGTCACTTTTGCCTTGTATTTATTTTCTTTTGTAATTAACTTAGAAAAATAGTGGAAGTTTTTTTTTTGCTTTAAATAAATTAATTTCTTGAAAACTTAAGCCTGTAACGAGAAGTGAAATACATAGCGCTTTTATAGATAATAATCAAGTTACATTGCCCACTTAATTAAATAAGCGGAATAAGAGACTAAGTGTAGAACTATTATCACATAAACTGGAATATAATCACTTAATACATAAGTCACAACAGGGCATATATCATACTGATAAGTTATTACAAATAACAATATAAGTTCTACTATTACTAATTGTTTCTCACAAACTATAATGTAACTAAAGCTCGGAATGCTCCTACCTCTTATGTAGGGTCTAAAAAAGGGTCATTCTCTTCTTCCTTAAGCTTGAACAAGAGTCCTTGGAGTGGATGACCCTCCTTGAATCTTGGCTCTACAACTTGAGTGCTTAAGAAAATATTTCTCACTAGAGTTAAAGATTGTAACTCTTGTGAGGGCTAGTGAAAGTTTGGACTTAGGATTTAAGTGTTTGGATGAAGTTTAAAGGATCAAGAGAAGTCTAAGAAGAATGATAGAATAAGAAAGAAAGAACACTTAGGGAGTTTCTGAATTGAAGAGAGTTTGAGGAGTATTTATAGTGGAAAGATTAGAGAAAAAAAATAGAAGAAGGAAAGCACTTGGAGCATGATTTATGGAAACATGTTGGCTGAATTTTGGGATGAAAATGCTCCATGTTTTGTGCAAACATGTTTCCATGTTTTATGCAAACATGTTGGATGAAAATGCTCCATGTTTTGTGCAAACATGTTTCCATGTTTTGTGCAAAGATGTTAGTGGAGATTTTCTAACCTTTAGTGCATGTATGTGATTCAGAAATGTGTATGATGTATGTGGTTAAATTATTGTGTTATCATCTTAATCCAATGGCTTAGATTTATTCTTGTCTAAAGACAAGTGTAGGGATTTGTGCAAATGGCATTGTAGTAATTTCTTTAACTAAGACAAGGATATTTTTGTAATTAGACAATGATAGTGGTATTCTTGTAATTCTATTCATAGAGTAAGGGTATCTTTGTCATTTAATAAGGCAAGGGTAGTTTGGTAATTTCCTTTACATAGCAAGGGCATTTTCGTAATTTCCACTAAGTGATGGCATTTTCGTAATTCTTTGCATTTTTCTCTAGACATACTTAAGTAGTCTATTTGTTGTGTTTCATAACATTTGTCCATATTCTCTTGGTTTTGCTATCGATAATTAAGATTAATATTTATCTTAGTTATAAATTTGGGGCATGTAACGCCCGGGGACGAGGACGAGGAGTGATCGCCGGTGCAAAGAGGGCACGGACAAGGAGCGGCTCCTCGTAAGGTCCTCTAAGCAGAGGGGTACATGAACGAACCGATTACACACCTAAATGAGAGGGATCCTAAGACTGTATAGGTATGGGACTATACAGTTGAGGAGGGCTTATATGAATTGATTTGTACTACCTATACTAACAAGATGCATCTTTTTTTCGGTAGCCTAAACTGAAAGAACTCCATAGTTAAGCGTGCTTGACTTGGGGTAATTTTGGGATGGGTGACCTCCTGGGAAGTTTTCCTAGGAAGCATGTGAGTGAGGACAAAGCATACTGAAAAGACCTGTGTTGGTTTGTGGGGACAGTTGTCAATCCATAAAGCAGCAGGGGATGTTACAATTTTCCCAAGATTTGAGCTTTCTTAACTCGTAGGTTCTCAAGATCTATCTTAACTTTCTTAACCTCTAAAATAGTATTTTGATGATTCTTTTTTAGAGAAAGGTAGTGAGAAGTTGGGATTTGAGAGTTTTCAAGCAACTCATAATCTAAAGTGAGAAGATCATCATAAGAGAGATCAGTTAGATTTACTTACCTCTATTCTCCTTTAGATGTGTAGCATCCATGAAACACAAATTTGTCACATTTTCAACTTCTTCTTGGCTTTCTAATCCTTCTTTTTCATCTTCTAATTCACTTTAAGTGGGTCGCATCCTTATTCTCCTAGGAGTAAACTTCTTTTATAGACCCTTGAGCATAGGACAATTGGTTTTGAAGTGTCCCTTCTCACAACAGTCATAACAGCTTAGGTTTTAGCTTTAGACAATTGAAGTCGAAATTAACCATAATGCTAGTAGTGTTAGTGTTGCTTGGTCCTAACAAAACACTTTGAGGTGTATTGTGATGCTATTGGAAGAGGACTTTGATGTGTGTTGATGCAAAGCAAGAAGGTTGTCACTTATACATTCAAATAGTTGAAGCCCCATGAAGTGAATTATCCCACCCATGACCAAGAGTTAGCAGTCATAGTGTTTGCGTGCCGAGAGACTACTTATATGGAGTCAAGTTGGAGGTGTTCTTGGATCACAAAAGTCTTGAGTATCTCTTTGATAAGAAGGAGCTGAATATGAGACAAAGAAGGTGAATGGAGTTTTGGAAGGATTATGAGTTTTAGTTGAACTACCACCATGGCAAGGCAAATGTAGTGGTTGATGCTTTGAGCAAGATGTCACTACACATGTCCCACATGACGGTTAAGAATGCATAAATGATATAATTTTGTTGATTTAAATCTTGGAGTGAAGTTAACTGCTAAGAGCTTGAACATGTGCCAAACTCAGTGTGATTATCAGTTTCAAGGAATCAATTGCTCAAGCCCAACAAGAAGATGAGGAGTTTAAGAAGGGAAAGTAAAAGGTTTTGTGTTAGGTATAGAGCAGATATAGAGGTTTTAAGGAAGGATTTGTATTCTTACAAGTGGTGGCCTTTGAAAAGAGATTTTGGAGGAAGCTTACAAAGTTATTTCATCATGCATCCTGGTACAACCAAGATGTATCTGGGCCTAAAGAAGATGTTTTGGTGGTTCAGAATAAAGAAAGATGTGGCTATGTGGGTGAATTACTATTTAGTATGTCAAAAGGTGAAGATTGAAAACCAAAAGCCCTCAAGTGTATTGCAACCTTTGGTGATCCTAGAGTGGAAATGAGAGAGCATCTCCATCGAATTCATAATAGGTTTCCCCAAAACCTAACCTGGCCATGACGTTATATGGGTGATTGTTGTAACACCCTAATATTTAACCTAATATACCTAGGATATATTTAAGTTAATTGTTAGCAATTACTCTCTTTTGCTAGTTCTTAACTTCTATAACCTTGAAAATGCTTAGCAAAATACAAGTATTTTTTTTATTTAAAAACA
This sequence comes from Dalbergia cultrata, assembly GCA_031216105.1. NCBI lineage: Eukaryota > Viridiplantae > Streptophyta > Magnoliopsida > Fabales > Fabaceae > Dalbergia > Dalbergia cultrata. The sequence continues at coordinate 35,637,785 of CM062344.1, read as the reverse complement.
AATAAAATGTGAGTTGTACATACAAAAAAATAAAAAACTTTGCTCACCCGCATAGTATGCAAATAAAAATAACCACCACACTTGCATGCATATAATCCAACCATATCATAGTAATCCAACAAAAGAAATATAAGCATAAGCATAAACAATAGTCTTAAGAAATCCCTCCTAAGCTATACTTATTGAGTAATAGATAACCCTATTTACTAAACAAATGGGGCCTAATGTAACTACATGTTTGCATCGAAACCCCAAAACCCCACTGTCAACTCCTAAGGATAGAGCTCTTAGAAAGGAGGGAGATAACTGTGCTTACGGGCAAGATTGGTAGAAGTGGCGAGACGATTGGCTAGTAGAGTATTGATTGTATGCATTATTGCAAGTGTTTTTGAGAACTACCTGATTGTGTGTTCGTTCATGTTATGTGTTCTATGCATAATTAGGATTTCATTGGGATATTTGGTCAATTGATTAAATTACATCCATTTAGTAAGGGATTGGGAATTAACTCCATTGGGAGATTAGGTTGCTATAATTGATAATTAAACTGGCATAGGCTTATAGAAACATTATTATGGATTATTATTGCATGTGTTAGTAAAACCATTAGTAGGAGGAGCGTGATTGTGTGACCACTCAGTAGAATTGCATCACTACTATGTGATAACATAATGAATAATAATAATAACCACTAGTATGGATTAATCCTTTGAAGCAATTATTGAACATTTCTTAATCTGAATGACTCATTATGCAGTAACTCTTCTCATATACATTTGGTTAATTTTCATTATTCTCACAACAATTTCAAATGCCTTTCTCCTAAATTTCTAATTGGATAGTAAAACTTCTTTGTGAGATGACCTAAGTTGTGCCCTTTTCCAACTCATCCTGAGGCTCTAGCCTTGCACTGTTCTCTTCTTTGGGGTCCAAATCTTGGATTTCTTTCTTATGTTAGAGCTTGACCATATGCATTAGTTTGCTTTTTCTTCAAGGTTTGCTGGTAACATTGTCGAGCTTACTTTTGATCGACTTGAACAACTCTGACTTCTATGCTAGACAAAAGGAACTTTATTATCAGATGTGGGGTTAACCCCACAGTTGTTAGTGTATTCAATGATGATTGACCCAATATCATGTCATAGTGTTTGAGAATCTATCACAAGATACAGAATATCGACCATTTTGATATTCAGTTTTGATCCCAAAAGGGTTCTCAATTCGATGACTTTGATCATTGGCACACACTTCTAGAAAATCCAACTAGATGTCCATTTCAGTGTTAAAAGTTTGAATTGGTATATGCATCTTCCATATCGTAGCTAAGTACAAGATATAGCCTGAGCATCCTTGACCTACTGTAACAACCTAAATTTTATTCAGAAATTAATTGAGACCTTATTAATGAGAATTTCAAAATTCTGATGCATATAGAAATGATGAGAACAATGTAACGACATAAAAAAAAATAGTGAATAGTAACTTGTGGGCCTGCAGGCACGCCGGGATAGCCGAAACCCTAGATTCGGGACCCGGAGGTGCTTGAAATTAGGAAAACATGGGATTGAGATTAGAAATGGCTAGGAATAAAAGTTTTACACTTAGAATTAATTTTCGAGCAATACTTGATTACCTGGGTACACTATTTTACCCGTTCGGTAAAATTTCGGTGTGTGATTTCTAACACTGAAAACTGTTTTAATCTTTATAAACTAAAGAACCTTATCACTTTATATTAAAGGAATGGCTAAGATTCAATCTTGGATTGCAAGTTTAATCTTAGCCATCCATTTTTCTTTCTTAGGTCAAAGATCATTAAATTACACTATATTATATTCATTCTTTATATAAATGAGATAAATACAACCCAAGCTTCTTCAAGAAGCCACAATTTCGTGCATCAAAGGAAACGAAAGGCAGCTACATCTCCTCCATAGCCAAGAGCTTCATCTTGGTTTTAATTTCCACATACACTAGCCTAGAGCTACTGAAATCAATATCTTCCTTCACTAAAATTGCTCTACACCTCAACACCTACAAATATAACTGATCAGAATTTCAATCCAACACCAAATCTCAACCTTGATACCTTATACCCCACTATTTTGAGAGGGATTTGGGTGGGTCTTGAGAGCATTGGAGTGAAGAGCATCACTTTGGAGCATCCTAGAGACAAAAACACCATTAGCTTCCAAGAGTAGGGTTTTAATGAGTCTTTTCTTGCAAACTTTATATTTCTCATTTATGATGTGATTCTGTCCGAAATGTTTGATTGAGTGGATTGATGATATATGGTTATTGATGTATGAATTTTTATGAGGTATTTGGATGATGATAAAAATCCTTTTTGCCAAAAGAGATTTAGGGTTATGTTGCTGGAATTTCAGTTTGGCTGCAGACAGTGAAATTTCATGAATTTTTAGACATATTTGTGGTCATGATTAGGAGCTGAGAAAAATATATATTGGAGATAACATCTTGAACTACACACATGAAAATTCTTGAGCACTAGTTTTAAGTTTTAATACTTTAGAAAAATCAAGGACTGAAATGGTACTCATGCTGTTTGGACTATTCAAATTGAGGTTGTGAAATTGTTTGATTTTATTACCATAGCAAATGATGGAATTTTAGTTTGAAACTTTTACATGGAGTTGATACTTCTTGAATTATAACTGTGATTTTTCTCTTGAGTTGATTTCATCATTTGCTAGGGATAAAAAATATAGGGATTCTGGTCTGACTTGTGAATAAGTGGTCTCTCACCACAAAATTTGTAGAATTTATTTAACATGGTTGTAGGGCTCTATTTCCTATGAAATTTTTACAGGGACTATTAGACACATTAAAGTGTCATAGAGAATTTTTGTGGCCATCAAATTGGCCATTTGAGAAGAAAATTAAATATTGTAACCAGGGCAGCAAATTTGCCAAGGTGCTGGAATGGTGAGAAAGTCTTAAATTAATGATAGAATGGTATTTGTTCCACATATATGGTATATGAATGCATGCTTGTTGCTTTAAAGATGTGCTTATAAGGCATGAATGATACTCCAAGGTAACTAAATGCCAACATGTGATATAAGTATGCCTTTGAAAAAGAGAAGTACATGATGTGGTTATGTGACAAAAGAGAATATGTGAAGTTTAATAGTGTACGTTTTAACATATGGGAAAAATAGAGACAAGGCTTATGAAGGTTAGAAAAGGAAGGCAAAAATAAGAACTTCGCAGGAAATGTTATGAGTCGATAGACATATGGACTAGGAAATAGAACTGTGTGTGATTCAGAAATGGAAAACAATGAAGTTCAATGATCACAAATAGGAATGAGCTCATATCCTAGCAGTCTATGGTCCTCTATGGTGTTATCCACTACCGATATTACTTTATGTGAAATTAAGCCTTTCCTATGTTAATAAAAAGAAACAACTGCACTAAGTTGAATTCCATAAGATATAAGAGAAACACATATGATTACTACCATTTTGCATTTATTTCTCTTTGACTCATGTATATAAATATTGATATATGTGATCTAGCATGATGAATTGTATATGAATAAATTTACTGATTTTATTCTATTCACATGTGAGGGTGTACCCTACTGAGAATTATATAACATTCTCATCCCTATTTGTGTATATGTTGTATTGTACTCAGATTCCTAGATATAGGCTTATGTATTTTTCAGCTGCTCGTTTAGTACCTATGTGTTTGCAGCTGAGTTTGACCCCAGATTTCCCTATGATGATGTGCCCTTACACATGGCAGACCCTGCTATATTTATAGCCCCTCTAGCACCACCTGTACCCCCTCCTGGAGATGATTTGTCTTCGTTATCATCATCAGACTTTAATCCACCTACTGGACCTGATGCCCCTGCTGGGGGCAATGCCATCCCACTGATGACGAATGGTTTTCTTTAGAAGAGTATGATAGATTCAAGGACTCGTATTATGTATATAGTTGTAGCTTAGAATTAGGAAACTACCATCCTGCTAACTAGCTCTGTCAAATGTTATATGGGTCCATTTATGTGAAAATTTGATTTTTGTTGGGCCCTGAAATTGAGCTGGTTAGACTAGACATAGACGATGTCTTCTTTTGTATGGAGTTCCTGAATAATTTAGGGGTTGACGGTTTATGTTCTAATGTACTGTACATAGTGCTGACTTGCTTATGATGTGTGTGTGTGTATGTGTGTATATATATATATATATATATTATTGCAACACATGAGCTCATTTTATTACTATTTTTTCATTTCTCTCGACTAGTATAAGTTATAAAACAAAAGTAACACTATTCTAATTACTATATAAACACTCGAGTAATATATGGTAGTTAGGAGGGTGTTACATATGGTATTAGAGCCGAACTATCATATAAGCCTGAGGATTGGATCGGCTATGCTTCTGTAGTAGTTGTCATGCATTATAATTTCATATATATATATATATATATATATATATATATATATATATATATATATATATATATATATATATATATATATGTATGTGTGTGTGTATGTGTGTGTGACTACTGGTTGTGAATGTTGTGTGTTACTGGCACACTTAGCTTGGTATTGAGCCTGATCAACTCAATATTTTATTTTGTGTGATAGGAATCAATGACTTCAAATTGGCATACTAGGAGAGGAGCTAGAAATGAGGCCGACATGATGGATACTTTCCACTAGATGGCTGTGGCAATGAGAGAACAAGCTGCTGTTGCTAATGAAATGATAGCAAGACTAAACCACAATGAGGAACAAAACCCGGCAGGTAACCCAGGAGGAAATGAAGAGGATGGGGAATATAAAAAATTTGCCGAGTTTAGGAAAGCTTTCCCCTGCCATTTCGAGGAGCTTTCAATCCCTGTAAAACAGAATAGTGGATAAAGGCCATGGAGAAGATTTTCTTAGTTCTTCCTTGTACAGAAATCCAAAAGGTGGCCTTTGCCACCTATATGCTAGAAGCAAGTGCGGATTTCTGGTAGGTTGGCACTAGGGGATTATATGAAGCTTCTCAGACTGAAGTTAGTTGGGATATTTTCAAAGAGGCTTTCTATCATAAATATTTCCCTACTTCTATAAGAAATGCAAAAAAGTTGGAGTTCATGGCTCTCAAACAAAGACCTATGAGTGTAGCAGAGTATACTACCAAATTTGAAGAGCTCTGGAAGTTTTCTACAATTTATCAACGTGACCCGAATGAATTCTGGAAATGTATGAAATATGAAAGGGGTCTACGAGAAGATATAGAAGCAGCTATGAGTCTCTTGGAGATCAGGGACTATCCTACTTTGGTAAATAAATGTCGACGAGCAGAGGAGTCCAACAAGAAGCTGACAAATTTCAAGTATGCCCAAAACAATGCTAGAAGGGGATTAGCACCTCAAGGTCCCCAATTCAGGCCTATTAACCAGTCTCGGAGAAGGTTTCAATCCAACAATAACAACAACAACAACAAAGGGAAACAACTTCAACCTCCAAGACCTGAGGCAGGGAGAGATTGCCCTAAATATGGGAAAAATCATGGGAATCGACCATGCTAGACAGCACAAATCATTTGCTTTGGCTGTGGGAAACCAGGACATAAAATATTTGAGTGCTCTAACAAAAAAGGTCAGCAGCCCGCTTCCAAGCCACAACAACATGGGTGTGTTTTTACTATAAGTGCCAAGGAAACTTCTCAATCTACCGATCTAATCTGAGGTAAGTGTGAAATAAATGGTAATGTCCTAGATATACTGTATGATATAGGTGCCACTCATTCTTTTTTATATCCCATGACTATATACAGAAGTTACAATTATCTATGTATGAACTACCTTATGATCTCCTTGTATCCACTCCTAATGTTGGTCCCATTAGGACTTGTTGTACATATGTGAATATTCCTCTTCAAATAGGTACTAGAGACTTTACTGCCAATTTAGTTTGTCTTCCTGTATTTGGTTTAGATGTAACTTTGGGTATGGATTGGTTGGTACCCAACTATGTCCTCTTACACTGTCCAGATCGAGTTGCTATATATCTTTTCATGTTACCTTCCATCCCTTTGATTCCTTTTTCTTTTTATTTGAACCTAGTAACATCTAACCCTAGTAAGACAGATCGTTAGGAATATGTTCTCCTTTCTGCTAGTGAAACTGAATGTGACCATGAATTGAGCAAGATTCCAGTGGTGAGAGAATATCTAGATGTTTTCCCAAAGGATATTCTAGAATTTCCTCCTGAAAGAGAGATTGAATTCTCCATTGAGTTGGTTTCGGGATCGGGTCCTGTTTCAATTGCTCCTTATAGGATGTCCCCTTTGGAGTTGAAAGAATTAAAGTCCTAAATTGAAGAACTATTAGGGAAGCATTTTATTAGACCAAGTGCCTCTCCATAGGAAGCCCCTATTCTTCTAGTAAAGAAAAAGGATAGGGGTATGAGGCTTTGCGTAGACTATAAGTAATTGAATAAAGTGACAATAAAAAACAAATACCCTTTGCCAAGAATTGATGATCTCATGGATCAGTTACGAGGTGCAACTGTATTCTCAAAGATTGATCTTAGATCTGGGTATCATCAGATTTAAGTTCAGAATGAGGATATACCCAAGACTGCTTTTAGAACTCGATATGGACATTATGAGTATAGGTGATGTCGTTTGGACTGACTAATGCTCCGGCTGCATTCATGGATTATATGAATCGAATCTTCCACCCTTACTTGGATAAATTTGTAGTTGTCTTCATAGATGACATACTTATATATTCAAGAACTGAGGAAGAACATGCAAAGCATCTTAGGGTTGTGTTACAAATCCTAAGAGAGAAAAAGTTGTATGCTAAGTTATCAAACTGTGAATTCTAGATGGAAAAGGTTAGATTCCTAGGTCATGTAGTATCACAAGGAGGAATCTCTGTAGATCCCAGTAAGGTAGAATCAGTACTTCATTGGGAACGACCAACAACAGTGATGGAGATTCGAAGTTTCCTAGGGTTAGCCGGATATTATAGGCGCTTTATCATGAGTTTTTCTCAGATAGCCTTACCTTCGACAAAACAAACCCGAAAGAATGCTCCATTCAATTGGACACCGAAGTGTGAAAATAGTTTCTAGGAGTTAAAGCAAAAGTTGAGGATGGCTCCAGTACTAGTATTACCTAATCCTCATGAACCCTATGAGGTTTATTGTGATGCTTCTAGTAAGGGTTTAGGATATGTGTTGATGCAAAATCATAACGTGGTCGCCTATGCTTCTCGGTTGAAACCCCACGAAGTAAACTATCCAACCCATGATCTTGAACTTGCAGTTATGGTTTTTGCTCTAAAGATCTGGTGACATCATTTGTATGGGGTGCAGTTTAATGTTTTCTTAGATAGAAAAAATTTTAAAGTATCTTTTTGGTCAGAAAGAGTTGAATATGTGGCAAAGAAGATGGATGGAGTTCCTCAAGGATTATGAGATTAGTTTGAATTACCCTCCAGGCAAGGCAAATGTTGTTGCCAATGCACTGAGTAGGAAATCCCTAAGTGTAGCATGCTTGATGATTAAAGAGACAGAGCTAGTTGAAAGCTTCAAGAAGCTTAGTTTAGACATGTCTGTGAACCCTCAAGGTGTTGTGCTAGGCCAAATAAAAGTAACAAGTGAGTTCAAAGGACAAATTTTAGCTGCACAACGCGAAAACCCAGAGTTTCAGTAGATATTAAGATCAATTCATGCAAAGAAGTTGCCAGGATTCACTCAAGACCAACAAGGTATATGGAGATACAAGGATAAGGTGTGTGTACCCACAAATGGAGATCTCAAAAAGAAGATCTTAGAAGAAACTCATAGGGGCGAACTTACTATACACCCAAGCACTAGTAAAATATATGCAGATCTCAAGAAAATTTTCTAGTGGTCAGGAATGAAAAGAGACATAGAAGAGTATCTCAGGAAGTGTTTAACTTACCAAAAAGTTAAAATAGAACATCAAAAACCAGCTGGGACCCTGCAACCCTTAGAAATCCCAGAATGGAAGTGGGAAAGTATCTCCATGGACTTTGTAATGGGTTTACCAAGGACATCGTTAGGTCATGATGCTATATGGGTGATGACCAAGTCTGCTAATTTCTTACCCATTAAAGCAAGTTACCCTTTGGATAAGTTACCTTCTCTGTACATTCAAAAAATAGTGAGACTACATGGTGTTCCCTCCTCAATAGTTTCTGATAGAAACCTTAGATTTACTTCGAGATTTTGGGGAGCTTTCTAAAAAGCCTTTGGGACTAAGCTTTGTTTAAGTACCGCCTATCACCCCCAAACTGACAGGCAAACAGAATGCACCATCCAAACCCTGGAAGATAGGCTAAGGGCATGCGTGATTGAGCAGAAGGGAACTTGGGATAAGCTACTTCCATTAGTTGAATTTGCTTATAATAACAACCATCATGCTAGTATTGGCATGACCGCATACAAAGCTCTATATGGAAGCAAATGCTAATCCATATTGTGTTGGTATGAATCGGGAGAAGTAGGACTGTTGGGACCCAATCTTCTTAATCAAACAACGGAGCAGATCCGGAAGATCAGGAGAAAGATTCTCACCGCACAAAGTCATCAAAAGAGCTATGCTGACACTCGAAGAAAACCTTTCGAATTTCCAGAAGGAGAACATGTATTCCTGACGGTTACACCCACTACTGGGGTAGGTAGAGCCCTAAGATTCAAAAAGCTATCACCAAGATTCATTAGCTCTTTTCAAATTCTTCGATGAATTGGATCAGCTGCTTACCAAATGTAACACCCTAATAGAACCCCACTGTGCTTAAGTTCACATTTGGATTCTATTAGTTGTTACTTTTGCCTTGTATTTATTTTCTTTTGAAATTAACTTAGAAAAATAGTGGAAGTTTTTTTTTTCTTTAAATAAATTAATTTTTTTAAAACTTAAGCCTGTAATGAGAAGTGAAATACATAGCGCTTTTATAGATAATAATCAAGTTACATTGCGCACTTAATTAAATAAGCGGAATAAGAGACTAAGTGTAGAACTATTATCACATAAACTGGAATATAATCACTTAATACATAAGTCATAACAGGGCATATATCATACTGATAAGTTATTACAAATAACAATATAAGTTCTACTATTACTAATTGTTTCTCACAAATTATAATGTAACTAAAGCTCGGAATGCTCCTACTTGAACGGTTTGAAATCTTCACGTGCTACCTCCTTCCTCAGCTACAGCTTCGTTGCTTTAGGTGGACACGTCTGTCTCTGGTAACGACAACAGAAAATAAACATAGGAGTGAGAAATACATGATTTCTCAAGAGGGAGTTCCTACTTGTACTAAAAGTGTCATCGTTGTCGTCCCAGTCACTTCGGGTTTATTATAAAAAGGTGAACAGATAAGGATTCAATTATCAAACTTTCACAAACGTGATTAGTCGAAGTGCAGTTACTTTTAAACTAATCTTGAACATTAGCAGAAATATCCATTCTGTATTTCATCAAGCATACATATAAGCATATCATGTAAAACCACTAATAAGCAATAATCATTTAGGAGTTGCATGCATTTCATGATTACTCATCCTCAACATTCACTTGTTTAGTGATCAACATATTTCTTAATTACTCACGGGATGAACGCATCAATGCCTTAGACCACCCTAAAAGGGTAATGAGCTCATACCGTGGCCATCGCCACAACCTTTTTTGGTTTCCTTTCCGTTGCCGTGATCTCAACGGTTTAGGGGGTTAAGCCGTGAGTTTAGCTCAAGTCCACTTTTCCAGACTTTCATTGCTACTTTTTCAAACTTTACTTTTATTATTTCCTTTGAAAATGAATGTATGCATACAATAAATCATGGGCAATCAATCATTCATCTTCATCATTTCATAACTCATCACCATACATTCACTTTACTATAATTCACTTCATGAAACATGGATAATATCATGTAAATCTCATAGTAAACATTTTCATAAATGATTCATTTTAAGCAACCAAAGTTATCAAGTTGAGTTCCTAGTGTTCCTAAGAGGTAATGGATGTCTAAGTATTATCTTTTTCTCTTAGTGTTCTTTGTACTCTTAGAATTCCATTAATACATTAATGCACTTCAAAATATTATTATAGGTTCTTTATATATTTTTATTATGGTTTTCATATAACTCTTGAAGATTATTATTCTTCTTAAATTCTTAAAATTCTCTTTTTACAAGACTTGATTCTTTTATTTATAGTTTTGACATCTTTTAGAAGAAAGTTTATAATTCTCTGTATACTTGTTATCTCAGCTTAGTAAAGGTAGTTCCAAATTCCTAACTCATCAAATTTTAGCATTTACATCTTTGGAATAGTGTAAATCCATTGTAAACCATGCATAGGAGGGTTCCCAGGAAAGAGAGGTGGGTCACAATGGACACGCTTAAATACCAAGTCTTTCCTTAGCCAGAACCTTTCCAAACTGCACTTTCACAACACACTATCCTGAAATTTATTTCTCATTCTGTATTTACGTGGTATAAAACTTTATACATAACATACATGGGTGTATTCCTATATGTGTTAGCTCTCCAACAAAGTTGAAATCAGTTCATTTGCATTTTTCTAGAGTGAGTTACACCTATTTTACTACTACAAGGTCAGATTTAAAGTTTCAGTCTTAGGCTCTACTTTAAAAATTTATATCTTGAGCTAGAAAACTCCGTTTTGGGTGATTCTTTTTGGAGAGTGTTTTATGATGCGTCTAGTTTATGGTAAAAATATTTTTATTTCAAGATACTTCATATTTTATGAGTATTAAATTTCGAAACACCTACTGCAACAAATAGCCAAAAATCCAGCACTTACCATTTTCATGTTTTATGTCACTTATTTTAACACAAGGATCACACAACATATTTCAAGTATCATTTGAGCATGAAAGAAACATAATATCACTTTGGAAGCAGAATGGAACAAGGGGTTTCACAAAATATTTATACAATATCCCCTTGAAACATTTTTATCAACAAACATAAGCTTGATGGCATCCTAACCATGAGCAAGGTTAGATGTCATCATGGCTTACACAACCAAAGTGAGGGCTCCTACCTCTTGTGTAGGGTCTAAAAAAGGGTCATTCTCTTCTTCCTTAAGCTTGAACAAGAGTCCTTGGAGTGGATGACCCTCCTTGAATCTTGGCTCTAGAACTTGAGTGCTTAAGAAAATATTTCTCACTAGAGTTAAAGATTGTAACTCTTGTGAGGGCTAGTGAAAGTTTGGACTTAGGATTTAAGTGTTTGGATGAAGTTTAGAGGATCAAGAGAAGTCTAAGAAGAATGATAGAATAAGAAAGAAAGAACACTTAGGGAGTTTCTGAATTGAAGAGAGTTTGAGGAGTATTTATAGTGGAAAGATTAGAGAAAAAACAGAAGAAGGAAAGCACTTGGAGCATGATTTATGGAAACATGTTGGCTGAATTTTGGGATGAAAATGCTCCTTGTTTTGTGCAAACATGTTTCCATGTTTTATCCAAACATGTTGAATGAAAATGCTCCATGTTTTGTGCAAACATGTTTCCATGTTTTGTGCAAAGATGTTAGTGGAGATTTTCTAACCTTTAGTGCATGTATGTGATTCAGAAATGTGTATGATGTATGTGGTTAAATTATTGTGTTATCATCTTAATCCAATGGCTTAGATTCATTCTTGTCTAAAGACAAGTCTAGGGATTTGTGCAAATGGCATTGTAGTAATTTCTTTAACTAAGACAAGGATATTTTTGTAATTAGACAATGATAGTGGTATTCTTGTAATTCCATTCATAGAGTAAGGGTATCTTTGTCATTTAATAAGGCAAGGGTAGTTTGGTAATTTCCTTTACATAGCAAGGGCATTTTCGTAATTTCCACTAAGTGATGGCATTTTCGTAATTCTTTGCATTTTTCTCTAGACATACTTAAGTAGTCTATTTGTTGTGTTTCATAACATTTGTCCAGAATCTCTTGGTTTTGCTATCGATAATTAAGATTAATATTTATCTTAGTTATAAATTTGGGGATGTTACACCAAATAGCCTTAACCCCACATTTATCCAACCTTCATAATGTCTTTCATGTCTCCCAACTTAGGAAATATCATCCGGAGCCAAATCACATTATAGAACCCAAGTCCATACAATTAAAGGGATGACCTAACGTTTCAAGCCCTTCCTGTTCAGATCATTGATAGAGAAGTCAGACAACTTAGAAATAAATCTATGCAACTTGTAAAAGTGGCTTGGGATGGACCTGGAAATGAAGAATACACATGGGAATTAGAGTCAAACATGAAAAACGATCATCCAGAATTATTTCCAAGTATGACATTTTGAGGACAAAATTTCTATTAAGTGGGTGGTAATGTGACAACCTAAATTTTATTCAGAAATTAATTGAGACCTTATTAATGAGAATTTCAAAATTCTGATGTACATAGAAATGATAAGAACAATGTAACGGATGTAAAAAAAAAGTGAATAGTAACTTGCGAGCCCGCAGGGATAGCCGAAACCCTAGATTCGGGACCTGGAGGTGCCTGAAATTAGGAAAACATGGGATTGAGATTAGAAATGGCTAGGAATAAAGGTTTTACACTTAGAATTAATTTTCGAGCAATACTTGATTACCCGAGTACACTGTTTTACCTGTTTGGTGAAATTTCGGTATGTGATTTCTAACACTAAAAACTATTTTAATCTTTACAAACTAAAGAACCTTATCACTTTATATTAAAGGAATGGCTAAGATTCAATCTTGGATTGCAAGATTAATCTTAGCCATCCATTTTTCTTTCTTAGGTCAAAGATCATTAAATTACACCATATTATATTCATTCTTTATATATATGAGATAAATACAACCCAAGCTTCTTCAAGAAGCCACAATTTCATGCATCAAAGGAAAAGAAAGGCAGCTGCATCTCCTCCATAGCCAAGAGCTTCATCTTGGTTTTAATTTCCATATATAATAGCCTAGAGTTACCGAGATCAATATCTTCCTTTACTAAAATTGCTCTACACCTCAACACCTACAAATATAACCGATCAGAATTTCAATCCATCACCAAATCTCAACCTTGATACCTTATACCCCACTGTTTTGAGAGGGATTTGGGTGGGTCTTGAGAGCTTTGCAGTGAAGAGCATCACTTTGGAACATCCTAGAGACAAAAACACCATTAGCTTCCAAGAGTAGGGTTTTATTGAGTCTTTTCTTGTAAACTTTATATTTCTCATTTATGATGTGATGCTGTCCGAAATTTTTGATTGAGTGGGTTGATGATATATGGTTATTGATGTATGAATTTTTATGAGGTGTTTGGATGATGACAAAAATCCTTTTTGCCAAAAGAGATTTAGGGTTATGCTGCTAGAATTTCAGTTTGGCTGCAGACAGTGAAATCTCATGAATTTTTAGACATATTTGTGGTCATTATTAGGAGCTGAGAAAAATATATGTTGGAGCTAACATCTTGAACTACACACATGAAAATTCTTGAGCACTAGTTTTAGGTTTTAATGCTTTAGAAAAATCAAGGACTGAAATGGTACTCATGCTATTTGAATTATTGAAACTGAGGTTGTGAAATTGTTTGATTTTATTACCATACCAAATGATGGAATTTTAGTTTCACATTTTTACATGGACTTGATAACTTCTTGAAGTATAACTGTGATTTTTCTCTTGAGTTGATTTCATCGTTTGCTAGGAATAAAAATTATAGGGATTCTAGTCTAAGCTGTGAATAAGTGGTCTCTAACCACCAAATTTGAAGAATTTATTTAACATGGTTATAGGGCTCTGTTTCCTATGAAATTTTTACAGGGACTATTAGACACATTGAAGTGTCATAGAGGATTTTTATGGACATCAAATTGTCCATTTGAGATGGAAATTAAATATTGTAATCAGGGCAGCAAATCTGCCAAGGTGCTGGAATGGTGAGAAAGTCTTAAATTAATAATAGAATGGTATTTGTTCCACATATATGGTATATGAATGCATGCTTGTTGCTTTAAAGATGTGCTTATAAGGCATGAATGATACTCCAAGGTAACTAAATGCCAACATGTGATATAAGTATGCCTTTGGAAAAGAGAAGTATGTAACACCCTAATAGAACCCCATTGTGCTTAAGTTCACATTTGAATTCTATTAGTTGTCACTTATGCCTTACATTTATTTTCTTTTGAAATTAACTTAGAAAAATAGTGGAAGTTTTTTTTTCTTTAAATAAATTAATTTTTTGAAAACTTAAGCCTGTAACGAGAAGTGAAATACATAGCGCTTTTATAGATAATAATCAAGTTACATTGTGCACTTAATTAAATAAGCGGAATAAGAGATTAAGTGTAGAACTATTATCACATAAACTGAAATATAATCACTTAATACATAAGTCACAACAGGGCATATCATACTAATAAGTTATTACAAATAATAATATAAGTTCTACTATTACTAATTTTTTTCTCACAAACTATAATGTAACTAAAGCTCGGAATGCTCCTACTTGAACGGTTTGAAATCTTCACGTGCTACCTCCTTCCTCAGCTATAGCTTCGTTGCTTTAGGTGGACACGTCTGTCTCTGGTAACGACAACGGAAAATAAACATAGGAGTGAGAAATACATGATTTCTCAGTAGGAGTTTCTACTTGTACTAAAAGTGTCATCGTTGTCGTCCTAGTCACTTCGGGTTTATTATAAAAAGGTGAACAGGTAAGGATTCAATTATCAAACTTTCACAAACATGATTAGCCGAAGTGCAGTTACTTTTAAACTAATCTTGAACATTAGCAGAAATATCCATTCAGTATTTCATCAAGCATACATATAAGCATATCATGTAAAACCACCAATAAGCAATAATCATTTAGGAGCTGCATGCATTTCATGATTAATCATCCTCAACATTCACTTGTTTAGTGATCATCATCTTTCATTTATGTTATCAACATATTTCTTAATTACTCACGGGATGAATGCATCAATGCCTTAGACCACCCTAAAGGGTAATGAGCTCATACCGTGGCCGTCGCCACAACCTTTTTGGTTTTCATTCCGTTGCCGTGATCTCAACGGTTTAGGGGGGGTTAAGCCGTGAGTTTAGCTCAAGTCCACTTTTCCAGACTTTCATTGCTACTTTTTCAAACTTTACTTTTATTTTCTTTCCGTTGACGTAATCTCAATGGTTAAGAGTGAGCTTAGCTCGAGTCCACTTTTCCAGACTTTCATTGCTAATTTCCCAGGCTTTTACTTTTATTATTTCCTTTGAAAATGAATATATGCATATCATCATGTAATCACAATAAATCATGGGCAATCAATCATTCATCCTCATCATTTCATAACTCATCACCATACATTCACATTACTATAATTTACTTCATGAAACATGGATAATATCATGTAAATCTCATAGTAAACATTTTCATAAATGATTCATATTAAGCAACCAAAGTTATCAAGTTGAGTTCCTAGTGTTCCTAAGAGGTAATGGATGTCTTAGTATTATCTTTTTCTCTTAGTGTTCTTTGTACTCTTAGCATTCCATTAATACATTAATGTACTTCAAAATATTATTATAGGTTCTTTATATATTATTATTATGACTTTCATATAACTCTTGAAGATTATTATTCTACTTAAATTCTTAAAATTCTCTCTTTACAAGACTTGATTCTTTTATTTATAGTTTTGACATCTTTTAGAATAAAGTTTATAATTCTCTATATACTTGTTATCTCAGCTTAGTAAAGGTAGTTCCAAATTCCTAACTCATCAAATTTTAGCATTTACATCTTTGGAATAGTGTAAATCAACTGTAAACCTTGCATAGGAGGGTTCCCAGGAAAGAGAGATGGGTCACAATGGACATGCTTAAATACCAAGTCTTTCCTTAGCCAGAACCTTTCCAAACTGCACTTTCACAGTACACTATCCCAAAATTTATTTCTCATTATGTATTTACGTGGTACAAAGCTTTATACATAACATACATGGGTGTATTTCTATATGTGTTAGCTCTCCAACAAAGTTGAAATCAGTCCATTTGCATTTTTCTAGAGTGAGTTACACCTATTTTACTACTACAAGGTCAGATTTAAAGTTTC
Organism: Dalbergia cultrata; assembly: GCA_031216105.1. NCBI lineage: Eukaryota > Viridiplantae > Streptophyta > Magnoliopsida > Fabales > Fabaceae > Dalbergia > Dalbergia cultrata. Next base: position 35,621,650 of record CM062344.1, on the reverse strand, counting down.
AGTCTTAGGCTCTACTTTAAAAATTTATATCTTGAGCTAGAAAACTCCGTTTTGGGTGATTATTTTTGGAGAGTGTTCTATAATGAGTCTAGTTTATAGTAAAATTATTTTAATTTCGAGATACTTGATATTTTATGAACAGTATCTTTCGAAGTACCTGCTGCCAGAAACAACTAGAAATTCCAGCACCTACCATTTTCATGTCTTAAGTTACCTTTATTAAATCAGGTTTCACATACAATCTTTTCAAGTTATATTTGAGTTTGATAACATCATAAGTGTACTCATAACAGAATAGAACATGTCATATTTCTAAAAATATATTTTTCAAATAATCATTTAAAACTTTTGACAATAACTCAAACTTGAGGCATTCTATCAAGGTTAGAAGCCAACAATGCTTGAACAATTAAAGATGAAGCTCCTACCTCTTGTGTAGGGTCTAAAAAGGGTCCTTCTCTTCTTCCTTAAGCTTTGAACAAGAGTCTTTGGAGTGGATGACCCTCCTTGAATCTTGGCTCTAGAACTTGAATGCTTAAGAAAATATTTCTCACTAGAGTTAAAGATTGTAACTCTTGTGAGGGCTAGTGAAAGTTTGGACTTAGGATTGAAGTGTTTGGATGAAGTTTAGAGGATCAAGAGAAGTCTTTGAAGAACATAAGAAGAATGATAGAATAAGAAAGAAAGAACACTTAGGGAGTTTCTGAATTGAAGAGAGTTTGAGGAGTATTTATAGTGGAAAGATTAGAGAAAAAAAACAGAAGAAGGAAAGCACTTGGAGCATGATTTATGGAAACATGTTGGCTGAATTTTGGGATGAAAATGCTCCATGTTTTGTGCAGACATGTTTCCATGTTTTGTGCAGACATGTTTCCATGTCTTGTGCAAACATGTTGGATGAAAATGCTCCATGTTTTGTGCAAACATGTTTCCATGTTTTATGCAAACATGTTGGATGAAAATGCTCCATGTTTTGTGCAAAGATGTTAGTGAAGATTTTCTAACCTTTAGTGCATATATGTGATTCAGAAATGTGTATGATGTATGTGGTTAAATTATTGTGTTATCATCTTAATCCAATGGCTTAGATTCATTCTTGTCTAAAGACAAGTCTAGGGATTTGTGCAAATGGCATTGTAGTAATTTCTTTAACTAAGACAAGGATATTTTTGTAATTAGACAATGATAGTGGTATTCTTGTAATTCCATTCATAGAGTAAGGGTATCTTTGTCATTTAATAAGGCAAGGGTAGTTTGGTAATTTCCTTTACATAGCAAGGGCATTTTCGTAATTTCCACTAAGTGATGGCATTTTCGTAATTCTTTGCATTTTTCTCTAGACATACTTAAGTAGTCTATTTGTTGTGTTTCATAACATTTGTTCAGATTCTCTTGGTTTTGCTATCGTTAATTAATATTTATCTTAGTTATAAATTTGGGAATGTTACAAAGTACATGATGTGGTTATGTGACAAAAGAGAATATGTAAAGTTTAATGGGGCACGTTTTAATATATGGGGAAAATAGAGACAAGGCTTATGAGGGTTAGAGAGGGAAGGCAAAAATAAGAACTTCGCAGGAAATGTTATGAGTCGGTAGACATATCAGTTAGGAAATAGAACTATGTGTTTCAGAAATGGAAAAAAATGAAGTCCGATAATCACGAATAGAAATGAGCTCATATCCTAGCAGTCTATGGTCCTCTATGGAGTTATCCACTACCATATTACTTTATGTGAAATTAAGCCTTCTCTATGTTAATAAAAAGAAACAACTGCACTAAGTTGAATTTCACAAGATATAAGAGAAACACATATGATTACTACCATTTTGCATTTAATTCTCTTTGACTCATGTATATAAATATTGATATATGTGATCTAGCATGATGAATTGTATATGAATGAATTTATTGGTTTTATTCTATTCACATGTGAGGGAGTACTCTACTGAGAATTATATAATATTCTCATCCCTATTTGTGTATATGTTGTATTGTACTCAGACTCCACAAATGTTGTCCGTGATATTCTTCCTTGACTCACCCCACCGGTAGTGGCACTACGATCCAAATTTGGATTCTCTATATGTAGTAGCATATTCTCAGATACGAGCTTATGTATTTTTCAGCCGCTCGTTTAGTATCTCTGTGTTTGCAGCTGAGTTTGACCCCGGATTTTCCTATGATGGTGTGCCTTTACACATGGCAGACCTTATTGTATTTGTAGCCCCTCTGGCACCACCTGTACCCCCTTCTGGAGATGATCCATCTTCGTTATCATCATCAGACTCTGATCCATCTGCTGGACCTGATGCCCTTGGTAGGGGCAACGCCATCCCATCGATAGCGAATGATATTCTTTAGGAGAGTATGATAGATTCAGGGACTCATATTATGTATATAGTTGTAGCTTGGAATTAGGAAACTACCATGCTGCTAACTAACTCTATAAAATGTTATATGGGTCCATTTCTGTGAAAAAATGATTTTTGTTGGGCCCTAATAATTGAGCAGGTTAGACTAGACACAGAAGATGTCTTCTTTTGTATGGAGTTCCTGAATAGTTCAGTGGTTGATGGTTTATGTTCTAATGTAGTACATCGTGCTGACTTGCTTATGATGTGTGTGTACACACACACACACACACATATATCTATGTATGTATGTATATATATATATATAGAAGTTCTTGCAACACATGAGCTCATTTTATTACTCTTTTTTCATTTCTCTCGACTATAAGTTATAAAACAAAAGTAACACTATTCTAATTACTATATAGGCACTCGAGTAATATATGTTAGTTAGGAGGGTGTTACATCTACCAACACCACTTCTTTATAATCAAGGTCAGAGAATGAGACTACAGGATTTCCCATCCCTTTTGGACGTGAAGATACTCATGACACTTATTTATTGGGCTCTTATCTCCATTAGGCTTACCTTTCTAACCTTATGCTAGGTTTGTGTTCTTATTCTCCTTTTGTGTTATCTTATTGAGCTTCAGCTTTCTTTATTATTTGGATTTCTTCCATCTCCATATACTTTGTGTAACACCCTAATATTCAACCCAAATACTACTAGCATGTATTAAGGCTAAATATTAGTCGTCTCTTCTCGATTTAACTTTAATTACCTTTGAAACTATGTAATGAAAATATGAGCCAAATTTTTCTTTTTCGAAAACTCGTTAAAATATGAGCCGCGTGTAGCGTATATAGATAGTATCATAAAGTGTGGAAATATCAACATTAAAAGGCTCCACAATTAACATAACATCACATAATATATAAATCCACCCACCAAAGAGGTGAGTTGAGTTCAAGTACAAGAATTAAAAGATGTGAATACAAAGAAACTGAGAATACATAGAAAAGGAAATGCATGGAAATAGACCTACATAGTGCACCTAATGTAGATGACCTCAAAACAAAATAAGGTCATCATAAACTAAAGTGGCGTATGTGCACTAATCTCCCTAAGAGCCTCTACGGCTGCTGGCCTGGGAACGGGGCAACGTATTCGATCCATGGTCGTAGCATGTCGGGGATAGGTACACCGGATGGTCACACACGGCCTTTACGTCTAGGGCACATAGCTTGTCTCCACTCCAACCATGGCTGCGTCACCATGTCCTCACTCCCTACTGGCATAAGTGGGGGAGTGAAGGCAGAACCCTCTGAATAGATGTGCGTGGGCTCGTCCTCCTCAGGGTCAGTCTCTGACAACCTCGAGTGTGGAACATAATCGGGGAAGTCTCTAACAGCTGATCCAGATGGGCGTGCATGAAACCTCCGCTCGTCATGTGGACGGGCTCTCTCAAACACCACGTCAACACCATAGGGGGATGTAGGGGAAAAACGATAACTCTGTATAGGATACGCAAAAGAACGCTCCATGAACACGAACACATGGACAGAGCAGCATCCCTCGAAGTGGTATGATCCGTGATCAGGGTCAAAATAAAACTCCCATGTCGGAGTGTCAACGAAGAGGACGAATGTCGCCATCTGAATCTGAAGAGGTGACGGAAAGGAAAGGAAGGGGAAGCGAGAATCTTTACTGAAGAAACTCAGTAGGGTTTTCCTCCTATCTAGGTGACATCATCTACGTCTCCAGGAACCTCAGGTTCTTATAAATAGTAGGCATGTAATAGTTCAATTATGAATTTCTAAAACATTGATTACCGAGGCCCATTCTTTTTAACACATAGCTTGTATTTATATGGATGCATCATATTTCATTATGCTATGCAAGATCTAACTAACTTATTAGCATATATGGTAACTATAGACATGGTACATGGCACATAGATCATAAAACATAAAGTATAAAACATAGAACTCGGTACATGGTACATAGATCATAGAGCATAGAGCATAAAACATAGAACTTGGTACATGGTACATGGTACATGGTATCTTATCTTGGTTACTTAGGTGACATTAAGACATTTAATTAGCACATGAGGCCACCCTAATTGTTCTCCCTTTTGAGAAATCTCTAGGGTATGAGCTCATACCTCACTAGTCATCACTAGCACATGGTTCTTATCCCTTTTGATAAGATTAAGGTCCCGACTTAAAGTATAGGCTAGGGGGCTAGAATCACCTTATCCCCACCTATATAGTTTGATGGTTCCTAAGGATTATTTTCTCATAGTTTATGTCACCTTAAGTCTTAGCATATTATAACAAGATGCCACATAATTCATGCATGTCACATATCTCATATAATTTTAACATAGGAATCTCTAAGGTTCTAATAGAACAATAACATGCAATTGATAAATCTATCATCATGTAGCATCATATAAGTCATGAGACAACACATAAATTCATCATTCATAGAGAACACATAAATCATTCCCTTAAAAGTAAAAACCCCTAAATCAGGTAACCTTAAACTTCCATATTATTTTCTTATACCTCTAAGGGATTGATTAACCTCATTACCACAATTTATTAAGTCCTAGAACCTAATTAATTATGGCTGGGCAGCATATGCAGTAAGCGTATTTTGATGAATTACGATGTTCTAGAAGTTACGTTTTAGGTCTTTTCTCATTACCGACTTTTCCTATGATGTAATAATTAATACCCAAGCCAATTATGAGTCATTCTCACTCATCTAAACATGTTATAATATGATTCTACAAACTCTATCAAGGCTGGAACAGAATATACAATTTCAGTTCCTAAGGAGTTCTAATCACATTTTCAAACTATTAAAGTTACTAAGCATACCTAAGATGCCTAGAACCATTCTCATATAATTGGTAAGGTATTTAAACACATATAGACCACCCAAAACAGAATTTAAGGTGCTGGAAAAAATAAGGCAAAATCAAAATCATAATCATCATATAATGCATAGAACTTTATCTTTAAAACACATAAATTACTAGTTTCTCTTGGAACCTTTTTAGAGCTTTTAAAACTCACTTGGAAACAATTTATTTCATCCAAACCTTCATAAAATGCATGAGGGCAGCGACCATTTCAAATATATCTCAAGGGGAATTTTAATCATAAAATCATGTCTAAAACATTTGTCATAGTCACCTATGCTTAAGAAAAATCCTAAGACATAGATTATAGGTCCTTGTGAGTAAATGAAACTTATTCTAGGTTCATTATCATCACATGGCCGAGATGTACATTCCAAGGAATGCTTCCAAATTGAGCTCTAGGGGTTTTAGGTGATAGCATAATATAGACGTGATATGCACTCCATTGTATATTTCTTTAGAAAGTAAAGTGAAAGCTCAAATAAATATGAGATGCAAGTTCATTTCTTTATCTTAAAGTTAAGTGACGACTTGAAATATAACATGAGATGCAAAGCTTGAAACTTAAACGTGCTTATGCAAGTTCATTTCTTTATCTTGGGAATTTAGTGATAACATAGGAAAGTAAATATGCATAGCATAAAATAAACGTGGATGCGAGTTCACTTTTACATCTTATCTAGAGCTCCTTCAAGACTTTTAAAAGAACAAAGCTTAAACCCAATACTCATCTAACATGAAAAAGTAAGTTTTACTAAGCTTTAAAAAGTAGAGGCATAAAAGAGCTATGTCATATTCTTTATTAATGTCCAATAACCCATATCTAGAGAGAACTCTAGAACGTGCCGGCCAACTTTAAGGTTGACAAGGGTAGGCTATGGACTTTTGGAAAACCTTATTACTTTCTTTAAGCAAAACCTTGGGTGAACTAAGAGGAATAACATTTTTTTTATCAAAAGGAAATGGCCGAACCTTAATGAGGAATAATGGACCATTTTCCACTCTAGGGACCAAGATCTTGATAATGTAATGACACCAACATCACTACTCCTCATCATTGAGTGTATAACCTCATCCCAAACCAACATCAAGACAAAGTTCTCAAAAATGAAAAGAAAACTAGAGCCATATTTGGTTCAAGAACAAAGGTCAAGCTCTAGAGGTTGTTCAAGTGTTAAACGCCATCATAAAACCCTCATCATCAAGCTCTTATTTTTCCAAGTTCCCAAGGGCCCCATGGCCGAAATCAAAAAGGAAAAGAAATGTTCCAAAAAGGTCAAGAGAAACATAAAGCTCATTCTTAACTCAACTTGTAAAAGATAAAACTTTTCCTTCGGAAAAACTCAAGCTTTAGAGGTTTTCTTGAGAGATAAACACAAGGTCACTTCTAGAGAACACTCATCATCAAGCTATCATATTCAAGGCCTTGAGGCCAAAAACCAAAGGAAAGGAAAATGAAGACACCGAAAAGAAAAACTCTATCAAGGTTCATCTAATCATTATTTTCCAACAAGATTCAAACATAAAGATTAAAGAAAACATTTTTAGAAAAGCTCCCTACCAAGGATAAGTGTTCTTTGAAGATGGAAAAAGGTTTGATCTTGGAGCACCAAGAAGAAGAAATCTTCCTTGAACTTGGGTATGTGTTTCGGCCTTAAGGGAAATGGAGGAGAAGATGTTGTTGGCTTGTGTTTTGTAACACCCTAATAGAACCCCACTGTGCTTAAGTTCACATTTGGATTCTATTAGTTGTCACTTATGCCTTGTATTAATTTTCTTTTGAAATTAACTTAGAAAAATAGTGGAAGTTTTTTTTTTCTTTAAATAAATTAATTTTTTTGAAAACTTAAGCCTGTAACGAGAAGTGAAATACATAGCGCTTTTATAGATAATAATCAAGTTACATTGCGCACTTAATTAAATAAGCGGAATAAAAGACTAAGTGTAGAACAATTATCACATAAACTGGAATATAATCACTTAATACATAAGTCACAACAGGGCATATATTATACTGATAAGTTATTACAAATAACAATATAAGTTCTACTATTACTAATTGTTTCTCACAGACTATAATGTAACTAAAGCTCGGAATGCTCCTACTTGAACGGTTTGAAATCTTCACGTGCTACCTCCTTCCTCAACTACGGCTTCGTTGCTTTAGGTGGACAAGTCTGTCTCTGGTAACGACAACGGAAAATAAACATAGGAGTGAGAAATACATGATTTCTCAGTAGGAGTTCCTACTTGTACTAAAAGTGTCATCGTTGTCGTCCCAGTCACTTCAGGTTTATTATAAAAAGGTGAACAGATAAGGATTCAATTATCAAACTTTCACAAACGTGATTAGTCGAAGTGCAGTTACTTTTAAACTAATCTTGAACATTAGCAGAAATATCCATTCAATATTTCATCAAGCATACATATAAGCATATCATGTAAAACCACTAATAAGCAATAATCATTTAGGAGCTGCATGCATTTCATGATTACTCATCCTCAACATTCACTTGTTTAGTGATCAACATATTTCTTAATTACTCACGGGATGAATGCATCAATGCCTTAGACCACCCTAAAAGGGTAATGAGCTCGTACCGTGGCCGTCGCCACAACCTTTTTTGGTTTCCTTTCCATTGCCGTGATCTCAACGGTTTAGGGGGTTAAGCCGTGAGTTTAGCTCAAGTCCACTTTTCCAGACTTTCATTGCTACTTTTTCAAACTTTACTTTTATTATTTCCTTTGAAAATGAATGTATGCATATCATCATGTAATCACAATAAATCATGGGCACTCAATCATTCATCTTCATCATTTCATAACTCATCACCATACATTCACTTTACTATAATTCACTTCATGAAACATGGATAATATCATGTAAATCTCATAGTAAACATTTTCATAAATGATTCATTTTAAGCAACCAAAGTTATCAAGTTGAGTTCCTAGTGTTCCTAAGAGGTAATGGATGTCTTAGTATTATCTTTTTCTCTTAGTGTTCTTTGTACTCTTAGAATTCCATTAATACATTAATGCACTTCAAAATATTATTATAGGTTCTTTATATATTTTTATTATGGTTTTCATATAACTTTTGAAGATTATTATTCTACTTAAATTCTTAAAATTCTCTTTTTACAAGACTTGATTCTTTTATTTAAAGTTTTGACATCTTTTAGAAGAAAGTTTATAATTCTCTGTATACTTGTTATCTCAGCTTAGTAAAGGTAGTTTCAAATTCCTAACTCATCAAATTTTAGCATTTACATCTTTGGAATAGTGTAAATCCTTTGTAAACCATGCATAGGAGGGTTCCCAGGAAAGAGAGGTGGGTCACAATAGACACGCTTAAATACCAAGTCTTTCCTTAGCCAGAACCTTTCCAAACTGCACTTTCACAGTACACTATCCCGAAATTTATTTCTCATTCTGTATTTACGTGGTACAAAGCTTTATACATAACATACATGGGTGTATTCCTATATGTGTTAGCTCTCCAACAAAGTTGAAATCAGTCCATTTGCATTTTTCTAGAGTGATTTACACCTATTTTACTACTACAAGGTCAGATTTAAAGTTTCAGTCTTAGGCTCTACTTTAAAAATTTATATCTTGAGCTAGAAAACTCCGTTTTGGGTGGTTCTTTTTGGAGAGTGTTTTATGATGCGTCTAGTTTATGATAAAAATATTTTTATTTCAAGATACTTCATATTTTATGAGTATTAAATTTCGGAACACCTACTACAAGAAATAGCCAAAAATCCAGCACTTACCATTTTCATGTTTTATGTCACTTATTTTAACATAAGGATCACACAACATATTTCAAGCATCATTTGAGCATGAAAGCAACATAATATCACTTTGGAAGCAGAATGGAACAAGGGGTTTCACAAAATATTTATACAATATTCCCTTGAAACATTTTTATCAACAAACATAAGCTTGATGGCATCCTAACCATGAGCAAGGTTAGATGTCATCATGGCTTACACAACCAAAGTGAGGGCTCCTACCTCTTGTGTAGGGTCTAAAAAAGGGTCCTTCTCTTCTTCTTTAAGCTTGAACAAGAGTCCTTGGAGTGGATGACCCTCCTTGAATCTTGGCTCTAGAACTTGAATGCTTAAGAAAATATTTCTCACTAGAGCTAAAGATTGTAACTCTTGTGAGGGCTAGTGAAAGTTTGAACTTAGGATTTAAGTGTTTGGATGAAGTTTAGAGGATCAAGAGAAGTCTTTGAAGAACATAAGAAGAATGATAGAATAAGAAAGAAAGAACACTTAGGGAGTTTCTGAATTGAAAAGAGTTTGAGGAGTATTTATAGTGGAAAGATTAGAGAAAAAAAACAGAAGAAGGAAAACACTTGGAGCATGATTTATGGAAACATGTTGGCTGAATTTTGGGATGAAAATGCTCCATGTTTTGTGCAAAGATGTTAGTGGAGATTTTCTAACCTTTAGTGCATGTATGTGATTCAGAAATGTGTATGATGTATGTGGTTAAATTATTGTGTTATCATCTTAATCCAATGGCTTAGATTCATTCTTGTCTAAAGACAAGTCTAGGGATTTGTGCAAATGGCATTGTAGTAATTTCTTTAACTAAGACAAGGATATTTTTGTAATTAGACAATGATAGTGGTATTCTTGAAATTCCATTCATAGAGTAAGGGTATCTTTGTCATTTAATAAGGCAAGGGTAGTTTGGTAATTTCCTTTACATAGCAAGGGCATTTTCGTAATTTCTACTAAGTGATGGCATTTTCGTAATTCTTTGCATTTTTCTCTAGACATACTTAAGTAGTCTATTTGTTGTGTTTCATAACATTTGTCCAGATTCTCTTGGTTTTGCTATTGATAATTAAGATTAATATTTATCTTAGTTATAAATTTGGGGATGTTACATGTTTGAGCTTGGTTGAGTGTTTGGATGAGGAGTAGATGAAGGTTGAAGGTGGAGGAGGTAGTGGTTTCCTTCTTAGAATGAGGGGGAGAAAGAAACTTTGAGAGAGTAGCACTTACTCTTTGAACTTTAAACTTTGCAAATGATCCAAAGTGAAGCAAAAGTTCACCAAAGCAATGTATATATAGAGCTTGAATCATGAAGAAGAGAATGGGGGAGGGACTGGTCGAATGGGTTCTTGGGCAAGAAGAAAGAAAAATATCTCCTTGTGTTGTCATTTCATGATAAGGTGTGAAGTATGGGAGGTATGGTTCATGTAAGACTTTGAATGAAAGCTTGAATGACATAAAGTAATTCTTTTTTAATGAAATATTTCTTCTAGAATAGGGGGAGGGCTGGCGGTCATAAAGAAGCCAAGGGGAGAGAGTTTTCATTCCATGTAATCATGTATTAGTGAGGTGTTTAGGAGTAAGCAAGATTAGGTCACTAATCAAGGTTTTATGATTAAGTGTTAAGGTAAACTAATTAGGTAATTAAGGCTATGAACAACTTAGATTAGGAGCAATCTTGTTTGATTGATGGAGTCAAATTCCTTTGACTATAAATTAGGGAATGACACATTTCCTTGATTTAGGGAGATTGAATAGTGAAAACACTATTCTTAGATGCTTTCTTGAAGAAATAAGACTAGAAATGGGTTTTAAGTTTCCTTAAGCAATTTTAGGTCCTAATCAACCTCAAATAATTATTTTAGCTTTAGATTAATTATAGAAATTAATTAACCTTTAATTAGAGCCTAATATTGCTTAGGTTTTGTTTTAAAAACGTTGTTAAGTCCTAATGCACTTAAGCAAGGGCAAAATTATAATTTTTAGCGAAAACTGACCGGGACCACCGGGACTTAAGCAAACATAAATCATGCCTTAAAAACATTGTTTTAGACCTTCGGGACAAGTCCGAGTCAAAATAGAACTCAAAACTTCCTTAAATTACTGTAAGGGTATTTGGTCATTTATGCACAGAAACCTCAGAAATGAGATTCTTCTGCTCTATTAAACATTTCAAAACATAGAATCCCCTTCATACATAAACAAAGCTCTTATGAAGATGGTCGAGGTTGGCTGTCCTCGTGTTTCAGGTAAAAATGACCTCATGGGCATTTCGGTCATTTATATGTCTAGAGAAAATCGGGGCATTACACTCTGCTTATCTATCTTTGAATTTCACCACAGTTCTTGGTGGAGTGGTTGCTAATGAATCAATGAAAGGTTGCTAATAAGTCTAGTTAAATCGGTTTAGTGAATAATCCAGTACTTTTGCTGAGTCGATCACCGAGTCGAGTTTAATAACTATGGTTGGTAGCTTCAAATTGTCAAGTAACTAGATGGACATGAATAAGTTAGAAAAAGGGGTAGAGTATAAAGGCAAGCCTTGGATGGACGTCAACTTGATAGTATTATTTCCTCCTTCTAGTTGAGAAATTTCCTCAGCTTTGCTTATAACTCCATTGCATAGTTGGCTCTCTTCCTTTTGATTGTTCTTCCGATTCATGGCTCCTACTTAGTCCTTTAACCTTTGGTTCTACTTCTGCAACTAGTACGTAGATCATATGGTGCAACCTCATCATGGTTAGGGGGTGACTATTGCAAGCTATATCATTGTCATTTGGATTGCCATGATTTTCAATGCATGCACTCCTACTACTTGTGATGTGCACCAAGGAAGGGTTACAAACTTGCAAGACAAAGCCCAAGAGGAAGACGCATTGAAGGGAATTGGAGGACCCATGATAAGGTCCAAGACTAAGAGAATGAAGCAAGCTTTGGGAAGCTTAATAATAGAGCTCAAGGAAAAGGAGGATCAATACACAATGGAGGCAGCAAGTAAATGGATCACATTGCTTCAACTTGAAGGTGAAATTGAGCCAACATGAAGACATAATTGTAAAGGCCTAATCTACATGATCAAAGATGCGTTCATGGCTACAAGTGACCTATTTAATGGGTTAAGAATATTGGGCCTTAGTGGAAAATAAATAAGCCCAATTTTTGTTATTTTTCTTTATATTTTCATATATATTTTTGAGTGATTTCTCTTGAAGTGAGTTTTTATGTCTTTTGAGAGTTACTAAGTTATTATTAGGATTAGTGGACTCTTATGGCTTCACTAGTGAAAAATAAATGCAACATGCATGAATGCATGATAGTGGTGCAAAATTCATTCTTAGTGGGGAGTGTAGTGAAGGTTTAATGTTTAAGCCTCCACTAAACCTATAAATAAGAGAACTCTTGCATTGCAAATACAAGTTGAATTTGAATGAAATATGAGTTTTCTCTATTATGAGAGCTTCCCTTGAGTTCTTGGGAAAAGGACTAAATCTAATCTTATTAAGGCAACTTGTGGTGATCAACAAACCTTCATGACTTATCACCCATCTTCTCAACTTTTCTTGAGTGTGGCGTCAATATCCTTCCCTAAAATTGAATTTCAAAGTGGCCTGTTTCCTAGTTTTGTATCATTATAATTGTGGGATGAGAAGATTTGCTCTATTTTCATCTCTCCCTCAAGGTATGTTTCAGGATCATTCCTCCCTTGGAAGGAAGATACCTTGACTTTCACACCTCTTAGATCATCATCATGTCTATGATCTCTACCTTTTCTGTCATGTCTTCTTCCCCCTTCAAGCCTCCTTCTTTTTCTTAGAGAATCATAGAATGGGTCACTTTCTTGGTGAGATTGTTCATTATTAGAATTGCCCCCATAGTTGGAAACTCTTACTTCTTCAAGTTAGTCCATCCTTTCATTTAAACCTTCAAGTTGTCTTTGAAGCATTCTCTCAAGGAATTGAGTAAGTGCCTCCATTTGAAGCCTATTAAGAACTTGCCTTGGGGAATTAGGTGATTTTTCCCCACTCATGCTTGCAACAAAAAGAAGATGACAAGGACAATTACAATTGAAATGTTAGAAGGACCTCACCACTCTACTCACGTGTTTGCACTCTTAAATTTTTATCCACTCATGTTTCGTGTAACATCCCCAAATTTATAACAAAGATAAATATTAATTAGCGATAGCAAAACCAAGAGAATCGGGACAAATGTTATGAAACACAACAAATAGTCTACTTAAGTATGTCTAGAGAAAAATGCAAAGAATTACGAAAATGCCATCACTTAGTGGAAATTACGAAAATGCCCTTGCTATGTAAAGGAAATTACCAAACTACCCTTGCCTTATTAAATGACAAAGATACCCTTACTCTATTAATGGAATTACAAGAATACCACTATCATTGTCTAATTACAAAAATATCCACTAACATCTTTGCACAAAACATGGAAACATGTTTGCATAAAACATGGAAACGTGTTTGCACAAAACATGGAAACGTGTTTGCACAAAACATGAAAACCTGTTTGCACAAAATATGGAAACGTGTTTGCACAAAACATGGAAACATGTTTGCACAAAACAAGGAGCATTTTCATCCCAAAATTCAGCCAACATGTTTCCATAAATCATGCTCAAAGTGCTTTCCTTCTTCTATTTTTTTCTCTAATCTTTCCACTATAAATACTCCTCAAACTCTCTTCAATTCAGAATATCCCTAAGTGTTCTTTCTTTCTTATTCTATCATTCTTCTTATGTTCTTCAAAGACTTCTCTTGATCCTCTAAACTTCATCCAAACACTTAAATCCTAAGTCCAAACTTTCACTAGCCCTCACAAGAGTTACAATCTTTAACTCTAGTGAGAAATATTTTCTTAAGCATTCAAGTTCTAGAGCCAAGATTCAAGGAGGGTCATCCACTCCAAAGACTCTTGTTCAAAGCTTAAGGAAGAAGAGAAGGACCCTTTTTAGACCCTACACAAGAGGTAGGAGCTTCATCTTTAATTGTTCAAGTATTGTTGGCTTCTAACCTTGATAGAATGCCTCAAGTTTGAGTTATTGTCAAAAGTTTTAAATGATTATTTGAAAAACATATTTGTAGAAATATGACATGTTCTATTTTGTTATGAGTACCCTTATGATGTTATCAAACTCAAATATAACTTGAAAAGATTGTATGTGAAACCTGATTTAATAAAGATAACTTGAGACATGAAAATGGTAGGTGCTGGAATTTCTAGTTGTTTCTGGCAGCAGGTACTTCGAAAGCTACTGTTCATAAAATATCAAGTATCTCGAAATTAAAATAATTTTACTATAAACTAGACTCATTATAGAACACTCTCCAAAAGGAATCACCCAAAACGGAGTTTTGTAGCTCAAGATATAAATTTTTAAAGTAGAGCCTAAGACTGAAACTTTAAATCTGACCTTGTAGTAGTAAAATAGGTGTAACTCACTCTAGAAAAATGCAAATGGACTGATTTCAACTTTGTTGGAGAGCTAACACATATAGGAATACACCCATGTATGTTATGTATAAAGCTTTGTACCACATAAATACAGAATGAGAAATAAATTTCGGGATAGTGTACTGTGAAAGTGCAGTTTGGAAAGGTTCTGGCTAAGGAAAGACTTGGTATTTAAGCATGTCCATTGTGACTCACCTCTCTTTCCTGGGAACCCTCCTATGCATGGTTTACAATGGATTTACACTATTCCAAAGATGTAAATGCTAAAATTTGATGAGTTAGGAATTTGGAACTACCTTTACTAAGCTGAGATAACAAGTATACAGAGAATTATAAACTTTCTTCTAAAAGATGTCAAAACTATAAATAAAAGAATCAAGTCTTGTAAAAAGATAATTTTAAGAATTTAAGTAGAATAATAATCTTCAAGAGTTATACGAAAACCATAATAAGAATATATAAAGAACCTATAATAATATTTTGAAATGCATTAATGTATTAATGGAATTCTAAGAGTACAAAGAACAGTAAGAGAAAAGATAATACTAAGACATCCATTACCTCTTAGGAACACTAGGAACTCAACTTGATAACTTTGGTTGCTTAAAATGAATCATTTATGAAAATGTTTACTATGAGATTTACATGATATTATCCATGTTTCATGAAGTGAATTATAGTAAAGTGAATGTATGGTGATGAGTTATGAAATGATGAAGATGAATGATTGATTGCCCATGATTTATTGTGATTACATGATGATATGCATACATTCATTTTCAAAGGAAATAATAAAAGTAAAGTTTGAAAAAGTAGCAATGAAAGTCTGGAAAAGTGGACTTGAGCTAAACTCAAGGCTTAACCCCCTAAACCGTTGAGATCACGGCAATGGAATGAAAACCAAAAAGGTTATGGCGACGGCCATGGTATGAGCTCATTACCCTTTTAGGGTGGTCTAAGGCATTGATGCATTCATCCCGTGAGTAATTAAGAAATATGTTGATGAAATAAATGAAAGATGATGATCACTAAACAAGTGAATGTTGAGGATGAGTAGTCATGAAATGCATGCAGCTCCTAAATGATTACTGCTTATTAGTGGTTTTACATGATATGCTTATATGTATGCTTGATGAAATCTTGAATGAATATTTCTGGTAATGTTCAAGATTAGGTTAAAAGTAACTGCACTTCGGCTAATCACGTTTGTTAAAGTTTGATAATTGAATCCTTACCTGTTCACCTTTTTATAATAAACCCGAAGTGACTGGGACGACAACGATGACACTTTTAGTACAAGTAGGAACTCCTCGAGAAATCATGTATTTCTCACTCCTATGTTTATTTTCCATTGTCGTTACCAGAGACAGACGTGTCCACCTAAAGCAACGAGGCCGTAGGTGAGGAAGGAGGTAGCACGTGAAGATTTCAAACCGTTCAAGTAGGAGCATTCCGAGCTTTAGTTACATTATAGTTTGTGAGAAACAATTAGTAATAGTAGAACTTATATTGTTATTTGTAATAACTTATCAGTCTGATATATGCCCTGTTGTGACTTATGTATTAAGTGATTATATTCCAGTTTATGTGATAATTGTTCTACACTTAGTCTTTTATTCTGCTTATTTAATTAAGTGCGCAATGTAACTTGATTATTATCTATAAAAGCGCTATGTATTTCACTTCTAGTTCTGAGCTTAAGTTTTCAAAAAAATTAATTTATTTAAAGAAAAAAAAAACTTCCATTATTTTTCTAAGTTAATTTCAAAAGAAAATTAATACAAGGCATAAGTGACAACTAATAGAATCCAAATGTGAACTTAAGCACAGTGGGGTTCTATTAGGGTGTTACATTTCGCACTCAGATAGGCTTTTGTGTAATGTTCACTTTTGCCTTTTACCACTCAACTTCCTTTATAAGCTCTTAAGAAAAGAACTTATCAATGATTTTTCTCAACACAACAAGTAGACAATCAAGTGAGCAAGAAACCAACAAGAAAATATCAATAGAACAAAATACATAAATGGATAGGAACAAGAAATTCAACAAAGATGAAGAGCAATGAAAGGAAAATCTTTAAACTCAGATTTCACAAAGAAAGAATATTGAGTCCTTCAAATTCATCAATTCTTTTTTTTTTTTCTTTTGAATCTGTCCAGCAATTTCTTTTTCTTTTTTTTTTTTTTGAATCTGCCAAGAATACTTTTTTTAATCTACCTAGAAATTTCCTTCTTTTTTTTTTTTGAATTGATAAGAAAAAACACAAACCTAAAAATCAAGGAGCCAAAGCTCTAGATACCAAATAACACGAAACTAGGAAATAGATCGCCTTGAAATTCAGTTTTACGGAAGGATATTGATGCCACACTCACGAAAAGTTGAGAAGATGAGTGATAAGTCATGAAGGTTTGATCGTCACAAGTTGCCTTGATAAGATTAGATTTAGTTCTTGGCCCAAGAACTTAAGGGAAGCTCTCACAATAGAGAAAACTCATATTTTATTTAAATTCAACTGGTATTTGCAATACAAGAGTTCTCCTATTTATAGGTTTAGTGGAGGCTGAAACATTAAACCTTCACAACACTCCCCACTAAGACTCTACTAAGTATGAATTCTGCACCACTATCATGCATTCATGCATGTTACATTTATTTTTCACTAGTGCAGTCATAAGAGTCCACTAATCCTAATAATAACTTAGTAACTCTCAAAAGACATAAAAGCTCACTTCAAAAGAAATCACCCAAAAATATATACGAAAATAAAAAGAAAACTAGCAAAAACTGGACTTATTTATTTTCCACTAAGGCCTAATTTTCTTAACCCGTTAAATAGGTCACTTGTAGCCCATGAACGCATCTTTGATCATGCAGATTGGGCCTTTACAATTATGTCTTCATGTTGGCTCAATTCACTTTCAAGTTGAATGAATGTGATCCATTTAGTTGCTGCCTCCATTGTGCATTGATCCTCTTTTTCCTTGAGCTCTATTATTAAGCTTCCCAAAGCTTGCTTCATTCTCTTAGTCTTGGACCTTGTAATGGGTCCTCCAATTCCCTTCAATACCTCTTCCTCCTTGGTTTTGTCTTGTAAGTTTGTAACCCTTCCTTGGTTCACATCAACTTGCGTTCACCATCTACTAAAATCATGGAGTTAGCTATTCAAGCCCAATTGTAGCCACCATTGTTCTTATCTGTGATCACACTTTAGTCCTGGACACATCCAAACTTCGTCCTCACATCCTTGACTCCAATGGGGGACTTGCAAGGGCTTTAATGCTTAAGTCAATATTAATTACGCTCTTGTATGAGTGAAACTTAGATACTACTTGACCTCTAATTGGCCATTCTCTTATATAGATCATTCTATCCAACTCCCTTTGATAGAGGTGGAGGAGGTTTTAGCCCTTCTGGGATTTTCGGGAAATTCAAATAAACTTTACACTAGTTACTGGATGGTGTTGTGATGGATTATAATACTCCAAATATCATGTATTGTCACCACAAACTAGATCAATTATTGTGAACACCCAATTTTGTTCGGCCCAAAATAAAAAAATTTCCAACATATTTGATCTTATTTTTCTTTATGATATTTTTATTTAAAGCCCACTTTTTATGAAAAATAAGCCCATTTTATTTTGAATCGTAAATTAAAAAAAAAATTTATCAGCCCATATCATGTTTGGCCCCAAATCAAAAAAAAAAAAAAAAAGAGCTGAAAAAAAAATGAAATGAAAAAGAAAAGAGTGCATGCGTTCACTTGACAATTACATCCAAAAGCTGCAATTCAACGTTTTAACAGTAACAGGAACCAGCGCATTTAATTTTCCAATGGCTGTTGTCAGTGCATTTAATGCTTCAATCACGATCAAGTTGACAAATGTATCTCAGAAAATCGATCAAGAATCTACGCTGGTCAGTGCATTTAATGCTTGAGGCATTTAATTCATGGGGATAAATAAGCAAGATCAGAGAGGAGATGGAGAGGGAGACATAGATTGAGTAAGAGAAATCAGCAATCACAGAGACTAACATAGATTGGCATCACTTCTCTTTACGATTTTTTTTGGTTTTCGTCCGAGCCTTAAACTACCATTCCCCATCCTGAACAAACCAACTCCCAAGCATCCATTTCCATCATCAAAAAAAAAAAAAAAAAACTATCCTCTTCAATCATCACTACAACTATAACCTGAAGCCATCACAATCTTCACCATCATCTATAATCAATCACCATCCAAAGCCAAAACTTAACAAAAAATCATAACCACAAGGTAAAATCAAGAAGAGGGAAAAAGGCAACCACTACTGAGCGCTGCTCCTCTCCCCTTCCACGCGCGCTGTCCTCTCTCCACACAGCCGCACAACACCACAACAACAGGTCTGCCCCCACCACCGTGGAGACCACCCAGCCAGCTCCTTTGTCCTTCGATCACGCCTGGTTCCGCCTCCATCGCGAGCAGAAATTACTGCTGAAGCCAACCGCTAGCTTCTCCTGCCAGATCAGCTGCATCCAGTCTACAACCTGCACAGTCCCTCGCGCTGCAACCTCCCTGCATAAAGCTAGCGGTATGCCAAGCAGCGTAAGAAGCCCAATCTCGTCCAGTTTTCCGAAAAACTCATATCGCTACAGTCCATCTCCGCGCGACGCCATCTGGATCTGCTGCATCGCCAAGCCTTGGTCTCTCCCTGTTCGGTTTGCCATCACCGCCCCCTGCAACCAGCCGTGAATCTCCTTGGCCAAATCACAAAGTTGATCGCAGGTCAGCTCCATCACTGCAAGCCCCTTTGTTCAATTATTGTCCCCTCGCTCTCTCCCTATGTGCTTATATTTCAGACATACTTGAAGTCTCTCTCTGTGTTTACAAAAGAAAACCAACCCACAACTCTTGTTTTGCTCTCAAAATGAAAACGCAACCCAAGCTTCTAGACGCCAGTTTTAATATATTATTTTGTTATCCTTTGTTTTAGTTAAACGTGGAATGAGTTAAGCTATTGGACCATTTCAAGTTTTTTTTAACAAAACAATGGAGCTAAACGAGACAATCCAAAAATGGTCCAAGGATAAAATGTTTAAGTTGTAGCATAAATACGGGCTTGGGTTAGATCTTTATTTATTTATTTTAGTCTGGTCATCAGGTTCAATTCCTATTGGGTAGATTTAGATTTTGTTTGAGCTTGATGAGATTTTGGGTCGTTAGGAATGTATTTGGCTATAGTTATTTATTGGGTTGGCATTTTTGGAATAATTTCAGATAAAAAATAAATAAATTATGAGTGTTGGGTTGTAGGAGAGTGTTGGATAGTTGCGTTTTCAATAAAGGGTTAAGTAGTTTTCAGTTAATTAGAATCATTTTATATCTTAATAGGTTGTTTGTTTATTATAATTTATCTCGGGCCCATTTAAATCTTTGTGGTTAAATATCTTATTTTAAAAATAATAAAAAAATTTATTTGCTCAAGAAGGAATAAGAGAAATTAGTCTAGGAATGTTTAGCATTATCCGGCATGTTAGAAAATTCTGTGTTGATTTTTATAAAAATAACAAAAAAATATGAAAAGGTTAAAAAAATGATAAAAATAATAATTAGGATCCTTGTATTTCAATTCAATTAGTTTACTTGTTTTGATATTTTTGCATTAATTGATTGTCTGTTTATTATTTATTCATAGATTAATTTTGTCAATTCATATTGAAGTTAGTGTTGAAATTGAATGAAATAAATATTTTTCTTGCAAATAAATAAAAAAAAGTAAAAAAAATTCTCTATGTAACGATCAATAATAGTGATTGAATAACAAATGTTATCTCTACTGTTATTGAATCATGAGGGTTTATTGAGTAGCTAAATGCTAACTTGAATCCTCTTCATGAACGGATTTTGTTTTTTTTTTTAAAAGAAAAATGTTCTTTACTGAAAATCATTTTTAAAATCAACCAATCCACAAATACTTTTACAGAACTACGTGACTTTGAGTTCCTCATTGCACCAGAGAATACGTAGGAGCAGGTTATTATTTCCTGTCAAGCCAAAATTAATTTTTCTTAATTTATTTGTCAAATTGTAAATATTTTGTAAATTATTTATTAGTTGTTAAGATTGTAAATGTATTTTCCAAAACTAATTTTTCTTAATGTATTTTTTTAAAATTTTAAATATACTTTGCCAAAATTAATTTTTCTTAATTTATTTGTCAAATTGTAAATATTTTGTGTAAATTATTTATTATTTGTTAAGATTGTAAATATATTTTTCCAAACTAAATTTTCTTAATGTATTTGTTTAAATTTTAAATATACTTGCCAAAATTAATTTTCTTAATTTATTTGTTAAATTATAAATGTTTTGTGTAAATCATTTTTAAATTTATGTGTTAAAATTGTGAATATATTTGTCAAAATTAATTTTTCTTAATAAATGTGTTTAAGTTGTAAATATTTTGCTAAATTAATTTTCTTTAATTTATGTGTTTAAATTATAATTTTATCTTCTTTATTTGAAATTTTTTTTAAAGGGTTATTATTTAATTTGCACAATTCACTAAGGTACCATTTAAATATGGGTGTACTAGGGGTGCTGTAGGATTAAGTTCCTATCCTTCCCTTTGCATAACCGACTCCCGAACTCATATTTGATTTTCGAAGACTGTTTTCTTAAATAAGATTGGCTTTTCCAAGGTTTTCCAATTTAAATAAATCTGGTGGCGACTCCAATTTTCGAATAATTATTTTTCGCCGTCCCGTCGCGATCCCGGTTGCGACAGATGGCGACTCCACTGGGGATATCAGTAAGAGAGTCAGGCCTATATAATTAGTTGTGCAAATTATATATAACCCCGTTGATTCTTGTTTTCTTTTTTATTTTGTACAGTACTTCTTTTATTTTTCTTTTACAAGATTTAATGTTCATATATTTGCTTTATTTACTAAAACCTTAGGATAGATGATTATTGTATTTTGTATATATTTGTTGTTTGAATTCTATTTGTATTTTTCTCATTGTTTTGTATATTGTTTCTTTATTTTATTTTATTTTTTCGAATGATTTAAATATTCCTTCTGTTTAAATATATTGTTTACTTTATTTGCTAAAACCTTAGGTTAGAAGACTTTTGTTATTTTGTATATATGTATTCTCTTAATTTTGTTTTGCAGGAGTATATAGTGTTAGGATTGAAAGGTTTGTATGCTCCCTGCACACACATCACAATCACTTCACACACTGTGTTTTTGGACTCTATACCCGAGCCCGTGCGAGCTAAGGATTAGGGGGTTTCCTGACATTGCCATGAGGGGCTTCATGCTCACTTGGTAGTTGTTGGGACACCACTCGGATTGTTACTGCTTTATGGATCAATCATATCGAGAGGGTTCATCCCTACTTGTGGTTGGTTCAAAAGTCAGATTCTTGTCCTGTGGACAGGGGCAATCTGGGGACCATGGTCAGTAGAAGTCTAGA
This sequence comes from Dalbergia cultrata, assembly GCA_031216105.1. Classification (NCBI taxonomy): domain Eukaryota; kingdom Viridiplantae; phylum Streptophyta; class Magnoliopsida; order Fabales; family Fabaceae; genus Dalbergia; species Dalbergia cultrata. The sequence continues at coordinate 35,599,626 of CM062344.1, read as the reverse complement.
CCCACCATGAATGTGTGCACAAATAGTTGAACATAGCAGCCTCCCAAATAGGGTTTTTGGCCTTAGAACTTCCCACCCGTTAAGCTTTACCCTGTTAGGACAGAGGGAGCATGCTTCTTTCATCTCTTTACACTATACTCCTTTATGTTTTACTTTTTGTTGTTTTTACATTATCACATTGTATCTAAGTTAACTAGCTTATTGTCTCATGCTATACATTCTCATCATTCATAACATAGACAAGCATTCATTGCAGCATGTATTTCATTTTCTCATGTTTTTCTTAACACAACATACTCTTAGCATTCACATGTATTTTCTTATTTATTTGACCATGTAGGATTGTGCATTTCATAAAAGAATATTCTTAATAAGAGCATGCATTTTTTTCATTTTACTCAATTATTTCATTTTTGTTCACATTGGTTTTTAATTGATAATAAAACAAAGTCATCATTAGTTCAGATCAAATGGAAACAACACAGATGAACACTAGCAATGCACATGACTGGAAGAGAAACATCAAAGTTACAGTGACAAGCAGCGAGTTAGAGAAAGTGAAAGAATTAATTCAGTTGATGCCTCGTGAAGTCTTATCCTCTTTTAAGGATATGTATGGGCGCATATTGGATTTGTTACTCATCCCTGTGGAAGTTCCAGCATTGAGTGCTCTCTCACAATTTTGGAATCCTTCTCTTTGTTGCTTTGAATTGCCGGATCTTGATGCAACACCAACTATAGAAGAGTATATAGTTATGTTGAGGCTACCAATTCGAGAAGAATCTAGTGTATACCACTACCAAGGGCATTATGTTAGCAAAGAAAAGGTTGCCAGAATAATTGGAGTTGATCCAAACCAGATGAGAATGGAAGTAAGGGGATCTACTCAAGGAATCAGAAAGAGTTTTCTAGAAGCTCGTATGCAAACTTTGGCCCAGCAAGAAAGTTGGGATTTCTTCAATCGTACACTAGCACTGACAATCTATGGATTGATCTTATTCCCATTCACACCAGATATTGTTGACCAGGCTGCCATGGATGTGTTTTTTAAATTCGAGACGTGTGGCATGAATCCTATCCCAGCTATCCTGGCAAATACATTTCTTTCCTTGGGAGTTTGCATTCAGAAAAATGGAGGAAGATTGCGTTGTTGTTTGCCTATGTTGTATGTCTGGTTCATGACTCATGCATATGCTGATAATCGCATGGGCCTCTTTCCTAATCCATTAGGAGACTTCTATCGCATACAGATAAATCATCAAGAGGCAAAAATATGGTAAAAGGAGTTCTCACAGATACAATCTAGTACTTTCAAATGGGTTTGTCCTTGGTATCATGGAGAAAGTATTATCTACAGTTGTGGCGATTTTCACAACGTTCCTTTAATGGGTCCGAGGGGATGCATTGCCTATACACCCGCATTGGTGCTCAGACAACTTCACTGGACCCAAACAAAGCCAGAAGAGGAACAACTAAAGGGGTTCAGCTTCTTGTATCAGAAAGATAAAAACACCATGGAACAAGAAAGGAAAAAATGGCATGGAATGATATCAAAATCCTAGGGAAAAGGGAACTTGGCCAACAACGTTTAACCTCTTCTCAAGAATACAGGGAATGGAGGAAAACAAGAATTGGCAGAGATAACTGTTCAAAGGATATTCTAGGCAATTCCGTTCCTATGCAAACATTAAAAGTACCTCAATGGACATCCCAAGTAGAATCAATGAAGGCACAAATGCAATGCTTGGAAGAAGAAAAGGAGGCAGCTGACCTAAAAGCTAACATTCTGCAACACCAATGCGAGAAAATGACTAAGGAGATTGAGACCTTGAAAGATGAGTGTGCCGAAGCTGCAGAAATTGCAAAGTCCAGAAAAGGCAAAGAGAAGATCTCAACCACTCATTTGGCCAAGATCAAAGAGCTTGAAGAAAAACTCCACATGTCCATGAAAGAAAGGAGCAAGTTAAAGCAAGAGATTAATAAGAAGAGCCGCATGGTGGGAAGAATGGAACAAGAAATCAACGGTAGGGATAAGAATGTTTTCAACTTAAAAATAGAGATCAATAAAGAGAAAGATGTGCGAAAGAAGTTGAAAGAACAAGTGGAATATCTGTCAACAATTTTGGCACAAACTGAACAAAATGCCACTCGAGGGTGGGCATCAGCAAATCATTATCACGATTTGTTTGTTGACGCAGTGGAATTTGGAAAGTCATGGAGAGAAAAGGCTTTGGAGTGGGAAGAAAAGTATGGAAAACTCAATAGTGAATTGAGTCATTATGTCCCCAACTTCATATACCGATTTGAGCAAGCCAATGAACAAATTAGCAAGATGCCACCATTCAGATTACCTCGAGAATTGACAGAGTTTATGGACATATGTGAAAGCATCACTAAAGACCTCAGAAGAAAAAAAATGAAGTTTTTGATGTAGTAATTTGTATTGAATAAAGGGTTGCTGATGTAGTAATTTTCTATGTTATCAATTTCGAAAAGGCTTGTACTCGAAACTTCACCTGGGAATTAATGAAATTCTCAATGTTTGTGCTACTTTGAATTTCTCTAACTCATTAGATACTTTTTATAGAGGAATAAATGTTCCCTTAGAAAGTAATCAATCACATTTTTACCTTGAGATGACTCATCCTCGTGCAAAAATGTGAGAAGCTTAGTCATCAGGAAAACAATTGCATTGCTAGTGTTCATCAGATAGCACCTACAGAGGAGTGGATTCTCCCTGTGGATTTGTTATCAACCACACCTTGACTTATAGGGTAACATACCCATAAGAATAGGTGTAGGGTATCCTTACTATTGAAAAGAACTTTTGATGATTGTTGTTCGATTTTTGTTTTGCATTAAAAAAAAAAAAACAAATATAAAATCTTTAACCCTTCTGGTTATATACACAGGGAGTGTGCGTGAGTGTGCACGTGTAACTCGTAACCATTGGGCGCCCAAGGAAAGAGGATACCGATCTAACTCGTGTTCATAACACCAGAGCTCGAACCAAGATGGCAGGAGGTAATGGTGATTCAGGGAGAATCATCACAGCTGTAGCTAATTCTGAACCAGGGAGGAATCTGAGTATAGAAGTTGACGAAATGAGGGGACAGTTGAATGCAATGACGGATACTCAGGCCAGGATGGAAGAAATGATGCGAACCATGAAAGAATCACTCGACTTATTGGGAGCTAATCAAAATCGAGATAGAGTGAGTATGCCAGTAAGTGTGCAACCCAGTGCAATGATAACCATACCTGTGGTATCAGATGCAACTCTAAATGTTACACAATGGATGAATGACATGGGAGGGACACTAGGTAATCCTCATGAACAACCACCACCGACAATGCCAATTACCCTCCCCATTGGAGAAGGTTATCATGCCATAGAAAACACACATACTGAAGGACACGGGCATGCTACCCACATTTGGGAGCAACCTCGTGTTGTTGTTCAAAGACAATTATCTTCCTCGGGGAATAATCGCGCGGAGACGGAAAAGGATAAGTTCAAAGAAGAATGGATGAAGAAGATTCAGGATCAAATTAAGGCCATCCAAGGACCTACCACCTATGGTTGTGTGGAGGTTGAACAACTGTATCCTCCTGTTGACCTGATAGTTCCCAAGGACTTCAAAGTTCCTGATTTCTCAAAATATGATGGGACCAGTAACCCTTTGTTCCACTTGAAGAGTTATTGTACCAAAATGGCAATATGGTCCAAAGATGAAAGGTTTCTTGTTAGCTTTTTCCATGAAAGCTTGACTGGACCAGCCTTAGAATGGTACATTCAACTGGATCATTCGAAGATCACAAGCTGGAAAGAATTAGTTGATCTGTTCATGAGCCAATACAAGTTTAACCTTGAAGTGGCACTGACAAGAGAGCAACTAAGCACAATGCAGAAAAAGAAAGATGAAACATTTAAACAGTATGCTCAAAGATGGAGAACATTAGCTGCTCAAGTCCAACCACCTCTCATCCCAACAGAAATGTGTTCATACTTTTTGGGAACCTTAGGATCGCCTTATATTGGAGCTATGGCAGGAGCGGCGTACAAAGATTTCTCTGAGTTGATCATTGCTGGAGAAAGGATTGAGAATCTTGCTAAAGCTGGCAAGCTTCCAGTAACTAGTGAAGACACAAGAAAAGGTTTTCCGCCCAGGAAGAAGGAGACTGATGTGAATTATGTGCAGAGTCAACAACCCTTTATCCCAAGATACACACCAATGCACCCAAGACCCCAAACACCACCATACCAAACCTCAGCCACTGCTTACCCAATTTACCAAACCTCACAAACCACAAATGCCATCCCATATCCCCAGCCTCAGGTTAATAACATTCACATACGACCATACCAACCAGCACGTCCTACATATCCAACCACATATCACCAGAACTACCAAAACACCTCAACATCCCGACCCAATTTCCAAAACCAAAATCACAATCGATTCCCAAACCTTCCACATTTCCCAAAGTTATCCATTTCAAATGCTGACCTTTTTCAAAAGTTATTTGAGGCTCACCTGATCTCACCATGTCCCGTGCGTCCATTAGAACCACCATTCCCAACATGGTACAATCCAAACTTAACTTGTAAATATCACATGGATATAGTAGGGCATTCAATTGAAGATTGTGAAAGTTTCAAGACAGCGGTAAAGAAACTAATTGCTTGTGGACGATTGGACCTTCAAGAAGAGTCAAAACCAGATATTGTCCATAACCCAATGCCAAATCATGAAGGAGGAAGTCGGGTTAACGCTTTAGAGGAAGAAGAACCGCTAGTCAAGAAGGTTTTGAGTCTCCGTATACCGATGGAGAAGGTGTTTAATGCTTTGAAAGAGACTAATTATGACATCACAGCACCCGCTTGGATGATGAAAGAAAAGGAGAAATATGATATGGAATCAAGATGTGCATACCATTGTGGAAGCCTTGGACATGATATTGAGAATTGTTGGGATTTCAAAGTTCGTGTACAAGAACTACTCACTTTAGGTGTGATACAAGCAAAAAAGAAGCAGAATTCCATTGAAGAGGTGGATGTAATCGATGTAACACCCTAATAGAACCCCACTGTGCTTAAGTTCACATTTGGATTCTATTAGTTGTCACTTATGCCTTGTATTAATTTTCTTTTGAAATTAACTTAGAAAAATAATGGAAGTTTTTTTTTTTTTTAAATAAATTAAATTTTTTGAAAACTTAAGCCTGTAACGAGAAGTGAAATACATAACGCTTTTATAGATAATAATCAAGTTACATTGCGCACTTAATTAAATAAGCGGAATAAAAGACTAAGTGTAGAACAATTATCACATAAACTGGAATATAATCACTTAATACATAAGTCACAACAGGGCATATATCATACTGATAAGTTATTACAAATAACAATATAAGTTCTACTATTACTAATTGTTTCTCACAAACTATAATGTAACTAAAGCTCGGAATGCTCCTACTTGAACGGTTTGAAATCTTCACATGCTACCTCCTTCCTCAGCTACGGCCTCGTTGCTTTAGGTGGACACATCTGTCTCTGGTAACGACAACGGAAAATAAACATAGGAGTGAGAAATACATGATTTCCCGGTGGGAGTTCCTACTTGTACTAAAAGTGTCATCGTTGTCGTCCCAGTCACTTCGGGTTTATTATAAAAAGGTGAACAGGTAAGGATTCAATTATCAAACTTTCACAAACGTGAATAGCCGAAGTGCAGTTACTTTTAAACTAATCTTGAACATTAGCAGAAATATCCATTCAGTATTTCATCAAGCATACATATAAGCATATCATGTAAAACCACTAATAAGCAGTAGTCATTTAGGAGCTGCATGCATTTCATGATTACTCATCCTCAACATTCACTTGTTTAGTGATCATCATCTTTCATTTATTTCATCAACATATTTCTTAATTACTCACGGGATGAATGCATCAATGCCTTAGACCACCCTAAAAGGGTAATGAGCTCATACCATGGCCGTCGCCATAACCTTTTTGGTTTTCATTCCGTTGCCGTGATCTCAACGGTTTAGGGGGTTAAGCCGTGAGTTTAGCTCAAGTCCACTTTTCCAGACTTTCATTGCTACTTTTTCAAACTTTACTTTTATTATTTCCTTTGAAAATGAATGTATGCATATCATCATGTAATCACAATAAATCATGGGCAATCAATCATTCATCTTCATCATTTCATAACTCATCACCATACATTCACTTTACTATAATTCACTTCATGAAACATGGATAATATCATGTAAATCTCATAGTAAACATTTTTATAAATGATTCATTTTAAGCAACCAAAGTTATCAAGTTGAGTTCCTAGTGTTCCTAAGAGGTAATGGATGTCTTAGTATTATCTTTTTCTCTTAGTGTTCTTTGTACTCTTAGAATTCCATTAATACATTAATGCATTTCAAAATATTATTATATGTTCTTTATATATTCTTATTATGGTTTTCGTATAACTCTTGGAGATTATTATTCTACTTAAATTCTTAAAATTCTCTTTTTACAAGACTTGATTCTTTTATTTATAGTTTTGACATCTTTTAGAAGAAAGTTTATAATTCTCTGTATACTTGTTATCTCAGCTTAGTAAAGGTAGTTCCAAATTCCTAACTCATCAAATTTTAGCATTTACATCTTTAGAATAGTGTAAATCAACTGTAAACCATGCATAGGAGGGTTCCCAGGAAAGAGAGGTGGGTCACAATGGACATGCTTAAATACCAAGTCTTTCCTTAGCCAGAACCTTTCCAAACTGCACTTTCACAGTACACTATCCCGAAATTTATTTCTCATTCTGTATTTACGTGGTACAAAGCTTTATACATAACATACATGGGTGTATTCCTATATGTGTTAGCTCTCCAACAAAGTTGAAATCAGTCCATTTGAATGTTTCTAGAGTGAGTTACACCTATTTTACTACTACAAGGTCAGATTTAAAGTTTCAATCTTAGGCTCTACTTTAAAAATTTATATCTTGAGCTAGAAAACTCCGTTTTGGGTGATTCTTTTTGGAGACTGTTCTATAATGAGTCTAGTTTATAGTAAAATTATTTTAATTTCGAGATACTTGATATTTTATGAACAGTAGCTTTCGAAGTACCTGCTGCCAGAAACAACTAGAAATTCCAGCACCTACCATTTTCATGTCTTAAGTTACCTTTATTAAATCAGGTTTCACATACAATCTTTTCAAGTTATATTTGAGTTTGATAACATCATAAGGGTACTAATAACAAAATAGAACATGTCATATTTCTAAAAATATATTTTTCAAATAATCATTTAAAACTTTTGACAATAACTCAAACTTGAGGCATTCTATCAAGGTTAGAAGCCAACAATGCTTGAACAATTAAAGATGAAGCTCCTACCTCTTGTGTAGGGTCTAAAAGGGTCCTTCTCTTCTTCCTTAAGCTTTGAACAAGAGTCTTTGGAGTGGATGACCCTCCTTGAATCTTGGCTCTAGAACTTGAGTGCTTAAGAAAATATTTCTCACTAGAGTTAAAGATTGTAACTCTTGTGAGGGCTAGTGAAAGTTTGGACTTAGGATTTAAGTGTTTGGATGAAGTTTAGAGGATCAAGAGAAGTCTAAGAAGAATGATAGAATAAGAAAGAAAGAACACTTAGGGAGTTTCTGAATTGAAGAGAGTTTGAGGAGTATTTATAGTGGAAAGATTAGAGAAAAAAACAGAAGAAGGAAAGCACTTGGAGCATGATTTATGGAAACATGTTGGCTGAATTTTGGGATGAAAATGCTCCTTGTTTTGTGCAAACATGTTTCCATGTTTTGTGCAAACACGTTTCCATGTTTTGTGCAAACACGTTTCCATGTTTTGTGCAAACACGTTTCCATGTTTTGTGCAAACATGTTGGATGAAAATGCTCCATGTTTTATGTAAACATGTTTCCATGTTTTGTGCAAAGATGTTAGTGGATATTTTTGTAATTAGACAATGATAGTGGTATTCTTGTAATTCCATTCATAGAGTAAGAGTATCTTTGTCATTTAATAAGGCAAGGGTAGCTTGGTAATTTCCTTTACATAGCAAGGGCATTTTCGTAATTTCCACTAAATGATGGCATTTTTCGTAATTCTTTGCATTTTTCTCTAGACATACTTAAGTAGACTATTTGTTGTATTTCATAACATTTGTCTAGATTCTCTTGGTTTTGCTATCGCTAATTAATATTTATCTTAGTTATAAATTTGGGGATGTTACAATCGAACCCTTTGTGCTCCGAGTGCCTCCACTTAACCCAACTCCGAAACTAGAAAAAGTGGTAATTACTATGAAGAAACCAACACCTTTTAGTTATGAGGACACACATGCTATACCTTGGAATTATGGGACAGAGGTGGAAATAGGAGAAACCTCAAAGGCCCAATCAAGTAAAGAAGAGGCTGGTATCATGGAAATAAAGGGAATCACAAGAAGTGGAAGGATTTATGGGCCTGGAGAACTGGAAAAAGGAAAATTTGTTGACGATAGAAATGTTGAAAAAGGTTCAGATGTAGGAAGAAAAGAAGATGATGATGATGAGGAATTCCTAAAGATCATGAAGCAAAGTGAGTATGATATTTTAGAGCAACTGAAGAAGACTCCTGTTAGAATATCTCTTTTGTCATTAATCTTATCATCTGAACCTCATCAAAAAGCAGTGCTAAAAGTCTTGAAAGAGGCCTATGTCAAACCTGATACTTCATTACAGAACATGGTGAATATGGTGGATCCAGTGAAACATGTCAACATGATCACATTCTCAGATGAAGAAATAGTGTCACAATCCAACCCACGAGCACTGTATATAACCCTCAAATGTAAAGGTTATATAGTACCCAGAGTTCTCATTGATGGAGGGTCAGGATTGAATGTCTTACCTGTGTCGACTTTAAGCTATTTGTCGATGAGTAAGGATGATATTCTGCCACAAATAATGGTAGTGAAAGCTTTCGACGGAGCTAAGAAGAGCATCCTTGGGGAGATGGTGTTGTTGCTAGAGATTGGCCCAAGTAAATTTGAGGTGTTATTCCAGGTAATGGAGATTGAGTCCGACTACAATATGCTACTTGGAAGGCCATGGATAAACAGCGTTGGTACCGTCCCTTCAACCTTGCATCAAAAGGTTAAGTACATTGAAAATGGTTCAGTTGTTACAATCCATGGGGAGAAAGAAATCATAGTATCCAAACCAGTGGCATTGCCATATGTTGAAAATGTAGAGCTAGTGGAGAGCAGTTTATGGCACAACCTGGAGGTGGTAGGGTTGAGACAGAGCAGGAAAAGACCCCAATACAAAATCAAGTAGTGGCTCATATCATGACCAAGAGTGGGTATCTGGAAGGTAAAGGATTGGGACCATGGTTGCAAGGCACCCGAACACCTATATTGGTCCCAGAAAAGTTCAACCGATTTGGTCTAGGGTACGAGATCCCAGTGGATGAAAAGATGAGTGCTTTGAGTTTGGAGCAGAAAAAGCAAAAAGGACGAATGAAACAGATCCCTCATCTGAAGGAGACATTTCCTAGTCGCTGAAGTAATTATAGCCGAGGAAGTTCAATTCCCTTGCTACCGCCTCGCCATCAATACCTTGGATGTCGAAACAATTCAAGAAGACAATAAGTTTCTTGCTGCCAGCAATGATGAGATGCTGATGAACTGGACAACGGAACCAATGCTTGATGTTATTGCTGAAAAGTAATTATTTGGGTTGTACTATTCAAGAATTGCTTATGCTTTTGTTTATGCTACTCAGAGACATCATCTAAATGAACTTGCATGATTTTTCAATAATCTTTCTTTATATGTTCCTTTTGCCTCGTTTCTGTTTCTGTTCTTTAATCTCTCCTTTCTTTTATTTCTTTCCTTTACCACTCTCGCTCGTTAATTTGTGTTTGTTCCATGTTGTTTATGTTTTATGATCCACCATTTGTTTTAAGCATTCCAACCCACCACAATTGCTTTCTAGGAATTTGAATGTCATAGAAATTTTGCCACATGAAAAGGAATTTGGGGTTTTATCAATCGATTCTCTTGCTACAATTGACTATGATAACCATGAGTCTGAAGATGATGAAGAAGCTGTTGAGCAGTTTTCAAATTTACTGGAATACTCAGAAAAAGGATTCGACCTAGATAATGAGGTGATTAAGGTGGTTAACATAGGCACTGAAGAAGAAAAGAAGGAGCTGAAAACAGTGGAAAATCCTGAACGCTCGGAAATGATTGCATTGTTCAAAGAATTCCTTGATGTGTTTGCATGGTCCTATCATGATATGCCAGGATTAGACCCAGAGATTGCATCACACAAGATTCCTTTGTATCCAAAAGTTGAGCCGAAAAAACAAAAGTTGAGGAGAATGCGACCAGATATGTCATTAAAAATAAAAGAAGAAGTGACTAAACAGCTGGAGGCTGGGTTTTTGGAAGTATCAAGACACACTGATTGGGTGGCTAACATTGTGGCTGTGCCTAAAAAGGATGGGAAGGTTAGAATGTGTGTAGATAATCGGGATTTAAATAAAGTTAGCCCGAAAGATGATTTTCCTTTACCCCATATTGATGTCCTTGTTGATAATACAGCCGGAAATCATCGATTTTCCTTTATGGATAGATACTCTGAGTATAATCAGATTCCCATGGATATTCATGACAAAGGAAAAACTACTTTCATAACCCCGTGGGGAACATTTTGCTATGCAGTCATGCCGTTCGGATTGAAGAATGCTGGCACCACATACCAACGTGCCATGGTCGCATTATTTCATGACATGATGCATAAGGAGATTGAAGTGTACGTGGATGATATGGTCGCCAAGTCCAAGGAGGGAGAAAGTCATGTGGCAGTTTTATGAAAGTTGTTTGGAAGGCTCAGAAGATATAAACTTCGATTGAACCCGAATAAATGCATTTTTGGAGCTTCTACAGGGAAATTACTTGGGTTCATTGTCAGCAGAGAAGGGATAAAGGTAGATCCTGATAAGGTGAAGGCGATACAAGAGATGCCTGCTCCCCGAACTGAACGGGAGGTTAGAATGTAACGCCCCGATTTTCTGCTAGAGTGAAAATGACCGAAATGCCCCTGAGGTCATTTTCGGCCCAGAATTCGAGGAAAGCCGATCTGGCAATACTCGAAGGGCAAACTCAATGTTGGAAGGGGATTAGATGACCTGTGTACCTTTCCGGAATCGAAAATCTCGTTTCGAGTTTTCGGGTCAAAATGACCAAAACGCCCCTGCGATGTTTTACCTATTTGCAAGTGCCGGATGAACCTGAAACTTCTCGAGATGGTTTTAAAAGGCATTTTTATGTATTCTACGACCTCAGTTTTAATTATGGAGGTCCCGGGCAAAATTAGTGCAAAATTACGATTTTACCCCTAGTTTCGTGTTTTTACGCTTAATCGCGTGATTAAGCAAACCTAAGCAATATTAGGCTCTAATCGAAGATTAATTAATTTCCATAATTAATCTTGAGTCAAAATAATTTATTAAAGTTTATTAGAACCTAAAAGTGCTTAATTACAACTTAAAATCTTATTTTAAATTCAAGATTTCTAGTCATGGAATCTTGAATAGTGTTTTCTCTCTCCAATTCCTTAAATTATGGAATTTTGTCTACATTGTTTTATTCATAAAATGAATTTAAAATCTCCTAAATATGTATGAGTACTCCTTAATCATGTCATAAAGGTTCCTAATCACATTCTTAGTCACCTAAACTTATGCTTAATGACTCCTAACCTTACACCTAAGCTAATACACCCTAAACACATCACTAACACACTATTACATGACCAAAACTCCCTCCTCCCTTGCTGCATCAGACCTGCACGAAATTCATCATCCATTTTATCACAATTTAATTTTATTTTACACTCCAAAGACTATGGTTGAAGCCATGTCATCAAAGTGCAATTCTCTCACCTCATGTTCCATGAGGATTCATTCTCCTCCACACATGCCTCACCTCATGTTCCATGAGGATTCATTCTCCTCCACTCATTCACTCTTATTCTTCTCTATAAATACCATGCCTAGATGAACCTTTGCTACACTTTGTTCATTTGCTAAGTTTAGTTTTCTGAGTTTTTCTCTAAGTTCTTCCTTTTTCTCTCAAATCTCAAGAGCATTCTTCTTCTTCATCTTCTTCTTTTTCCTTTTGAAACATCATCACACAACCTTGAAACACCACCCCACCACCTTGGATCATCATACAAACACCTAAACTTCCATTCTCAAACACAAGCTCACCAAGAACACATTTCCTTCCTTTTTCTTTCATCAAGGCCGAATCATCATCACCATCCTAGGAGGTGTTGCTCATATCATTTTCATCTTCAAGTCCAAGCTTTTTGTCTTCACTCTAGGTAGGAGTGTTTTCTAAACTTTGTCTTCTTGAAAATGAGTTCTTTCTAGCTTTCTCTTGGGTTTTCTTTTTGAAACTTTCTTTGGTTTCCCTTTCTTGTATTTTCGGCCTCTTGGCCTTGATGAGTACATGATAGCTCAATGATGAGGACTCCTAGATAATGACTATGTGTTCATCTCAAAGGAAACTCTAGAGCTTGAGGTTTTATTTTCTTTGAGTTCCAACTTTATTTTCTAACTCAAAAATGATTTTTACTCAAGAATACCTTTACTTTTCTTGCTATTATGATTTCGGTTTCTTTGTTCCTTTCTTTAACATTTCAGTTACCATTTTCCTTTTTGATCTTTGAAGTTTTATTTGTTCAAAAAGTTTTGCTTTCTTTGAGCTTGATGATGATGTTCAAGAACCTCATAATTCCTTTGAGAACTTGGTTCAAGAACTCTAAAGCTCTCTTTGTAATGAGATATGTGTTGGGTTATTATGTTACATAGAAGTTTTCTGGGAAGACTCAACTATATTGCTAGATTTATTGCCAATCTAACTAGTACTTGTGAGCCTATATTCAAGCTGCTGCGAAAATAGCAACCTGGAGAATGGAACAAAGAATGCCAAGAAGCCTTTAACAAAATAAAGGCTTATTTAATGAAGCCTCCAATTCTGACCCCACCTGTACGAAGTCGTCCTTTAATATTGTATCTCACAGTGTTGCCCACCTCACTCGGGGCAATGTTGGGACAATATGATGAGTCTGGAAAGAAGGAACAAGCAATTTATTATCTGAGCAAGAAGTTTAATGATTGTGAATCCCGCTATCTGGCAATTGAAAAGACTTGTTGTGCGTTAGTGTGGACTTCCAAGAGATTAAGGCAGTATATGTTATACTACACCACCTGGTTAATATCTCGAATGGATCCATTGAAATACATATTTGATAGTCCTCACGTGTCATTAAGAATGTCAAAATGGCAAGTGATGCTATCCGAATTTGATATCAAATATGTAACTCAAAAGTCCATCAAGGGAAGTGCAATTGCTGATCATCTAGCCGAAAATCCGCTTGAGGATAGACAGCCCACCACGTCTGAATTCCCTGACAGTGAGGTGTTGTCAATAGAAAAAGAAGATGAAGAAGAGGAGAATGTGTGGAAGATGTACTTTGATGGGGCTGTCAATATGAATGGATGTGGAATAGGAGCTGTAGTGGTGTCCCCAACCGGGAAACAATACCCAGTTTCCATCAAACTAGACTTTGAATGTACCAACAATATTGCAGAATATGAAGCATGTGCAAATGGCTTACAAGTTGCAATGAACTTGGGAATCAAGGAATTGAAAGTCTTTGGAGATTCTGCACTTATCATTTATCAGGTCAATGGACAATGGCGAACCAAGGATCCAAAATTGGTGCCTTATCAGAGGTATTTGTCTCGACTAATCGAATGGTTTGACGATGTGTCATTCTCCCACTTAACTCGAGATCATAACCAATTTGCGGATACCTTGGCGACTTTGGCTGCAATGACCAAGTTGGAAGTCCACTCCAATGTCCAACCCATCCATATAGAAGTGCAAAATGAACCGATATACTGTGACAGTGTGGAGATTGAGCCAGATGGTCAACCTTGGTATCATGATATCAAGCAGTATATTCAAAAGGGAGAATACCCGGAAGGAGCGAACGAGGTAAATAAAAAGACAATTCGTCGACTGGCTATGGCATTTTTCTTGAATGGTGAAGTCCTCTACAAAAGGAATTATGATGGTACCCTCCTAAGATACGTAGATGCTCATGAAGCCCGTGTAATCATCACAGAAATTCATGAGGGGATTTGTGGAACTCATGCTAATGGGCATATGATGGCACGCAAAATTTTAAGGAGTGGTTATTATTGGTCCACCATGGAGAGTGACTGTATCAATTATGTTCGAAAGTGTCACAAAAGTCAAATTTATGCAGACCGAGTTAATGCTCCTCCAGTTCCATTGCACAACATGGTATCTCCTTGGCCTTTCTTAATGTGGGGCATGGATGTCATTGGCCCAATTAATCCCAAGGCATCCAATGGTCATCGTTTCATTTTGGTCACAATCGACTATTTCACAAAGTGGGTGGAAGCTGCTTCATATGCCAACATCACACAGAAGGTGTTCATCATATTCATCAAGAGAGACATTATCTGTAGGTATGGGATTCCAGAAAGAATTATCACGGATAATGCTCCTAACCTCAATGGTGCAGAAGTTCAGAAGTTCTTAGAGATTTTCAAAATCAAGCATCACAACTCAGCTCCTTATAGGCCTCAAATGAATGGTGCGGTTGAAGCTGCAAATAAGAACATCAAGAATATCATCGCCAAAATGGTGGTGAATTATAAAGATTGGCATGAAATGCTACCATATGCTTTACACGCATATCGTACCAACATTCGGTCAAGCACAGGAACAACTCCCTTCTCGTTGGTATATGGAATGGAAGCGGTATCTCCTATTGAAGTAGAAATCCCATCGTTAAGGGTTTTAATGGAGGCTGAGTTGGAAGAATCTGAATGGGTAAAGGCTCGATATGAACAGTTAAACATGATAGAAGAGAAAAAGTAGCGACTATCTGTCATGGACAATTGTACCAAAGCAGAATGGCTAAGGCTTTTAACAAGAGAGTCCGCCCTAGAGATTTTCATCCAGGGGATTTGGTTTTGAAGAAAATTCTCCCTAATCAAGAGGATGCACGGGGAAAATGGGCTCCAAGCTATGAAGGTCCTTTCATTGTCAAGCAAGCATTCTCGGGTGGAGCGTTAATTTTGGAGAACATGGACGGACAAGAATTGCCCAAACCAATCAATACTGATGCAGTCAAAAAGTTTTATGCTTGAAAAGATAAAAAAAAAAAAAGGGCCCGTTAGGTCGAAAACTCGAAAGAGCGACCTAAGCAAAAGTTAGGGTCAAATAAAAAAAATCAAATCAAAAAAAAAAAAAAGCTTGTTAGGTTGAAAACTCGAAAGAGCGACCTAGGCAAAAGTTAGAGCAAAAAGATAAGCATCATCTCAAGTAACTTACACTGGGGCAATTTTTGGGTGTTGAATTTGTCCATCGGATCGAGCAAACCAAGACTGAAATTGGGGCAGCTTTTGGAAAGAAAGGGTTTGAAGACATATCATCAAAGATCATGGCTATAGTGTTCAACTTGCTTCAAGAAGTCGATTGAGCGAGCCATAAAGAACCTAAACTGGGGCAAGATTTCATGTCTTTCATAATTCTATCTTTCACTTTGTGTTTTGCCTTTTCTCGAACATTTTGTCACCCAAAACGCCAAGCAATAAAGACATCTATGCAGTCAATCCTTTTGTTTCCTCTTTAAATGCGTGTTTATTTATGATGTCTCGAGTAAGCATAAATTTAAGTTTAAAGGTATACAGACTGACAATGCTTACAGCAATACATCGATAGCTAGCATCTCAACAAGAGAATTCAGAAGTTTTCAGCAAAGCTTACTGAAAAAGTAATCATCATCCCATAAAAAGGGGAGAAAAATAATGGATAAGGGATGAAGTCAAAGACGCTGGAGAAAAAAGGAAAACCTTATATGTACTAGAAGACCCAACGCATGAAATACGAGTTTGATCGGTTGAAGTCTTCCTTGAGGTTTGTTTGACTTGGTTACGGTTAGTTTCCAAGAATGTGTTTGAAATAAATTGAAGATGCACGATAAATTCATGATTTTTGCAAATAAGGAAAAAGAAAACAAAATGAAAATTATTGTTTTTTGTGCCAATTCACTTTTCCAGCTGGCCTCAGATCGCCACTTTACTTTTCTGTTAGTTTTAGATCGTCAACTTACTTTTTTCTATCAGGCTCTTAAATTTCTATCAGCCGTGTCGGCTTTTAAATTTCTGCTAGCCCCCGTCGACTTTTAAATTTCTGTCAGCTCCCGTCGACTTTTAAATTTCCAGTTAGCCCCCGTCGGCTTTTAAATTTCTGTCAGCCCGTGTCGGCTTTTAAATTTCTGTCGGCCAAGTCATTTAAATTTCAATCACCCCATCGGCTTTTAAATTTCTGTCAGCCCGTGTCGGCTTTTAAATTTCTGCTAGCCCCCGTCGGCTTTTAAATTTTTGTCAGCCTCCGTCGGTTTTTAAATTTCTGTCAGCTCCCGTCAGCTTTTTAAATTTCTGCTAGCCCCCGTCGGCTTTTAAATTTCTGTCAGCTCCCGTCGGCTTTTTAAATTTCTGCTAGCCCCCGTCGGCTTTTTAATTTCTGTCAGCCTCCGTCGGCTTTTAAATTTCTGTCAGCTCCCGTCGGCTTTTTAAATTTCTGTCAGCCCGTGTCAGCTTTTAAATTTCTGTCAGCCCCCGTCGGCTTTTAAATTTCTAGTCAGCCCCCGTCGGCTTTTAAATTCTGTCGGCCAGTGTCGACTTTTAAATTCTGCTAGCCCAGTCGACTTTTAAATTCTGTCGACCTCAAGTCGGCTTTTAAATTTCTGTCAGCTCCCGTCAGCTTTTTAAATTTTTGCTAGCCCCTGTCGGCTTTTAAATTTCTGTCAGCTCCCATCGGCTTTTTAAATTTCTACTAGCCCCCGTCGGCTTTTTAATTTCTGTCAGCCTCCGTCGGCTTTTAGATTTCTGTCGACTCAGTCGACTTTTTAAATTTCTGTCGGCCAGGTGTCGACTTTTAAATTCTGTCGACCAGTCGACTTTTAAATTTCTAGTCACCAGTCGACTTTTAAATTCTGCTAGCCCAGTCGACTTTTAAATTCTGTCGACCTCAGTCGACTTTTAAATTCTGTCGACTCAGTCGACTTTTTAAATTCTGCTAGCCCCAGTCGACTTTTTAATTCTGTCGACCTCAGTCGACTTTTAAATTCTGTCGACCCATCGACACAAATTCTGTCGATTTCGACATTTTAAATTCTGTCGACTCAGTCGACTTTTTAAATTCTGTCGATTAGTCGACTTTTAAATTCTGTCGACTCAGTCGACTTTTAAATTTCTGCTAGCCCCCGTCGGCTTTTAAATTTCTGTCGACCAGTCGACTTTTAAATTCTGTTAGCCCCCATCGGCTTTTAAATTTCTGTCAGCCCCTGCCGGTTTTTAATTTTCTGCCAGCCCCCGTCGGCTTTTACATTTCCATTCAGCCCCTGTTGGCTTTTAAATCCTAGTTAGTCCCTGTCGATTTTTAGATTTCAGTTAGCCCCATCAAATTTCAAATTTCCGTTAGCCCCTGTCGGCTTTTAAATTTCTGTTAGTCCCTGTCAACTTTCTACAATATCTGTCAGTCCCAATTGGCTTTTGAATTCCTGTTAATTCTCATCAGCTTTTTGCTTGTACAAATAAATTTCACTTCTTGTCACTCATACATCTTGATTTCTCAATCGCATAATTGCATAGCATATGTCTCTCATGAGCATCTAGTTTGTTTTACTTCTAATTTCAAGTTTCTTTATATTTTCAATTTCATGCGTCGCCGTACAAAATTGATGTTCATATCTTTACTCATTCCTTATAATGACAATATGAAGAATTCAGATTTTTCATATTCTCTTACAAGAAATAAGTAAAGAGGGGCAACTGTGAACACCCAATTTTGTTCGGCCCAAAATAAAAAAATTTCCAACATATTTGATCTTATTTTTCTTTATGATATTTTTATTTAAAGCCCACTTTTTATGAAAAATAAGCCCATTTTATTTTGAATCGTAAATTAAAAAAAAAAATTATCAGCCCATATCATGTTTGGCCCCAAATCAAAAAAAAAAAAAAAAAAGAGCTGAAAAAAAAATGAAATGAAAAAGAAAAGAGTGCACGCGTTCACTTGACAATTACATCCAAAAGCTGCAATTCAATGTTTTAATAGTAACAGGAACCAGCGCATTTAATTTTCCAATGGCTGTTGTCAGTGCATTTAATGCTTCAATCACGATCAAGTTGACAAATGTATCTCAGAAAATCGATCAACAATCTACGCTGGTCAGTGCATTTAATGCCTGAGGCATTTAATTCATGGGGATAAATAAGCAAGATCAGAGAGGAGATGGAGAGGGAGACATAGATTGAGTAAGAGAAATCAGCAATCACAGAGACTAACATAGATTGGCATCACTTCTCTTTACGATTTTTTTTGGTTTTCGTCCGAGCCTTGAACTACCATTCCCCATCCTGAACAAACCAACTCCCAAGCATCCATTTCCATCATCAAAAAAAAAAAAAAAAAAACTATCCTCTTCAATCATCACTACAACTATAACTTGAAGCCATCACAATCTTCACCATCATCTATAATCAATCACCATCCAAAGCCAAAACTTAACCAAAAATCATAACCACAAGGTAAAATCAAGAAGAGGGAAAAAGGCAACCACTACGGAGCGCTGCTCCTCTCCCCTTCCACGAGCGCTGTCCTCTCTCCACACAGCCGCACAACACCACAACAACAGGTCTGCCCCCACCACCGTGGAGACCACCCAGCCAGCTCCTTTGTCCTTCGATCACGCCTGGTTCCGCCTCCATCGCGAGCAGAAATTACTGCTGAAGCCAACCGCTAGCTTCTCCGGCCAGATCAGCTGCATCCAGTCTACAACCTGCACAGTCCCTCGCGCTGCAACCTCCCTGCGTAAAGCTAGCAGCTGCCAAACGCGTAACAGCAAGCCCAATCTCGTCCAGTTTTCCAAAAAACTCAGATCGCTATAGTCCATCTCCGCGCGGCGCCATCTGGATCTGCTGCATCGCCAAGCCTTGGTCTCTCCCTGTTCGGTTTGCCATCACCGCCCCCTGCAACCAGCCGTGAATCTCCCTGGCCAAATCACAAAGTTGATCGCAGGTCAGCTCCATCACTGCAAGCCCCTTTGTTCAATTATTGTCCCCTCGCTCTCTCCCTATGTGCTTATATTTCAGACATACTTGAAGTCTCTCTCTGTGTTTACAAAAGAAAACCAACCCACAACTCTTGTTTTGCTCTCAAAATGAAAACGCAACCCAAGCTTCCAGATGCCAATTTTAATATATTATCTTGTTATCCTTTGTTTTAGTTAAACGTGGAATGGGTTAAGCTATTGGACCATTTCAAGTTTTTTTTAACAAAACAATGGAGCTAAACGAGACAATCCAAAAACGGTCCAAGGATAAAATGTTTAAGTTGTAGCATAAATACGGGCTTGGGTTAGATCTTTATTTATTTATTTTAGTCTGGTCATCAGGTTCAATTCCTATTGGGTAGATTTAGATTTTGTTTGAGCTTGATGAGATTTTGGGTCGTTAGGAATGTATTTGGCTATAGTTATTTATTGGGTTGGCATTTTTGGAATAATTTCAGATAAAAAATAAATAAATTATGAGTGTTGGGTTGTAGGAAAGTGTTGGATAGTTGCGTTTTCAATAAAGGGTTAAGTAGTTTTCAGTTAATTAGAATCATTTTATATCTTAATAGGTTGTTTGTTTATTATAATTTATCTCGGGCCCATTTAAATCTTTGTGGTTAAATCTCTTATTTTAAAAATAATAAAAAATTTCATTTGCTCAAGAAGGAATAAGAGAAATTAGTCTAGGAATGTTTAGCATTATCCGGCATGTTAGAAAATTCTGTGTTGATTTTTATAAAAATAACAAAAAAATATGAAAAGGTTAAAAAAATGATAAAAATAATAATTAGGATCCTTGTATTTCAATTCAATTAGTTTACTTGTTTTGATATTTTTGCATTAATTGATTGTCTGTTTATTATTTATTCATAGATTAATTTTGTCAATTCATATTGAAGTTAGTGTTGAAATTGAATGAAATAAATATTTTTCTTGCAAATAAATAAAAAAAAGTAAAAAAATATTCTCTATGTAACGATCAATAATAGTGATTGAATAACAAATGTTATCTCTACTGTTATTGAATCATGAGGGTTTATTGAGTAGCTAAATGCTAACTTGAATCCTCTTCATGAACGGATTTTATTTTTATTTTTAAAAGAAAAATGTTCTTTACTGAAAATCATTTTTAAAATCAACCAATCCACAAATATTTTTACAGAACTACGTGACTTTGAGTTCCTCATTGCACCAGAGAATACGTAGGAGCAGGTTATTATTTCCTGTCAAGCCAAAATTAATTTTTCTTAATTTATTTGTCAAATTGTAAATATTTTGTAAATTATTTATTAGTTGTTAAGATTGTAAATGTATTTTCCAAAACTAATTTTTCTTAATGTATTTTTTTAAAATTTTAAATATACTTTGCCAAAATTAATTTTTCTTAATTTATTTGTCAAATTGTAAATATTTTGTGTAAATTATTTATTATTTGTTAAGATTGTAAATATATTTTTCCAAACTAAATTTTCTTAATGTATTTGTTTAAATTTTAAATATACTTGCCAAAATTAATTTTCTTAATTTATTTGTTAAATTATAAATGTTTTGTGTAAATCATTTTTAAATTTATGTGTTAAAATTGTGAATATATTTGTCAAAATTAATTTTTCTTAATAAATGTGTTTAAGTTGTAAATATTTTGCTAAATTAATTTTCTTTAATTTATGTGTTTAAATTATAATTTTATCTTCTTTATTTGAAATTTTTTTTAAAGGGTTATTATTTAATTTGCACAATTCACTAAGGTACCGTTTAAATACGGGTGTACTAGGGGTGCTGTAGGATTAAGTTCCTATCCTTCCCTTTGCATAACCGACTCCCGAACTCATATCTGATTTTCGAAGACTGTTTTCTTAAATAAGATTGGCTTTTCCAAGGTTTTCCAATTTAAATAAATCTGGTGACGACTCCAATTTTTGAATAATTATCTTTCGCCGTCCCGTCGCGATCCCGGTTGCGACAATTATGAATATCAATCATGAGATATATTTACTTTCAACGTCAAAGATGTAGAAATGGGTGAACATTGAATGCTAGCTTTTGAAAGGGGACATTGTAAAATCATTGCTTGGTGGAAAGAGAAATATTATTTATACTCACAATGTGTGAGACACATTGTTAAAGCATTCCTATCTATCTTTGGATTAATGTGGGCGTCATTTAGTTTGGGTATCACATCTCATCTAATAATATATGAAAGTGCATCGGCATGGTATCCTACACATTGTAAGTGCAAATAACATTATTGTTACGGGCTATATAATATATACCCAATATCAAATGGGTTAGATATTGGCTCTTAGGCCCAAGTTCGATCTCATAGCCCACATACTCGCCCTTGCTGAATATCCTAACAACTCATATGTTATCTTATTATCAGATATCTTCATGCAGTTACAAGATTCCAAGATAAGGGTGTATCCTATGAAAATAGGAAGCTAACTAATCTTATTCACACTCTTGAATCTCTAACCATATGCAAATGCATGCATAATTCCTACATTTCTCTATTACTCTTGAGCACCCCCTGATTGGAGTCCTTGCAAACACCTTTTCCCCTTTCAGGCAATGCAGTTCAAAGCATAAAGAAGAATGATTCAATAGCAATCCGTGCTCCATATGCTGCTTATGCCCAATCCATTATACTACTTCCGAACAATTACTATGATGCAAATAGATACTTGGAAGAAGCAAAGAAAACTCTTCTATGTTAAGAATGAATAATTGACTTCAAATATTAATAAATTAATCACTTAACCCTCAAAATAATGATGACAACCGCCATATTAATCTAATGTTGCCTTACTCACATTGCGTAACTTGTTTAAACTTCTTCTTTGAAGTTTGTGGGGTTTCAAAGCTTTCAATTGTGCTTTAATTTGCAATAAAGTAGAAGGATCTTACCTCACAAGCATGAAGTTCTATATCTTACACTTTATAGTTGAATGATTGTTAAATCAGTTAGACAAAATATTTTTAAATTTATTTGCACCGCAGCGGTGAAACATATTATCTAAAGTCACAAAGCTCACAGGAAGAAAAATTCTTATATGGACAAGGATTATTTCTTATGCACATCCATAAAATAGTGTGTGAAATCATAGATAAAGGAGTATATATTTCATAAAGTTAATAAGACTCATTTTTACTATAAATGGGGCTAAATATAATATGTTAAATTTATGTTTATATAAGAAAAGAAAAAATAAATATACAAATAAAGATTTTCTTAACGTATACCGCAAAGATTTTTATTGAAAAATGTAAAATATAAACATATGAATAAAAAAATTTTAACATTTTTAAGTTATATAATCTTTTAAAATAATTAAATGATAGTACTTTTTAGTTAATGTTAAAAAAAATATTTTAAATTGTGTTGCCTTTTTGTTTGTACAAACTTGTGTTATCCTTGATATTGATAAAATGTTATCTTCTCTATTTAAAAATGTTGTCTTAGACAATTATATTTGATATAGCAAGTTTATGAAAAAGTGATGCAACAGCCTATGTTTTAATGTTATGTTATCTATTTAAAAGTGTATATATTCAAAAGTATTATCTTAGATAATTAACCATGTTTAATATTTTAACCTTAAATTGTAGCCTTTATTAAAACAATGGAAACAGAATTAAAACAAGTTTTGTACAATACTTTTCACAGATTCCAGAACTAATTAGTGTTTTAGGATGAAATTTGTCGGAGTGAATTTTGCAATTTGCCGGGCCTAGTGGTGTTTTACTGCAGAAGAGCAGTCCGTAAACTCCATGACAAAATAAAAGTAAGAGAAAATTACATTAACCTCTCTCATAAGTTTATTATAATTATACTCAGTATCCTTCTATTTTGTAAAATTATTATTGACATCTCTTGAGGTTAATTAAAATTACACTAACCTCTCCTATAGATACAAGTTTGTTAATTTAAGTTACAAAAAAAATGAGATATATTTATAATTATTAATGATAAAATTATAATATTTTAGTAATATTTAATATATTAATTGAATAAAATACCTTTTAATCACATGAAAATGAAACTTATAATTATAATTTATGGTAAAAAAAAGGGTGGTATTTTGGTTATTATATATGTATATATTGTCAAAATATTATAAATTATCATTAATAATTATGTATATATTTTATATTATTTTTCTTTATCACTTAAATTAACAAACTAGATCTATAATGAAAGTTATCGTAATTTTAGTAAACCTTATATAGGAGCTCTATTATAGTTTTGTAAAATAGAGAGATATTGAATCTAAATTACATTAAACCTCGACCTCGGTAGTGTTTAATTGCATGAAAGCATTCCATAAATTCCAGTCGGTAAAGAACAGGATAACTTAGCTTATAGCAATGCGATTAGTGTTGTGTGGAAGAAACACCAATAACAATCTGGCAGATCAGATCTGATCAGATCTCCAATTGCCAAGGCGGTGGCAAGTGGTGGCCTACACGTTACGTTTTTCCATATAGCTATTGATATCTAATATTATATATAACTGAAAATCAGAACTCATAATCATCATCTTTATTGCCACAACTTAATCCAAGAAAGCTCCTATCTTCTCCCGAATCTGCCAACTTCTAATTTCATTAGTCATTCTATCTGTTGACATGGCTTCTTATCCTGCCTTAGAAAGCAAAAATGTAGAGGGTATGCCGTGAATTTTCCTTCTTTCGTTTTGCTTTTGCAGCCTTCTGTTTCATTTTCACTTCTATGTTCTTAAAATCGACGCAAACTGCAGGAAGCCGCAGTGTTGAAGAGAAACCCATTCTACTTAATGAGAACGTTCTGCAGAAGCATGCTGCATTTTTTGACTTGAATCATGACGGTCTTATTTACCCATGGGAGACTTTTAAAGGTATTCTATGATGCTTTACCTTTCGTCCTTTGCCTTTGTTGCTTCTTACAAGTATGCGAAAAGAAAAAAACTAAACAAATAAATAAAACCAGTTTTATTGTGTTTATATCATATTTTTGAGTTTATCATATCTCTGAGTGGCTCTTGATTAACTAACTACAGGCTTGCGTGCAATTGGGAGTGGGATCTTATTATCCACTGGCCTTGCTCTTTTCATCAATTTGGGTCTCAGTCAGAGCACTCGCCCTGTATATCTCTTAGCCTTCAAGCTTTTGTTTTCCTGCAATTTTTGTTTTTTTTTTCTTTCTTGGTGTTTTGAACTGTGTTTTCCTGCATTTTTACGTCTGTTTGAGCATAAGATTGAAAAGAGACCTCCCCCTCTCGTTTTTACCGTCAATAAAAAATCAGAAGTGCTAATAGCTTGTCTCGAATAATCTAGAAGGATAGAATTCAATCGAGGGATTGAATTCGTACCTGGTTGGAAATGATTTTCACATTAAATTAAGTTGAAATATTTGGAAATTAATGAATTGAATCCTATATTTTGACTATGAAAAGCAACCTCTAAAAGTCATATCCATCCAGATATTGAAATAAAAGAATTATTGATTTAAATGTTCATCAATTGAGAATATATATATATATATATATATATATATATATATATGTGTGTGTGTGTGTGTGTGAGAGAGAGAGAGAGAGAGAAAACCAAGAAGCACGCTTGAGATTTAAAGAAAAATGCCCTATCATATTTTTGTTCTAAATGACACTTCATTCCAAATATGTGATGGATATCGACTCTATTAACTAAATTTTTATTATTAGAAAAAGAGAAAAATATAACTAATATTTTTATATAATATTTATAATTTTTAAAAAATACCCTTTTATGTGTACTTATATATATTATTTTTACAAAGTAAAATATGTGTCTTATAATAATATAAAAAATTAATATATTTATTATTCAATTTAATTTTTAAAATTTTACCATATCAAGAGAACAAATTATTAATAGTAGTAATAAATTATAATAATTATTTTGTAAAAATAAAAATTACAGATTATATCAGTTTTAAATTTTAGAATATTAAACGTTTATAAGAATAAAAATTATTTGTTAATATCATATGTAAACATAAATCATGAATAACATAGCATGAAGAATTACTATAAAAAAAATATTAATATTCAAAAATTAATAGTTGAGAAAATATATATTTTTTTACAAAAATAATTACTACTAATTATTATTATTATTAGAGTTAATTGATAAGTTTAATTTTTTTCACTAATATTATAATTGTTTTTTACTTGTTATCTAATTATATATCTTTACATCTACAAAACAAATTTACTCTTACGTTACTATTTCAAAAGCCATGCCTATGAGAGAATTTGATTAGATAAACATCCAAAAAAATTACACTATAAATGCATTTAATTTAATCTATTATTAATAGTCATAATAATTTATAATAATCATTTTCTGTAAAAATTAAAAATATGTACTTTTCACTATTAATTTTAGAATATTGATATATTTGTTATTATAGTAAAACCAAAAGATTCTTCTTGTTATGCTATATGTGATTTATTTTTATGTACCATACTAACTCATAATTTTTTACCAATAATCTCAAATCAAAACTGAGAAAATACATTATTTTTATTTTTATAAAATAATTACTACAATTTATTACTATTATTAAATATGTGTTCTCTTAATCTAGTGAAATTTTAAAAATTAAATTGAATATATAAAATATAATATTTTATATTACTATAAGCCACACATATTTTATTTTGTCAAACTAATATATATATATATAATGGACATATTAATAATGGATATTTTATTTTAAAAATTAATAAATATAAGCTATATTTTACCTTTTTCATAATAATAGAAAAATCAGTTAATAGGGTTGTTAGTGTCATGTTGGAATAAGAATGAGTTAGAGTGATTTTTTTTTTTCAAACCTCAAGGGTGTTTCTTGTTAATTATCTATATATATTACATGAGAAAAGTGGTTTATTATGAGAGTAAAAGGAGTAAATCTAGATCATATAACTATATATAAATGATCAAAATTTAAAAATAATTAATGATAATTAATATTTTGATGAGGCTTGAGTTTTGTGTTGAGATAAGAAAGCATGCAAGTGTATAGAAAAGAAAATAACCAAGAAGAAAGCAGGGAAGGCGCAGGAGAGAGAGAGGAAAGGGAATCAATACGTAAAAGTAGTGAAAGTACAGGCATGTCATTTCACACATCAATTAAACTCCATTTAAGTGCCACTTTGAGTCCGAATGTGTCTTATATTCATGACTCGTATTTTATATATTTATATGTGTGTGTGTGGTGTGTGCATATATTATTATTATATTTTAGTTAAATTTCGATTAAATTAATAAACCTTTGAATCAGTCTCTTGACTTATTTGATCCCCGATCCAGTTTTCTCCTTTGATGAAACTTGTATATGCCTGTTTGGCTTGTACTAAAAGTTCAGTTGTGCTGAAAAAAATTGTGGTGAAGAGAAATGATTGTGTTTGGTTTCCTCTATAGTTTCAAAAGAAAGTGAGTCAAGTTATTAATTAAAGTCAAAGCCAAAAATATTAGTTTTTTCTTGTCACTTTCTGCAGTAATATTTCTCAACTCGCTCTTTAATATCTTTTTCAAATATAAATCAATTTTTTATCATCAATTATTTGAAGAGTAACTCTACCAAAACCTAAATCATGTGGACCATATTAACTTGTAAAAAAAATTTTCGTTTTCTCTGTTAGCACTCACCGCTATATCACTACCAAAACCTAACATCTTATTTTGTCGCGTAGGGGAAATTTCCATCTCTACTTTTTCCAATTGAAGTAAAGAACATCCAACTCGGCAAACATGGCAGTGATACCGGGGTCTATGATGCTGAAGGAAGGTAGGTGTTTACGCATTTACTTTCCGATATCTTAATTTCTTTTAATAGCTAGTTGTCTAAATCTTGAGTTATTTCATATTTGTTTTCATTGCCATGATTCCTTTACTAATATACTGTAGGATAAACCTTGCAGGTTTGTTCCTTCAAAATTTGAAGAAATTTTCACCAAACATGCACATACACATCCAAATGCTCTAACACATGATGAGCTGAAGGAGATGATAAAGGCGAACAGAGAGCCTAAAGATTTCAAAGGAAGGTAGGTCTCTTATTTCTATTAAGGAATCACACTTTTCACTATTACTTAACATTATTTTGCATGCCGAAAATGGATAATTATTTGATGCACAGGATTGGTAGTCTGGTTGAATGGAATGTTCTTTACAAGCTTGCTAAAGACCGGAATGGCTTACTACAGAAAGAAACGATCCGCGGCGTTTATGATGGTAGCTTGTTTGAGCTACTGAAAAACGAGCAATCCGCATACCAAAAAAAGTGACTCATTAAATTTTCATTTGATAATAATTTATGCCGATAGACACAATGTCAAAATTCAGAAATTATATTAAATACAAAGATTGATATTTAAAGAATAGATACTCGAAATGCAATATACTTCACGTCTATTTAATTTTAGGTTCCATCATTCTTGAATTTGTTAAGTGTGATATGTACGAATATGAAAGAAAAATCTACGTTTATAGACATTATTGCTTAAATCATTTTTCTTTATTTTTCTTTTCATTTGCCTAATTATTTCTTCAATCATTAATATATGCGATGGTGGAAGATGACTAAAATATTAAAGGGTTGAATATGCGTGGAGAAATCATATATCTTTCCAACCATCATTTCAAAAATCTGACAGTCTTAACAATAATAAGAACTGCCTAGTAGATGAGTTGAAAAAAAATATATATCAGGGCGGGCATAAATAGTGAATTTGGGCCTGCAGATAAATTGTATCTTTGGAATCGTGGCCGACGGTGTCTAGGGCTAGGAGAATTAGACCCAAGGACCAAGATAGAGTATTAGGCATGGGGCCCATATAAAGATATTTTAAGTTTCCCGGGTATAGTGTTTAACCCGTTCGGTGAAGTTTTGATGTGTGGGTTTTAACACCATAAAACTTGATGACCAAAGTAATCTCTACCAACCACATCTTGTCAAGTGAATGGCATTGATTAAAACTTACTATGAAAGTTTCAATCTTGACCTTTCATTTATTATAATTTTACCCGGAGGCCTATATCTCATGTTTGGTGGAATTTTGATATGTGATTTTTACATAAAAAAAAGCTACTTGCTCATTAAGTTAAATGAGTCATTTATCTTGAGCCAAGTGGATGGCCAAGATTCATTTCTTGACTAACAAATCAAATCCTAGCCATTCACCTCTTTTGTGAAAAAGAAAGCGATTCAAACCAGTACCTACATAATTACTAAACCTAGACTAGGATGAATATAACACACCAACCTTATGACTCCATCATCATCATTCTCAACCAAACTCCACCAAAATACAGCTTCCATTTGTTCTTCCTCTCAAACAACCTTGAACAAGATTTTAACATCCAAAATCCTAGCCTAAAATTGCTAAAACCTCAAGATCCCTTTACTAAACTTTACTCATCACAATCTATCAAACCAACTAATTAGAATTTGAATCCCTCACCATTTTTCACTTTGAGATCTCACAACTTGTAACACCCTAATAGAACCCCACTGTGCTTAAGTTCACATTTGGATTCTATTAGTTATCACTTATGCCTTGCATTTATTTTCTTTTGAAATTAACTTAGAAAAATAGTGGAAGTTTTTTTTTCTTTAAATAAATTAATTTTTTGAAAACTTAAGTCTGTAACGAGAAGTGAAATACATAGCGCTTTTATAGATAATAATCAAGTTACATTGCGCACTTAATTAAATAAGCGGAATAAGAGACTAAGTGTAGAACTATTATCAGATAAACTGGAATATAATCACTTAATACATAAGACACAACAGGACATATATCATACTTATAAGTTATTACAAATAACAATATAAGTTCTACTATTACTAATTGTTTCTCACAAACTATAATGTAACTAAAGCTCGGAATGCTCCTACTTGAAAGGTTTGAAATCTTCACGCGCTACCTCCTTCCTCACCACTGACTTCATTGCTTTAGGTGGACACGTCTGTCTCTGGTAACGACAACGGAAAATAAACATAGGAGTGAGAAATACATGATTTCTCAGTAGGAGTTCCTACTCGTACTAAAAGTGTCATCGTTGTCGTCCTAGTCACTTCGGGTTTATTATAAAAAGGTGAATAGGTTAGGATTCAATTATCAAACTTTCACAAACATGATTAGCCGAAGTGCAGTTACTTTTAAACTAATCTTGAACATTAGCAGAAATATCCATTCAGTATTTCATCAAGCATACATATAAGCATATCATGTAAAACCACTAATAAGCAATAATCATTTAGGAGCTGCATGCATTTCATGATTAATCATCCTCAACGTTCACTTGTTTAGTGATCATCATCTTTCATTTATTTCATCAACATATTTCTTAATTACTCACGGGATGAATGCATCAATGCCTTAGACCACCCTAAAAGGGTAATGAGCTCATACCGTGGCCGTCGCCACAACCTTTTTGGTTTTCATTCCGTTGCCGTGATCTCAACGGTTTAGGGGGTTAAGCCGTGAGTTTAGCTCAAGTCCACTTTTCCAGACTTTCATGCTACTTTTTCAAACTTTACTTTTATTTTCTTTCCGTTGAAAATGAATGTATGCATATCATCATGTAATCATAATAAATCATGGGCAATCAATCATTCATCCTTATCATTTCATAACTCATCACCATACATTCACATTACTATAATTCACTTCATGAAACATGGATAATATCATGTAAATCTCATAGTAAACATTTTCATAAATGATTCATATTAAGCAACCAAAGTTATCAAGTTGAGTTCCTAGTGTTCCTAAGAGGTAATGGATGTCTTAGTATTATCTTTTTCTCTTAGTGTTCTTTGTACTCTTAGCATTCCATTAATACATTAATGTACTTCAAAATATTATTATCGGTTCTTTATATATTATTATTATGACTTTCATATAACTCTTGAAGATTATTATTCTACTTAAATTCTTAAAATTCTCTCTTTACAAGACTTGATTCTTTTATTTATAGTTTTGACATCTTTTAGAAGAAAGTTTATAATTCTCTATATACTTGTTATCTCAGCTTAGTAAAGGTAGTTCCAAATTCCTAACTCATCAAATTTTAGCATTTACATCTTTGGAATAGTGTAAATCAACGGTAAACCATGCATAGGAGGGTTCCCAGGAAAGAGAGGTGGGTCACAATGGACATGCTTAAATACCAAGTCTTCCCTTAGCCAGAACCTTTCCAAACTGCACTTTCACAGTACACTATCCCGAAATTTATTTCTCATTCTGTATTTACGTGGTACAAAGCTTTATACATAACATACATGGGTGTATTCCTATATGTGTTAGCTCTCCAACAAAGTTGAAATCAGTCTATTTGCATTTTTCTAGAGTGAGTTACACCTATTTTTCTACTACAAGGTCAGATTTAAAGTTTCAGTCTTAGGCTCTACTTTCACAATTTATATCTTGAGCTAGAAAACTCCATTTTGGGTGATTCTTTTTGGAGAGTGTTCTATAATGAGTCTAGTTTATATTAAAATTATTTTAATTTTGAGATACTTGATATTTTATGAACAGTAGCTTTCGAAGTACCTGCTGCCAGAAACAACTAGAAATTCCAGCACCTACCATTTTCATGTCTTAAGTTACCTTTACTAAATCAGGTTTCACATACAATCTTTTCAAGTTATATTTGAGTTTGATAACATCATAAGGGCACTCATAACAGAATAGAACATGTCATATTTCTAAAATTATATTTTTCAAATAATCATTTAAAACTTTTGACAATAACTCAAACTTGAGGCATTCTATCAAGGTTAGAAGCCAACAATGCTTGAACAATTAAAGATGAAGCTCCTACCTCTTGTGTAGGGTTTAAAAAGGGTCCTTCTCTTCTTCCTTAAGCTTTGAACAAGAGTCTTTGGAGTGGATGACCCTCCTTGAATCTTAGCTCTAGAACTTGAGTGCTTAAGAAAATATTTCTCACTAGAGTTAAAGATTGTAACTCTTGTGAGGGCTAGTGAAAGTTTGGACTTAGGATTGAAGTGTTTGGATGAAGTTTAGAGGATCAAGAGAAGTCTTTGAAGAACATAAGAAGAAAGATAGAATAAGAAAGAAAGAACACTTAGGGAGTTTCTGAATTGAAGAGAGTTTGGGGAGTATTTATAGTGGAAAGAATAGAGAAAAAAAACAAAAGAAGGAAAGCACTTGGAGCATAATTTATAGAAACATGTTGGCTGAATTTTGGGATGAAAATGCTCCTTGTTTTGTGCAAACATGTTTCCATGTTTTGTGCAAATATGTTTCCATGTTTTGTGCAAATATGTTGGATGAAAATGCTCCATGTTTTGTGCAAACATGTTTCCATGTTTTATGCAAACATGTTGGATGAAAATGCTCCATGTTTTGTGCAAAGATGTTAATGGAGATTTTCTAACCTTTAGTGCATGTATGTGATTCAGAAATGTGTATGATGTATGTGGTTAAATTATTGTGTTATCATTCTAACTCTAGGGATTTGTGCAAATGGCATTGTAGTGATTTCTTTAACTAAGACAAAGATATTTTTGTAATTAGACAATGATAGTGGTATTCTTGTAATTCCATTCATAGAGTAAGGGTATCTTTGTTATTTAATAAGGCAAGGGTAGTTTGGTAATTTCCTTTACATAGCAAGGGCATTTTCGTAATTTTCACTAAGTGATGGCATTTTCGTAATTCTTTGTATTTTTCTCTAGACATACTTAAGTAGTCTATTTGTTGTGTTTCATAACATTTATCCTGATTCTCTTGGTTTTGCTATCGCTAATTAAGATTAATATTTATCTTAGTTATAAATTTGGGGATGTTACATTTCTCCCCTTCTTATTAAAAATTTTGCCCTCAAAATTTGATACCTGTGAATAGGTTCGGAAATTCTTTTCGCATATCTTCCTCTAGCTCCCGTGTATGCTCTTCCATTCCATCTTGTCCCCAGGCTGCTCGGACCAGAGATACAAATTTGTTTCTCAGCTGCTTGATGCCATGATCCACGATCCTCATCGGTGGTAATTCAAAAGTTAAGTCATCTTTTAATTGTATAGTTTAAGCTCAAACACATGGTAGGGTTTGGTGATACTTTCTCAATTGGGACACATGAAAAACATTGTGTAGGTTAGACAAATTTGGAGGTAATACAATTTGGTAGGCGGAGGGACCTACCTTTTTGAGGATTTGGAAGGGTCCTAAGAATCTAGGGCTTAGCTTTTTGACTTTCATTGCACGACCTATACCTGTGGTAGGAGTAATTCGCAAGAATATGTGTTCTCCTTCTTGAAATTCAAGAGGTTTCCTTCTCTTGTCGATAGCTCTTACCTTACTCTGGCGGTGAGGATTCTTTCCCTAATTCTCCTTATTTGTTTGGTTGTCTCTTCTACCAAATCAGGCCCAAAATACTTTGCTCTCCCTGTCACACCAACAAAGTGGTGATTGACACTTTCTACCATACAAAGCCTCATAGGGTGCCATCCCAATGCTAGTGTGGTAACTATTATTATATGCAAACTCAATCAATGGAAGCTGTTTGTCCCAACTTTTTGGCTGGTCTAAGACACATGCTCTTAGCATATCCTCAAGGGTTTGAATTGTTCTTTCTGATTGTCCATCAGTTTGAGGGTGATAGGCAGTGCTTAGACACAACCTTGAACCAAACGCCTTTTGCAAAGCTCCCCAAAATCTTGAGGTGAACCTTGGATCCCTATCTGAGACAATGGTTTTGGGTACTCCATGGAGCCTTATTATCTCTTGGATGTACAGCTGAGCTAACTTTTCCAAAGGGTAATTTGCTCGAATTGGTAAAAAGTGAGCAGATTTGGTCAATCTATCCACAATTACCCATATGGAGTCGTGTTCGGTAGGCGTTCTTGGCAATCCTATCACGAAATCCATGGATATTCCTTCCCACTTCCATTCAGGGATTTCGAGAGGTTGCAGCACTCCGGAGGATTTTTGATGCTCTATCTTCACTTTTTGGCATACCAAACATTTTTGCACTATATTTGCTATATCTGCTTTCATCTTTGGCCACCAGAACATCTTTTTTAGGTCATGGTACATCTTGGTTATACCGGGGTGTACACTAAATTGACTCTTGTGGGTTTCTTCCAAAATGCTAGCTCTCAATCCTTCTTTTGCAGGTACACAGATTCTCCCTTGGTATCTCCACACCCCTTCCTTATCCTGGACAAACTCTGTCAACTTTCCTACTTCGACAAGGGTTAAGGTTCTAAGGAAATCCTCATCTTCCCTTTGGGCTTGAATTATTTGATCCTTAAAGCTACTGGTTACACTTAGTTGGCTTAACCGAATTTGTTCTGAAGTCCCCCTATATCCTAAGTTGAGGTTCCTAAAATCTTCTATCAGCTCATTTTCTTTCACCATGAGCCAAGCGGCATGCAAGGACTTACGACTCAAAGCATCTGCTACCACATTTGCCTTTCCTGGGTGGTAGTTCAACCCAAAGTCATAGTCCTTGAGAAACTCCATCCAACGCCTTTGTCTCATATTGAGTTCCTTTTGGTTGAAGAGCTATTTCAGACTTTTTTGGTCAGAAAAGACTTCAAACCTTACACCATAAAGATGATGTCTCCAGATTTTTAAGGCAAAGACAATAGCCGCTAGCTCTAAGTCATGGGTTGGGTAATTAACTTCATGGGGTTTGAGCTGTCTAGAGGCATAGGCTACTACATTCCTATTTTGCATCAAAACACATCCTAGTCCTTTTCCCGAGGCATCACAATACACCTCAAATTTTTCTTTTGGGTCAGGTAGGATTAGGACAGGGGTAGTGGTCAACTTCTTCTTTAGTTCTTGGAAACTCTCTTCACATTCTGGGCTCCATATAAAAGCTGAATTCTTCCTTGTTAGCTTGGTGAGGGGTAAGGTAATTTGGGAAAAACCTCTAATGAACCTTCGGTAGTAACCGCCTAGCCCTAGTAAACTCCTATTCTCCTTCACAGTGGTAGGGGTTCCCCATTGTTGCACCGCTTCTATCTTACTTGGGTCTCTTGCTATTCCCCATGTGACACTACATGACCTAAGAACTTAACTTCCTTCATCCAAAATTCACACTTGGACAACTTTGCATAAAGTTTCTTGTTCCTCAACACCTCCAACACTACTCGTAAGTGTTCTTCGTGCTCTTCTTCAGTTCTAGAGTAAACTAGAATGTGATCGATGAACACTATTACAAACTTGTCCAAGTATGGTCTAAATATCCTATTCATGTAGTCCATAAACACTGCTGGTGCATTGGTTAACCCAAACGACATCACATTAAACTCATAATGTCCATATCTAGTCCTAAAGGCTGTCTTTGGTATGTCCTCCTCCTTCACTCGAATCTGGTGATATCCTGATCGCAGATCTATCTTGGAAAACACTTGGGCTCCTCTTAATTGGTCCATGAGGTCATCTATTCTAGGCAAAGGGTATTTATTTTTTATAGTCACTTTGTTTAGCTGCCTATAATCTACACATAATCGCATACTCCCATCCTTCTTCTTGACAAAGCAGCCTTTGGGGCTCCCCATGGTGAAGCACTGGGCCTAATGAATTTCTTCTGTAGTAGTTCCTCTAATTGCTTCTTCAACTCTGTTAACTCGGCCAATGGCATCCTATAAGGAGCTATAGATATGGGTCCTGTTCCCAGTACCAAATCTATAGAAAACTCAATCTCCCTTTTTGAAGGAAATTCGGGTATGTCATCGGAAAAACATCTGAGAATTCCTTTACTACAAGGATCTTTTCTAGAGCTTGCTCCACTTCTTTCTCACTTGTCATTAGGAAGACATATCCTCGCTTTTCATTCCTACTATCCCCCATGATAATGGAGTTTAGGTATAGTCGTACCTTTCTATCAAGTTTAGAGGGATTGGGTAAAGATGGTTTGGGAAGAAATACTAGTGACTTATTTGCACAATGTAGTAACACACGGTTAGCCGAAAGCCAATCCATGCCCAAGATTACATCAAAACCAGACAATGGTAGACAGACTAAATCATGATGAAAAATCCTATCAGCTACCTCAAATTCACAATTTAGGCAGGCTTGATCAGTTCTAACAATATTTATAGTGGGTGTAGAGACAACTAAGATGATTTTTAAGTCAGATATATACAACCTCAACTTATTAGCACAATCATGTGAAATGAATGAATGTGTTGCGCCAGAATCAAACAATACAATTAAGGGTTTTCCATTAATTATACACTTACCTTGAATCAGATCATCGGATTCTGAGGGCATCTCAGTAGTGATAGCAAATACGCGTCCCTGTGCCTTAGGCTTAAGTGTAGAGGACTGATTGAACTTTAGGCACTCTCTAGAATAGTGTCCTGCCTGTCCATACCGATAACAAACATTCTTACCAAATCTGCATTCCCCTCCATGTATCTTTCCACAAGTGGCACAAGGGGGTCTAGTCATAGGTTCAGGGACAGCAGCCATCCTTGGTTGATTAACAACTTGTGTCCTAGGTTGATTCATCATAGGGTGTTGGGGTTGTTTCTCTTTAAATCCACTTCCTTGGTAGGGTTTCTTGTGAGGGGGTGGGAACCCTCGGTGACCTTGTTGAGCAGACCTCTTCCAATTCTCTTCAACTCGGTGGGCAACTAGCTGGCGATTGCAACTCTCAGCCACTTGGCTTTTGCTGACTAAAGATGCATAGTCAGTGACCTCCAGTGGAACCACAGATGCCAAAATGTCTGGCCTCAAACCACTCTCATATTTCATACATTTCCAAGCCTCGTTGGGATCCCTTTGGTAGCTAGTTGAGTGTTTGATCAGTTCTTCAAACTTAGCTGTGTACTCAGCCACACTTTGATTTCCCTGTGTCGACCTTAAATTCTACTTCCTTTGCCTTCTTAACCGGATCTGGAAAATATTTCTTATGGAATGTAGGATAGAAAACCTCCCACGTAATCTGCATGTCAGCACTTTCGAGCAAGCCTTTTGCACCCTTCCACCACACGGCAGCCTCTCCTTTCAGCATATAAGTAGAGAATGCCACCTTTTGTTCATCAGAGCATTCTACCACTGAGAAAACCTTCTCCATCTCTTGAATCCATCCATCAGCTATTTCAGGGTTAGTTGTCCCTTTGAATTCTGGAGGTCCAGCCCTCTTGAATTCTGAGAATTTTCCATGTTCCTGGTTCCCAACTGATTCCTCTGACATCCTATTCATCTGCTCCATCATCACTGTTGCTTGTGCTTGCATAGCCCTAGCCATCTCCTGGAGTGCATTTGCCAGTTCATCACGATTACCTCCACCGCGTGCCCCATGCGTCGTCACATTTCTTGCCATTAGTTCCTAGACACACCAAACAACAGTCATCGAGTTGATCAGGCTCAACACTATAGCTAAGCATGGTAGCAACTATGGCAGTATCACAAGACGATCATGCAATTCTAAATCCTATATCCCATCATATAGATAAGATTAATAGCATGATATCATAGACAGAAGCATAGTCAGTCCATTCCTCAGGCTTATATAAGATGAACTGCTCTGATACCATAATGTAACTCCCTAATAGAACCCCACTGTGCTTAAGTTCACATTTGGATTCTATTAATTGCCACTTATGCCTTGCATTTATTTTCTTTTGAAATTAACTTAGAAAAATAGTGGAAGTTTTTTTTTTCTTGAAATAAATTAATTTTTTGAAAACATAAGTCTGTAACGAGAAGTGAAATACATAACGCTTTTATAGATCATAATCAAGTTACATTGCGCACTTAATTAAATAAGCGGAACAAGAGACTAAGTGTAGAACTATTATCACATAAACTGGAATATAATCACTTAATACATAAGACACAACAGGGCATATATCATACTGATAAGTTATTACAAATAACAATATAAGTTCTACTATTACTAATTGTTTCTTGTAACATCCCCAAATTTATAACTAAGATAAATATTAATCTTAATTATCGATAGCAAAACCAAGAGAATCTGGACAAATGTTATGAAACACAACAAATAGACTACTTAAGTATGTCTAGAGAAAAATGCAAAGAATTACGAAAATGCCATCACTTAGTGGAAATTACGAAAATGCCCTTGCTATGTAAAGGAAATTACCAAACTACCCTTGCCTTATTAAATGACAAAGATACCCTTACTCTATGAATGGAATTACAAGAATACCACTATCATTGTCTAATTACAAAAATATCCTTGTCTTAGTTAAAGAAATTACTACAATGCCATTTGCACAAATCCCTACACTTGTCTTTAGACAAGAATGAATCTAAGCCATTAGATTAAGATGATAACACAATAATTTAACCACACACATCATACACATTTCTGAATCATATATATGCACTAAAGGTTAGAAAATCTCCACTAACATCTTTGCACAAAACATGGACCATTTTCATCCAACATGTTTGCATAAAACATGGAAACAAGTTTGCATAAAACATGGAAACATGTTTGCATAAAACATGGAAACATGTTTGCACAAAAGATGGAGTATTTTCATCCAACATGTTTGCACAAAACATGGAAACATGTCTGCACAAAACATGGAAACATGTTTGCACAAAACAAGGAGCATTTTCATCCCAAAATTCAGTCAACATGTTTCCATAAATCATGCTCCAAGTGCTTTCCTTCTTACATTTTTTCTCTAATCTTTCCACTATAAATACTCCTCAAACTCTCTTCAATTCAGAAACTCCCTAAGTGTTCTTTCTTTCTTATTCTATCATTCTTCTTATGTTCTTCAAAGTCTTCTCTTGACCCTCTAAACTTCATCCAAACACTTCAATCCTAAGTCCAAACTTTCACTAGCCCTCACAAGAGTTACAATCTTTAACTCTAGTGAGAAATATTTTCTTAAGCATTCAAGTTCTAGAGCCAAGATTCAAGGAGGGTCATCCACTCCAAAGACTCTTGTTCAAAGCTTAAGGAAGAAGAGAAGGACCCTTTTTAGACCCTACACAAGAGGTAGGAGCTTCATCTTTAATTGTTCAAGCATTGTTGGCTTCTAACCTTGATAGCATGCCTCAAGTTTGAGTTATTGTCAAAAGTTTTAAATGATTATTTGAAAAATATATTTTTAGAAATATGACATGTTCTATTCTGTTATGAGTACCCTTATGATGTTATCAAACTCAAATATAACTTGAAAAGATTGTATGTGAAACCTGATTTAATAAAGGTAACTTAAGACATGAAAATGGTAGGTGGTGGAATTTCTAGTTGTTTCTAGCAGCAGGTACTTAGAAAGCTACTGTTCATAAAATATCAAGTATCTCGAAATTAAAATAATTTTAATATAAACTAGACTCATTATAGAACACTCTCACCCAAAACGGAGTTTTCTAGCTCAAAATATAAATTTTTAAAGTAGAGCCTAAGACTGAAACTTTAAATCTGACCTTGTAGTAGTAAAATAGGTGTAACTCACTCTAGAAAAATGCAAATGGACTGATTTCAACTTTGTTGGAGAGCTAACACATATAGGAATACACCCATGTATGTTATGTATAAAGCTTTGTACCACGTAAATACATAATGAGAAATAAATTTCGGGATAGTGTACTGTGCAAGTGCAGTTTGGAAAGGTTCTGGCTAAGGAAAGACTTGGTATTTAAGCATGTCCATTGTGACCCACCTCTCTTTCCTGGGAACCCTCCTATGCATGGTTTACAGTTGATTTACACTATTCCAAAGATGTAAATGCTAAAATTTGATGAGTTAGGAATTTGGAACTACCTTTACTAAGCTGAGATAATAAGTATATAGAGAATTATAAACAGTCTTCTAAAAGATGTCAAAACTATAAATAAAAGAATCAAGTCTTGTAAAGAGAGAATTTTAAGAATTTAAGTAGAATGATAATCTTTAGGAGATATATATAAAAGTCATAGTAAAAATATATAAAGAACCTCTAAAAATATCTTAAAGGGTATTAATGTATTAATGGAAATACTAAGAGTACAAAGAAGACTAAGAGAAAAAGATAATACCAAGATATTCATAACCTATTAGGAACACTAGAGACCTAACTTGATAACTTAGGTTGCTTAATCTGAATTATCTATGAGAATGTTTACTATGAGATTTACATGATATTGTCTATGTTACATGAAGTGATATACAGAAATGTGAATGTATTGATGAGATATGAAATGATAATGATAAAATAATTGACTATGCCATGATTTATTAATGTGCATACATTCATGTTTCAAATGAAATAATAAATAGACCAACTCACTGCTTAATCCTCTTTGAAGATTAAGGTATTGATGATTTCACTCAGTAAGAATAAAAGTAAAACCTGAAAAAGTAGCAATGAAAGTCTGGAAAAGTGGACTTGAGCTAAACTCACGGCTTAACCCCCTAAACCGTTGAGATCACTAAGAACGGAATGAAAACCAACACGGTTGTGGCGACGGCCACGGTATGAGCTCATTACCCTTTAGGGTGGTCTAAGGCATTGATGCATTCATCCCGTGAGTAATTAAGAAATATGTTGATGACATAAATGAAAGATGATGATCACTAAACAAGTGAATGTTGAGGATGATTAATCATGAAATGCATGCAGCTCCTAAATGATTATTGCTTATTAGTGGTTTTACATGATGTGCTTATATGTATGCTTGATGAAATACTGAATGGATATTTCTGCTAATGTTCAAGATTAGTTTAAAAGTAACTGCACTTCAGCTAATCATGTCTGTGAAAGTTTGATAATTGAATCCTTACTGCTCACCTTTTATAATAAACCCGAAGTGACTGGGACGACAACGATGACACTTTTAGTACAAGTAGGAACTCCTACTGAGAAATCATGTATTTCTCACTCCTATGTTTATTTTCCGTTGTCGTTACCAGAGACAGACGTGTCCACCTAAAGCAATGAAGTTGTAGCTAAGGAAGGAGGTAGCACGTGAAGATTTCAAACCGTTCAAGTAGGAGCATTCCGA
This sequence comes from Dalbergia cultrata, assembly GCA_031216105.1. NCBI lineage: Eukaryota > Viridiplantae > Streptophyta > Magnoliopsida > Fabales > Fabaceae > Dalbergia > Dalbergia cultrata. The sequence goes on along the minus strand of CM062344.1, from coordinate 35,559,387 downwards.
GCTTTAGTTACATTATAGTTTGTGAGAAACAATTAGTAATAGTAGAACTTATATTGTTATTTGTAATAACTTATCAGTATGATATATGCCCTGTTATGACTTATGTATTAAGTGATTATATTCCAGTTTATGTGATAATAGTTCTACACTTAGTCTTTTATTCCGCTTATTTAATTAAGTGCGCAATGTAACTTGATTATTATCTATAAAAGCGCTATGTATTTCACTTCTCGTTACAGGCTTAAGTTTTCAAAAAATTAATTTATTTAAAGAAAAAAAAAACTTCCACTATTTTTTTAAGTTAATTTCAAAAGAAAATAAATACAAGGCAAAAGTGACAACTAATAGAATCCAAATGTGAACTTAAGCACAGTGGGGTTCTATTAGGATGTTACATTATGGTATCAGAGCAGTTCATCCTATTTAAGCCTGAGGAATGGACTGACTATGCTTCTGTCTATGATATCATGCTATTAATCTTATCTGTATGATGGGATATAGGATTTAGAAATGCATGATCGTCTTGTGATGCTGCCATAGTTGCTACCATGCTTAGCTATAGTATTGAGCCTGATCAACTCGATGACTGTTGTTTGGTGTGTCTAGGAACTAATGGCAGCAAACAGACGTACGCATGGGGCACGCGGTGGAGGTAATCGTGATGAACTGGCAAATGCACTCTAGGAGATGGCTAGGGCTATGCAAGCACAAGCAACAGTGATGATGGAGCAGATGAATAGGTGGTCAGAGGAGTGGGTTGGGAATCAAGAACATGGAAAATTCTCGAATTCAAGAGGCTGGACCTCCAGAATTCAAAGGGACAACTAACCCCGAAATAGCTGACATATGGATTCAAGAGATGGAGAAGGTTTTCTCAGTGGTAGAATGCTCTGATGAACAAAAGGTGGCATTCTCTAGTTATATGCTGAAAGGAGAGGCAGCCGCGTGGTGGAAGGGTGCAAAGGGCTTGCTTGAAAGTGCTGACATACAGATTACGTGGGAGGTTTTCTATGCTACATTCCATAAGAAATATTTTCCAGATCCGGTTAAGAAGGCAAAGGAAGTAGAATTTACATTGTCGACACAGGGAAATCGAAGTGTGGTTGAGTACACAGCTAAGTTTGAAGAACTGATCAAACACTCAACTAGCTACCAAAGTAATCCCAACGAGGCTTGGAAATGCATGAAATATGAGAGTGGTTTGAGGCCAGACATTTTGGCATCTGTGGCTCTACTGGAGGTCACTGACTATGCATCTTTAGTTTGCAAAAGCCAAGTGGCTGAGAGTTGCAATCACCAGCTAGTTGCCCACCGAGTTGAAGAGAATAGGAAGAGGTCTGCTCAACAAGGTCACCGAGGGTTCCCACCCCCTTACAAGAAACCCTACCAAGGAGGTGGATTTAAAGGGAAACAACCCCAACACCCTATGATGAATCAACCTAAGACACAAGCTGTTAATCGAGCTAGGATGGCTGCTGTCCCTGAACCTATGAGTAGAACCCCTTGTGCCACTTGTGGAAAGATACATGGAGGGGAATGCAGATTTGGTAAGAATGTTTGTTATCGGTGTGGACAGGCAGGACACTATTCTAGAGAGTGCCTAAAGTTCAATCAGTCCTCTACACTTAAGCCTAAGGCACAGGGACGCGTGTTTGCTATCACTGGTGAGATGCCCTCAGAATTCGATGATCTGATTCAAGGTAAGTGTATAATTAATGGAAAATCCTTAATTGTATTGTTTGATTCTGGCGCAACACATTCATTCATTTCATATGATTGTGCTAATAAGTTGAGGTTGTATATATCTGACTTAAAAATCATCTTAGTTGTCTCTACACCCACTATAAATCTTGTTAGAACTGATCAAGCTGCCTAAATTGTGAATTTGAGGTAGCTGATAGGATTTTTCATCATGATTTAGTTTGTCTACCCTTGTCTAGTTTTGATGTAATCTTGGGCATGGATTGGCTTTCGGCTAACCGTGTGCTACTACATTGTGCAAATAAGTCACTAGTATTTCTTCCCAAACCATCTTTACCCAATCCCTCTAAACTTGATAGAAAGGTACGACTATACCTAAACTCCATTATCATGGGGGATAGTAGGAATGAAGAGCGAGGATATGTTTTCCTGATGACAAGTGAGAGGAAAGTGGAGCAAGCTCTAGAAAAGATCCTTGTAGTAAAGGAATTCTCAGATGTTTTTCCTGATGACATACCTGAATTTCCTCCAAAAAGGGAGATTGAGTTTTCTATAGATTTGGTACCGGGAACGGACCCATATCTATAGCTCCTTATAGGATGCCACTGGCCGAGTTAACAGAATTGAAGAAGCAATTAGAGGAGCTACTAGAGAAGAAATTCATTAGGCCTAGTGCTTCACCATGGGGAGCTCCAGTGTTATTTGTCAAGAAGAAGGATGGGAGCTTGCGGTTATGTGTGGATTATAGGCAGCTAAACCAAGTGACCATAAAGAATAAACACCCTTTGCCTAGAATAGATGACCTCATGGACCAATTAAGAGGAGCCCAAGTGTTTTCCAAGATAGATCTGCGATCAGGATACCACCAGATTCGAGTGAAGGAGGAGGACATACCAAAGACAGCCTTTAGGACTAGATATGGACCTTATGAGTATAATGTGATGTCGTTTGGGTTAACCAATGCACCGGCAGTGTTTATGGACTACATGAATAGGATATTTAGACCATACTTGGACAAGTTTGTAATAGTGTTCATCGATGACATTCTAGTTTACTCTAGAATACAAGAAGAGCACGAAGAACACTTACGAGTGGTGTTGGAGGTGTTGAGGAACAAGAAACTTTATGCAAAGTTGTCCAAGTGTGAATTTTGGACGAAGGAAGTTAAGTTCTTAGGTCATGTAGTGTCACATGGGGGAATAGCAGTAGACCCAAGTAAGATAGAAGCGGTGCAACAATGGGAAACCCCTACCACTGTGAAGGAGATTAGGAGTTTTCTAGGGCTAGCCGATTACTACCGAAGGTTCATTAGAGGTTTTTCCCAAATTACCTTACCCCTTACCAAGCTAACAAGGAAGAATTCAGCTTTTATATGGAGCCCAGAATGTGAAGAGAGTTTCCAGGAACTAAAGAAGAAGTTGACCACTACCCTGTCCTAATCCTACGACCCAAAGAAAAATTTGAGGTGTATTGTGATGCCTCGGGAAGAGGACTAGGATGTGTTTTGATGCAAAATAGGAATGTAGTAGCCTATGCCTCTAGACAGCTCAAACCCCATGAAGTTAATTACCTAACCCATGACTTAGAGCTAGCGGCTATTGTCTTTGCCTTAAAAATCTGGAGACATCATCTTTATGGTGTAAGGTTTGAAGTCTTTTCTGACCACAAAAGTCTGAAATACCTCTTCAACCAAAAGGAACTCAATATGAGACAAAGACGTTGGATGGAGTTTCTCAAGGACTATGACTTTGGGTTGAACTACCACCCAGGAAAGGCAAATGTGGTAGCAGACGCTTTGAGTCGTAAGTCCTTGCATGCCGCTTGGGTCATGGTGAAAGAAAATGAGCTAATAGAAGATTTTAGGAACCTCAACTTAGGATATAGGGGGACTTCAAAACAAATTCAGTTAAGCCAACTAAGTGCAACCAGTAGCTTTAAGGATCAAATAATTCAAGTCCAAAGGGACGATGAGGATTTCCTTAGAACCTTAACCCTTGTCGAAGCAGAAAAGTTGAAAGAGTTTGTCCAGGATAAGGAAGGAGTGTGGAGATACCAAGGGAGAATCTGTGTACCTACAAAAAAAGGATTGAGAGCTAGCATTTTGGAAGAAGCCCACAAGAGTCAATTTAGTGTACACCCCGGTATAACCAAGATGTACCATGACCTAAAAAAGATGTTACGTGGCCAAAGATGAAAGCAGATATAGCAAATATAGTGCAAAAATGTTTGGTATGCCAAAAAGTGAAGATAGAGCATCAAAAACCCTCCGGAGTGCTGCAACCTATCGAAATCCCCAAATGGAAGTGGGAAGGAATATCCATGGATTTCGTGATGGGATTGCCAAGAACGCCTACCGGACATGACTCCATATGGGTAATTGTGGATAGATTGACCAAATCTGCTCACTTTTTACCCATTCGAGCAAATTACCCTTTGGAAAAGTTAGCTCAGCTATACATCCAAGAGATAATAAGGCTCCATGGAGTACCCAAAACCATTGTCTCAGATAGGGATCCAAGGTTCACCTCAAGATTTTGGGTAGCTTTGCAAAAGGTGTTTGGTTCAAGGTTGTGTCTAAGCACTGCCTATCACCCTCAAACTGATGGACAATCAGAAAGAACAATTCAAACCCTTGAGGATATGCTAAGAGCATGTGTCTTAGACCAGCCAAAAAGTTGGGACAAACAACTTCCATTGATTGAGTTTGCATATAATAATAGTTACCACACTAGCATTGGGATGGCACCCTATGAGGCTTTGTATGGTAGAAAGTGTCAATCACCACTTTGTTGGTGTGACCCGGGAGAGCAAAGTATTTTGGGCCCTGATTTGGTAGAAGAGACAACCAAACAAATAAGGAGAATTAGGGAAAGAATCCTCACTGCTCAGAGTAGGCAGAAGAGCTATGCTGACAAGAGAAGGAAACCTCTCGAATTTCAAGAAGGAGAACACATATTCTTGCGAATTACTCCTACTATAGGTATAGGTCGTGCAATGAAAGTCAAAAAGCTAAGCCCTAGATTCTTAGGACCCTTCCAAATCCTCAAAAAGGTAGGTCCCTCCGCCTACCAAATTGCATTACCTCCAAATTTGTCTAACCTACACAATGTTTTTCATGTGTCCCAATTGAGAAAGTATCAGTCAGACCCCAGTCATGTGTTTGAGCCAGAAACTATACAATTAAAAGATGACTTAACTTTTGAATTACCACCGATGAGGATCGTGGATCATGGCATCAAGCAGCTGAGAAACAAATCTGTATCTCTGGTCCGAGTAGCCTGGGGACAACATGTAACATCCCTTACTGCTTTATGGATTGACGACTGTCCCCACAAACCAACACAGGTCTTTTCAACATGCTTTGTCCTCACTCACACGCTTCCTAGGAAAACTTCCCAGGAGGTCACCCATCCCAAAATTACCCCAAGTCAAGCACACTTAACTGTGGAGTTCTTTCAGTTTGGGCTACCGAAAAGAAGATGCATCTTGTTTTAGTTTTTGCTAGAAAGTAAAGTGAGAGCATAAAATAAATATGTGATGCATTATATTATTATCTTTGATATTTAGGTGAGAACTTGAAACATAAACATGATAATGCATAGCTTGAAATATAAACATGATAATGCAAGCTCCTTTATTACCTTGGTACTTAGTGATAGCAAAGAAAGTAAACATGATGTGCAAAGCATAAAATAAACATGATGCAAGGTTCATTTTAAGGTGATCTAAAGCTCATCCAAGACTTTAACAACATAATAACCCAACACATATCTCATTACAAAGAGAGCTTTAGAGTTCTTGAACCAAGTTCTCAAAGGAATTATGAGGTTCTTGAACATCATCATCAAGCTCAAAGAAAGCAAAAATTTTTGAACAAATAAAACTTCAAAGATCAAAAAGGAAAATGGTAACTGAAATGTTAAAGAAAGGAACAAAGAAACCGAAATCATAATAGCAAGAAAAGTAAAGGTATTCTTGAGTAAAAATCATTTTTGAGTTAGAAAATAAAGTTGGAACTCAAAGAAAATAAAACCTCAAGCTCTAGAGTTTCCTTTGAGATGAACACATAGTCATTATCTAGGAGTCCTCATCATTGAGCTATCATGTACTCATCAAGGCCAAGAGGCCGAAAATACAAGAAAGGGAAACCAAAGAAAGTTTCAAAAAGAAAACCCAAGAGAAAGCTAGAAAGAACTCATTTTCAAGAAGACAAAGTTTAGAAAACACTCCTACCTAGAGTGAAGACAAAAAGCTTGGACTTGAAGATGAAAATGATTCGAGCAACACCTCCTAGGATGGTGATGATGATTCGGCCTTGATGAAAGAAAAAGGAAGGAAATGTGTTCTTGGTGAGCTTGTGTTTGAGAATGGAAGTTTAGGTGTTTGTATGATGATCCAAGGTGGTGGGGTGGTGTTTCAAGGTTGTGTGATGATGTTTCAAAAGGAAAAAGAAGAAGATGAAGAAGAAGAATGCTCTTGAGATTTGAGAGAAAAAGGAAGAACTTAGAGAAAAACTAAAAACTAAACTTAGCAAATGAACAAAGTGTAGCAAAGGTTCATCTAGGCATGGTATTTATAGAGAAGAATAAGAGTGAATGAGTGGAGGAGAATGAATCCTCATGGAACATGAGGTGAGGCATGTGTGGAGGAGAATGAATCCTCATGGAACATGAGGTGAGAGAATTGCACTTTGATGACATGGCTTCAACCATAGTCTTTGGAGTGTGAAATAAAATTAAATTGTGATAAAATGGATGATGAATTTCGTGTAGGTCTGATGCAGCAAGGGAGGAGGGAGTTTTGGTCATGTAATAGTGTGTTAGTGATGTGTTTAGGGGTGTATTAGCTTAGGTGTAAGGTTAGGAGTCATTAAGCATAAGTTTAGGTGACTAAGAATGTGATTAGGAACCTTTATGACATGATTAAGGAGTACTCATACATATTTAGGAGATTTTAAATTCATTTTATGAATAAAACAATGTAGACAAAATTCCATAATTTAAGGAATTGGAGAGAAAACACTATTCAAGATTCCATGACTAGAAATCTTGAATTTAAAATAAGATTTTAAGTTGTAATTAAGCACTTTTAGGTTCTAATCAACTTTAATAAATTATTTTGACTCAAGATTAATTATGGAAATTAATTAATCTTCGATTAGAGCCTAATATTGCTTAGGTTTGCTTAATCACGCGATTAAGCGTAAAAACACGAAACTAGGGGTAAAATCGTAATTTTGCACTAATTTTGCCCGGGACCTCCATAATTAAAACTGAGGTCATAGAATACATAAAAATGCCTTTTAAAACCATCTAGAGAAGTTTCGGGTTCATCCGGCACTTGCAAATAGGTAAAACACCGCAGGGGCGTTTTGGTCATTTTGACCCGAAAACTCGAAAAACGAGATTTTCGATTCCGGAAAGGTACACTGGTCATCTAATCCCCTTCCAACATTGAGTTTGCCCTTCAAGTACTGCCAGATCGGCTTTCCTCGAATTCTGGGCCGAAAATGACCTCAGGGGCATTTCGGTCATTTTCACTCTAGCAGAAAATCGGGGCGTTACATTTTGTAACGCCCGGGGACGAGGACGAGGAGTGATCGCCGGTGCAAAGAGGGCACGGACAAGGTGCGGCTCCTCGCGAAGGTCCTCTAAGCGGAGGGGTACATGAATGAACCGATTACACACCTGAATGAGAGGGATCCTAAGACTGTATAGGTATGGGACTATACAGTTGAGGAGGGCTTATATGAATTGATTTGTACTACCTATATCAACAAGATGCATCTTCTTTTCGGTAGCCTAAACTGAAAGAACTCCACAGTTAAGCGTGCTTGACTTGGGGTAATTTTGGGATGGGTGACCTCCTGGGAAGTTTTTGCAGGAAGCGTGCGAGTGAGGACAAAGTATGCTGAAAAGACCTGTGTTGGTTTGTGGGGACAGTTGTCAATCCATAAAGCAGCAAGAGATGTTACACAACATGGAATGGAAGAGCACACATGGGAGCTCGAGGAAGCTATGCGAAAAGAATTTCCAAACCTATTCACAGGTATCAAATTTTGAGGGCAAAATTTTTAATAAGAAGGGGAGAAATGTAACATCCCCAAATTTATAACTAAGATAAATATTAATCTTAATTATCGATAGCAAAACCAAGAGAATCTAGACAAATGTTATGAAACACAACAAATAGACTACTTAAGTATGTCTAGAGAAAAATGCAAAGAATTACGAAAATGCCATCACTTAGTGGAAATTACGAAAATGCCCTTGCTATGTAAAGGAAATTACCAAACTACCCTTGCCTTATTAAATGACAAAGATACCCTTACTCTATGAATGGAATTACAAGAATACCACTATCATTGTCTAATTACAAAAATATCCTTGTCTTAGTTAAAGAAATTACTACAATGCCATTTGCACAAATCCTTACACTTGTCTTTAGACAAGAATGAATCTAAGCCATTGGATTAAGATGATAACACAATAATTTAACCACATACATCATACACTTTTCTGAATCACATATATGCACTAAAGGTTAGAAAATCTCCACTAACATCTTTGCACAAAACATGGAGCATTTTCATCCAACATGTTTGCATAAAACATGGAAACATGTTTGCACAAAACATGGAAACATGTTTGCACAAAACATGGAGCATTTTCATCCAACATGTTTGCACAAAACATGGAAACATGTCTGTACAAAACATGGAAATATGTTTGCACAAAACAAGGAGCATTTTCATCCCAAAATTCAGCCAACATGTTTCCATAAATCATGCTTCAAGTGCTTTCCTTCTTACTTTTTTCTCTAATCTTTCCACTATAAATACTCCTCAAACTCTCTTCAATTCAGAAACTCCCTAAGTGTTCTTTCTTTCTTATTCTATCATTCTTCTTATGTTCTTCAAAGACTTCTCTTGATCCTCTAAGTTTCATCCAAATACTTCAATCCTAAGTCCAAACTTTCACTAGCCCTCACAAGAGTTACAATCTTTAACTCTAGTGAGAAATATTTTCTTAAGCATTCAAGTTCTAGAGCCAAGATTCAAGGAGGGTCATCCACTCTAAAGACTCTTGTTCAAAGCTTAAGGAAGAAGAGAAGGACCCTTTTTAGACCCTACACAAGAGGTAGGAGCTTCATCTTTAATTGTTCAAGCATTGTTGGCTTCTAACCTTGATAGAATGCCTCAAGTTTGAGTTATTGTCAAAAGTTTTAAATGATTATTTGAAAAATATATTTTTAGAAATATGACATGTTCTATTCTGTTATGAGTACCCTTATGATGTTATCAAACTCAAATATAACTTGAAAAGATTGTATGTGAAACCTGATTTAATAAAGGTAACTTAAGACATGAAAACGGTAGGTGCTGGAATTTCTAGTTGTTTCTGGCAGCAGGTACTTAGAAAGCTACTGTTCATAAAATATCAAGTATCTTGAAATTAAAATAATTTTAATATAAACTAGACTCATTATAGAACACTCTCCAAAAAGAATCACCCAAAACGGAGTTTTCTAGCTCAAAATATAAATTTTTAAAGTAGAGCCTAAGACTGAAACTTTAAATCTGACCTTGTAGTAGTAAAATAGGTGTAACTCACTCTAGAAAAATGCAAATGGACTGATTTCAACTTTGTTGGAGAGCTAACACATATAGGAATACACCCATATATGTTATGTATAAAGCTTTGTACCACGTAAATACAGAATGAGAAATAAATTTCGGGATAGTGTACTGTGAAAGTGCAGTTTGGAAAGGTTCTGGCTAAGGAAAGACTTGGTATTTAAGCATGTCCATTGTGACCCACCTCTCTTTCCTGCGAACCCTCCTATGCATGGTTTACAGTTGATTTACACTATTCCAAAGATGTAAATGCTAAAATTTGATGAGTTAGGAATTTGGAACTACCTTTATTAAGCTGAGATAACAAGTATATAGAGAATTATAAACTTTCTTCTAAAAGATGTCAAAACTATAAATAAAAGAATCAAGTCTTGTAAAGAGAGAATTTTAAGAATTTAAGTAGAATGATAATCTTTAGGAGATATATATAAAAGTCATAGTAAAAATATATAAAGAACCTCTAAAAATATCTTAAAGGGTATTAATGTATTAATGGAAATACTAAGAGTACAAAGAAGACTAAGAGAAAAAGATAATACCAAGATATTCATAACCTATTAGGAACACTAGAGACCTAACTTGATAACTTAGGTTGCTTAATCTGAATTATCTATGAGAATGTTTACTATGAGATTTACATGATATTGTCTATGTTACATGAAGTGATATACAAAAATGTGAATGTATTGATGAGATATGAAATGATAATGATAAAATAATTGACTGTGCCATGATTTATTAATGTGCATACATTCATGTTTCAAATGAAATAATAAATAGACCAACTCACTGCTTAATCCTTTTTGAAGATTAAGGTATTGATGATTTCACTCAGTGAGAATAAAAGTAAAACCTGAAAAAGTAGCAATGAAAGTCTGGAAAAGTGGACTTGAGCTAAACTCACGGCTTAACCCCCTAAACCGTTGAGATCACGGCAACGGAATGAAAACCAAAAAGGTTGTGGCGACGGCCACGGTATGAGCTCATTACCCTTTAGGGTGGTCTAAGGCATTGATGCATTCATCCTGTGAGTAATTAAGAAATATGTTGATGACATAAATGAAAGATGATGATCACTAAACAAGTGAATGTTGAGGATGATTAATCATGAAATGCATGCAGCTCCTAAATGATTATTGCTTATTAGTGGTTTTACATGATGTGCTTATATGTATGCTTGATGAAATACTGAATGGATATTTCTGCTAATGTTCAAGATTAGTTTAAAAGTAACTGCACTTCAGCTAATCATGTCTGTGAAAGTTTGATAATTGAATTCTTACCTGTTCACCTTTTTATAATAAACCCGAAGTGACTGGGACGACAACGATGACACTTTTAGTACAAGTAGGAACTCCTACTGAGAAATCATGTATTTCTCACTCCTATGTTTATTTTCCGTTGTCGTTACCAGAGATAGACGTGTCCACCTAAAGCAGCAGCTAGTCGAGGAAGGAGGTAGCACGTGAAGATTTCAAACCGTTCAAGTAGGAGCATTCCGAGCTTTAGTTACATTATAGTTTGTGAGAAACAATTAGTAATAGTAGAACTTATATTATTATTTGTAATAACTTATCAGTATGATATATGCCCTGTTATGACTTATGCATTAAGTGATTATATTCCAGTTTATGTGATAATAATTCTACACTTAGTCTCTTATTCCGCTTATTTAATTAAGTGCGCAATGTAACTTGATTATTATCTATAAAAGCGCTATGTATTTCACTTCTCGTTACAAGCTTAAGTTTTCAAAAAATTAATTTATTTAAAGAAAAAAAAAACTTTCACTATTTTTCTAAGTTAATTTCAAAAGAAAATAAATACAAGGCAAAAGTGACACCTAATAGAATCCAAATGTGAACTTAAGCACAATGGGGTTCTATTAGGATGTTACATTTCTCACAAACTATAATGTAACTAAAGCTCGGAATGCTCCTACTTGAAAGGTTTGAAATCTTCACGCGCTACCTCCTTCCTCAGCTACAGCTTCGTTGCTTTAGGTGGACACGTCTGTCTCTGGTAACGACAACGGAAAATAAACATAGGAGCGAGAAATACATGATTTCTCAGTAGGAGTTCCTACTCGTACTAAAAGTGTCATCGTTGTCATCCCAGTCACTTCGGGTTTATTATAAAAAGGTGAACAGGTAAGGATTCAATTATCAAACTTTCACAAACATGATTAGCCGAAGTGCAGTTACTTTTAAACTAATCTTGAACATTAGCAGAAATATCCACTCAGTATTTCATCAAGCATACATATAAGCATATCATGTAAAACCACTAATAAGCAATAATCATTTAGGAGCTGCATGCATTTCATGATTAATCATCCTCAACATTCACTTGTTTAGTGATCATCATCTTTCGTTTATTTCATCAACATATTTCTTAATTACTCACGGGATGAATGCATCAATGCCTTAGACCACCCTAAAAGGGTAATGAGCTCATACCGTGGCCGTCGCCACAACCTTTTTGGTTTTCATTCCGTTGCCGTGATCTCAACGGTTTAGGGGGTTAAGCCGTGAGTTTAGCTCAAGTCCACTTTTCCAGACTTTCATTGCTACTTTTTCAAACTTTACTTTTATTTTCTTTACATTTGAAAATGAATGTATGCATATCATCATGTAATCACAATAAATCATGGGCAATCAATCATTCATCCTCATCATTTCATAACTCATCACTATACATTCACATTACTATAATTCACTTCATGAAACATGGATAATATCATGTAAATCTCATAGTAAACATTTTCATAAATGATTCATATTAAGCAACCAAAGTTATCAAGTTGAGTTCCTAGTGTTCCTAAGAGGTAATGGATGTCTTAGTATTATCTTTTTCTCTTAGTGTTCTTTGTACTCTTAGCATTCCATTAATACATTAATGTACTTCAAAATATTATTATAGGTTCTTTATATATTATTATTATGACTTTCATATAACTCTTGAAGATTATTATTCTACTTAAATTCTTAAAATTCTCTCTTTACGAGACTTGATTCTTTTATTTATAATTTTGACATCTTTTAGAAGAAAGTTTATAATTCTCTATATACTTGTTATCTCAGCTTAGTAAAGGTAGTTCCAAATTCCCAACTCATCAAATTTTAGCATTTACATCTTTGGAATAGTGTAAATCAACTGTAAACCATGCATAGGAGGGTTCCCAGGAAAGAGAGGTGGGTCACAATGGACATGCTTAAATACCAAGTCTTTCCTTAGCCAGAACCTTTCCAAACTGCACTTTCACAATACACTATCCCGAAATTTATTTCTCATTCTGTATTTACGTGGTACAAAGCTTTATACATAACATACATGGGTGTATTCCTATATGTTTCAGCTCTCCAACAAAGTTGAAATCAGTCCATTTGCATTTTTCTAGAGTGAGTTACACCTATTTTACTACTACAAGGTCAGATTTAAAGTTTCAGTCTTAGGCTCTACTTTAAAAATTTATATCTTGAGCTAGAAAACTCCGTTTTGGGTGATTCTTTTTGGAGAATGTTCTATAATGTGTCTAGTATATAGTAAAATTATTTTAATTTCGAGATACTTGATATTTTATGAACAGTAGCTTTTGAAGTACCTGCTGCCAGAAACAACTAGAAATTCCAGCACCTACCATTTTCATGTCTTAAGTTACCTTTATTAAATCAGGTTTCACATACAATCTTTTCAAGTTATATTTGAGTTTGATAACATCACAAGGGTACTCATAACAGAATAGAACATGTCATATTTCTAAAAATATATTTTTCAAATAATCATTTAAAACTTTTGACAATAACTCAAACTTGAGGCATTCTATCAAGGTTAGAAGCCAACAATGCTTGAACAATTAAAGATGAAGCTCCTACCTCTTGTGTAGGGTCTAAAAAGGGTTCTTCTCTTCTTCCTTAAGCTTTGAACAAGAGTCTTTGGAGTGGATGACCCTCCTTGAATCTTGGCTCTAGAACTTGAATGCTTAAGAAAATATTTCTCACTAGAGTTGAAGATTTTAACTCTTGTGAGGGCTAGTGAAAGTTTGGACTTAGGATTGAAGTGTTTAGATGAAGTTTAGAGGATCAAGAGAAGTCTTTGAAGAACATAAGAAGAAAGATAGAATAAGAAAGAAAGAGCACTTAGGGAGTTTCTGAATTGAAGAGAGTTTGGGGAGTATTTATAGTGGAAAGATTATAGAAAAAAAACAAAAGAAGGAAAGCACTTGGAGCATAATTTATGGAAACATGTTGGCTGAATTTTGGGATGAAAATGCTCCTTATTTTGTGCAAACATGTTTCCATGTTTTGTGCAAATATGTTTCCATGTTTTGTGCAAACATGTTGGATGAAAATGCTCCATGTTTTGTGCAAAGATGTTAGTGGAGATTTTCTAACCTTTAGTGCATGTATGTGATTCAGAAATGTGTATGATGTATGTGGTTAAATTATTGTGTTATCATCTTAATCCAATGGCTTAGATTCATTCTTGTCTAAAGACAAGTCTAGGGATTTGTGCAAATGGCATTGTAGTGATTTCTTTAACTAAGACAAGGATATTTTTGTAATTAGACAATGATAGTTGTATTCTTGTAATTCCATTCATAGAGTAAGGGTATCTTTGTCATTTAATAAGGCAAGGGTAGTTTGGTAATTTCCTTTACATAGCAAGGGCATTTTTGTAATTTCCACTAAGTGATGGCATTTTCGTAATTCTTTGTATTTTTCTCTAGACATACTTAAGTAGTCTATTTGTTGTGTTTCATAACATTTGTCCAGATTCTCTTGGTTTTGCTATCGCTAATTAAGATTAATATTTATCTTAGTTATAAATTTGGGGATGTTACACAACTCACTATTAAGGAAGGATTTGGGGTAAGAGCTAGTGGTGAAAGGAACCATTTCTAGAAGATCCTTTTGAGATAGTAGCCCTAAAGCTTCACAAGTAGGGTTTTTCAACCTCTTTCTCTCTCAAAATTTTCTTTGCAAGTTATTGAATGGTTGGGCGAGATGTTTTTGGTTTTATTATATGTATATATACAGAACTTGATGTGTTTAATTGGTGGAATGATTAGATGATGTTGGAAAATCCTATTTGGCAAAATAAGTTGAGAACTATGTTGTTGGATTTCTTGTATTTTCACAAACAAGAGTATAGTTCACAATTCTTCTTAGGTGTTTGTAGATATCATTTTGAGTTGAAACTTTTCCATGATGAAGCTAGCATGTTAAGGTGTCTTAATATTTTTCTTGAGTTATTTTGAACACTTTTACTATTTAAAAAGAAGAAGAGACTTTTGGGGTTGTTGTCTGAATAGCCAATTTTGAAGCTTTGAATTTGTCTAATTTTGGTACTATAGCAAATGATTGAATTTTGGCTTGAAAATTTTTGTAGGATTGTGTATATTCATTTGGTATGGTAACAAAATTGGCAATTCGAGCTGTTGGCTTTAAACAGGTTATTCCTAGCCTATAAATTTGTACAATTTGTTGATATAGCTAGAAAGCTTATTTTACCTTGAAATTTTTATAGGAACTTGAGACACATTGAAGTGTCATGGATAATTTTTATAGCCTTGATTTCAATTATTTCATATGAAAAATAATTTTTGCTATAGAGGTGTAAAATCTGCCTGTTGAGCTGCAAATGTGCAAATGCCTCCTCTAATTGATGATACAATGACATTTGGTACTAGTGTGACATGAATACTTGATTGTGAATATTTGAGCATGTGACTTGTGATATATAAATGCATGCTAAGAGAAGTAAAGATTGGTTTATGAGGCATGATTGAAATTATTTGTGAATGAATGCCTATATGTGCTTTATGCATACATTTGGAAAAAGTAAAGTAAATGATGCATATATGTGACAAAAGAGAATGTATGAAGTTCAATTGTGCATATTCTGACATAAGGGCAAAACAAAAACAAGACTTATGTTGAATCAAGGGGAAAGCAAAAAGAGGAACTTCTCTAGAGATATTGAGTGGATAGATGTATCAGCTTGGGATAGATCTATGTGAGACTTGGAAAACGAAAAATATAAAGTCCAATGATCTCATATAGGAATGAGCTCAGTCATGATAAGCAGTCTATTACCCATTATGGTGTTATCCATGTAGATACCAGTTGGTATAAACTAGATCTTTCCTATATCGATGAAAAAAGAAAAGTGCATGGAATTGAGTTCTCTGGACACAAGTAAAACCGGGGACGATATGTCAAGGGCACGTGTAGTGGGGAAATGTATATGAGATTTCCCTCGACATGTTAAGGGTACTTTAAGATAATTTTACTGCATTTAACATATGCATATTGTTAACACCAAATTTCGCCAAGTGTCAAGATATCTAGCTTGCTTTCGATCTCATCAGGATAAGGGCCAATGTGGAAAGTTTGGTTGTAAAAAAAAAAAAAAACAGGTTCTATGCATGACTAATGTTTGACATGACAAATTAACTAAAGCTATGAGGTTTGACAAAGCTGATAGATTCTAGTTAGTCGTTTGACATGTTGAACCCTATGGAAATTATTTGTGACAAAGTCTGAATATCCAAATTGGAAAGTTAACATTGATAAGGTTCTCATGTCGAAGTTTGAGAAGTCGAAGTTGGAGTTTGTTGGTTAAAACTTAGAAGGCATGACAAAGTGGTGACTGTTCAATGAAAAGGGCATGTGACAAACAAAGAAACAATCAAAGACACGTGGACTTAAGGACAATCAAAGACTAGTATCAAGATCTTAGAGTCTTAGGTTATCTATAAATAGTGGTCCTATACATTTGTAAAGGATTGGAATTTTTTTTCACACACTCACTCTACAAATGTAGGACAAAACAGAGTCCAGAGTCCACTGAGTAATTGTTCTTAACCTAATTTCCTGTTTTCTTGGGATTAGATCATCTTAAATCCTTTACAATTTCTATACTTTATTTACAATTTGTTGATCAAGCATTATACGTTCTGCAGTTCTTCTTTTCTTTAATTAGTCAATCAACATTGCATCCATAGCACACAAATCATACTCACTCATTCCATCCTTATTCCATCTTAAATAGGTTGCCACTTAATTCTTTGGTGTGGAACCTAAGAGGAGTAGCTTTTTACTCCCCGAATTGAGATTTTGAAAAGCAAAGGTTAGCCTCCAAGCTTCTAAGTTTGTCGATGCACGTATGGTTTAAAGTAGTTTGACCTCCTGCACAAAGGAAATCATTGATGATTTGTTATTGATGAACAAGTGTCAAAATCTGCAATAAACAAATTGACACGCCTGGTGGGACACACTAGTTGAAAAGAAAAAACATGTCATACCAATAAAAACAAAGTGTATGCGCTTACATAGTGGCACTATTGTGTCAAGCATGTCAAAAGCATTGTCTTCATCAATGGATGGACCAAATGAGGCAAAGAATTACCCTCCTCATTCTTTGGAGCCTGTCTTGACTCCTATTAATTAGACTAACGACAATGTGCCACAAACAAATGTGAGTACTATTGTCATGATGACATGGCCTCTATATGGTCTTCCTCCAAGTTATGTGCCCTCGAGGTATATACTACCTTTGTCGCCAAACTTGAGGAATCTGTCAAATGTGGGGAACAGTGGCATGTTTAACAATGTGTTTTTTTTTTTGGCATAATCCTCTGTTTTAGAGTCAAAGTATGCCCTTTGTGTCAAATGTGTCTTAGTTTGGTACATATTTGCCATAATTTGGTTTTGTCAGTCCTCAATTGATGGGCCTTTTTATGGTTAGAGCAAGGAACATGTCATCGACAAACCCAACCACTATACAACAACCAAACACAGGTCCAATTTTCCTTGACATGCCTAGAACAACTGTGACGGGGACTCCTAGACATATGGTCGACTCAAAGGCCGTGTTTTGACAAGAAATTGATTAGAGTCATCATGACCTCATCAATATGTTCACACCACAAATGACGACAATATTAATGCCTTTGATCGAAACAAACAACACAAGATTCGAGCAACTTGCTCGACAAATGGGAAGAGTGGCTCAAGCCATTACTTTGGAGGATAATCCAAATGACTTGTATGATTAAATCAATAACCCACCTCCTAATGAAAATGACAATGTTGACCTGACCATCAAACTTGTCCATCGAGGACATGACGTTGACAATGAAATACAAAGGGTTTGACCACACAATGTAGGAAGACATCATGCAAGCCAAATTCAAAATTTTCAACATAATTAAAATATTACTTGTGCCATCAAAACTGTCTTTAACAGATTTGGCTTCAATGTTGTCTTTGCTAACCAACCACTTTTTGTGTCTGCATTCCCAGATTACATTCAACAAGTTAAAGTGCCTAAGGGTTGGAAGATTCCCAAGTCCTTAACAAAGTTCTTTGGTGAGAATAGGGAATCAACAGTCGAGCATATTGCTTTGTATATGATTGAAATAGGGGAAATGGCATCAAATGAACATTTGAATATGCGTTTTCCCTTCATCTTTGACGAAGAATGCTTTCACATGGTTTTCAAATCTAAGGCCAATTCTATTTTGACATGGGCTCAGTTAGAAAGTAGTTTTCACAATAAGTTCTTTCAAGGTGAGACCAAAGTCAGTTTGATTGATTTGTTCACTATTCAAAATTTCCTAGGAGAAACTATCAATGACTATTTGGCTAGATTTAGGAATGCTAGAAATCATTGTTTTACTCCTGTGCCAAAATTTGAAGTTGTCAAAATTGCCATTAATGGTTTAAATTATAAGGAAGAAACTTATCAATTTATAGTTCATAGATCTTGGCTAATCGGTAAAGAAATTGTGTTAAATAGAACAAGTGAAAAGAGAAAAAGAGATGATCCTACGTCAAAAATTTATTCCCTCAACATCACTAAAGCTAAACAAATATTTGGTGTGCTTTTAAAAGATAAACAAATTGTACTTCCTAAGGGAAAGAAAATTCCTTCAATAACAGAATTGAAGGGACAAAAGTTTTGTGAGTTTCATTATACTAGACATGCTACTAATAGTTGTGTTCGTTTCAAGGACTTAATCCAAAAAGCAATCAACAAAGGACGTTTGACATTTGAAAGAAAGGAAAAACCCATGAAAATGGATACTGACCCTTTTCAAGTTAATTCAAGCTTTGTCGAACTAGCCTTCATGGATATCAATGTCACTGGATTGGGAATGTCTAACCATGATGTTGAAAAGAAGTTTCAACGAGACTATAAGCCCAACTTCTTTAAGGTTGTCAAACAAATAGTTTACCCAAAAGTAAGAGAAGACCTCTTGACTTTTCTGATCAAGTAGAAAGACAATGGTCGAGATGTTTCCTTTTGTCCAAGATGCAGCACTATGTTTTGATTAAACTGTAGTAGTGACATATGAGAAGCAAAGAATTGAGAAATTGATTGCTGAAAAAGAGAAAGAAAACATGGAATTAAAAGGAAAATGGCAGGTAAGTTGAAGTTTGACTTTGGTCATTTTGATCCTAAGTTTCTCAAACTTGGAACAAGACAAGTCTACCAGAAAATGTGTCTAGTCAAACTCGAGTTCCCCCAGCCAAAGTTGCCCAAAATCAAGAAAAAAGAAAAGGCCAAGGAGAAGGCACAACCAAGGGCAATGAATTAACTCGATCCCTTATGTCTGGAAAAGAGTTAACAAAAAGAAAGGTGATAGTCAAACTAGTTCTCAAGTGAGCAAGCCCAAGTCTGCTAGTGGAAAAGTTTTTGTTCCTCTGAGATATGTCATGCAAGTATAAAAGGCCAAATTGCCAAACCCTGAGGATCAAGTGTCGAAGGTCACAGATAACAAGCATTTGGCATAACTAGCACCAACAGCACACTTAGAGACAAGTCAAAATGACAAAGTGGTACAAGAATTTCACCCGTTGCCAAGGGCTAGTCAGAATGAGAGAGTGGTGTCAGAATACCATCCACTGACTGAGGATGACTTACTAGCAAATAATTTTTTAGACAGGTTTCAATGATGATCTCCATACAATCTTCAGTACAAACTTGGTTAGGGGGGTGTCTGTCTTGCAAAATATGTTGTCGAAGGAGCATATGCTAAATTGGATGATGATTGTGAAGATGTCATTATAGGAGATGAATGTGTTTTTGTCTGTGAAGATTTCTGCAGTGATGGCACCTTTGAAAACCTGCAAAGTGACAAAGGCACACCCCTGACCTTTGTGTAATACCCCCAAATTTATAACTAAGATAAATATTAATTAGCGATAGAAAAAACCAAGAGAATCTGGACAAATGTTATGAAACACAACAAATAGACTACTTAAGTATGTCTAGAGAAAAATGCAAAGAATTACGAAAATGCCATCACTTAGTGGAAATTACGAAAATGCCCTTGCTATGTAAAGGAAATTACCAAACTACCCTTGCCTTATTAAATGACAAAGATACCTTTACTCTATGAATGGAATTACAAGAATACCACTATCATTGTCTAATTACAAAAATATCCTTGTCTTAGTTAAAGAAATTACTACAATGCCATTTGCACAAATCTCTACACTTGTCTTTAGACAAGAATGAATCTAAGCCATTGGATTAAGATGATAACACAATAATTTAACCACATATATCATACACATTTCTGAATCACATACATGCACTAAAGGTTAGAAAATCTCCACTAACATCTTTGCACAAAACATGGAGCATTTTCATCCAACATGTTTGCATAAAACATGGAGCATTTTCATCCCAAAATTCAGCCAACATGTTTCCATAAATCATGCTCCAAGTGCTTTGTAACACCCTAATAGAACCCCACTGTGCTTAAGTTCACATTTGAATTCTATTAGTTGTCACTTTTGCCTTGTATTTATTTTCTTTTGAAATTAACTTAGAAAAATAGTGGAAGTTTTTTTTTTCTTTAAATAAATTAATTTTTTGAAAACTTAAGCCTGTAATGAGAAGTGAAATACATAGCGCTTTTATAGATAATAATCAAGTTACATTGCGCACTTAATTAAATAAGCGGAATAAGAGACTAAGTGTAGAACTATTATCACATAAACTGGAATATAATCACTTAATACATAAGTCACAACAGGGCATATATCATACTGATAAGTTATTACAAATAACAATATAAGTTCTACTATTACTAATTGTTTCTCACAAACTATAATGTAACTAAAGCTCGGAATGCTCCTACTTGAACGGTTTGAAATCTTCACGTGCTACCTCCTTCCTCAGTGACAGTTGCTTTAGGTGGACACGTCTGTCTCTGGTAACGACAACGGAAAATAAACATAGGAGTGAGAAATACATGATTTCTCAGTAGGAGTTCCTACTTGTACTAAAAAGTGTCATCGTTGTCGTCCCAGTCACTTCGGGTTTATTATAAAAAGGTGAACAGGTAAGGATTCAATTATCAAACTTTCACAAACATGATTAGTCAAGTGCGCTACTTTTAAACTAATCTTGAACATTAGCAGAAATATCCATTCAGTATTTCATCAAGCATACATATAAGCATATCATGTAAAACCACTAATAAGCAATAATCATTTAGGAGCTGCATGCATTTCATGATTAATCATCCTCAACATTCACTTGTTTAGTGATCATCATCTTTCATTTATGTCATCAACATATTTCTTAATTACTCACGGGATGAATGCATCAATGCCTTAGACCACCCTAAAGGGTAATGAGCTCATACCGTGGCCGTCGCCACAACTTTTTTGGTTTTCATTCCGTTGCCGTGATCTCAACGATTTAGAGGGTTAAGCCGTGAGTTTAGCTCAAGTCCACTTTTCCAGACTTTCATTGCTACTTTTTTAGGTTTTACTTTTATTCTCACTGAGTGAAATCATCAATACCTTAATCTTCAAAGAGGATTAAGCAGTGAGTTGGTTTATTTATTATTTCATTTGAAACATGAATGTATGCACATTAATAAATCATGGCACAGTCAATTATTTTATCATTATCATTTCATATCTCATCAATACATTCACATTTTTGTATATCACTTCATGTAACATAGACAATATCATGTAAATCTCATATTAAACATTCTCATAGATAATTCATATTAAGCAACCTAAGTTATAAGTTAGGTCTCTAGTGTTCCTAATAGGTTATGAATATCTTGGTATTATCTTTTTCTCTTAGTCTTCTTTGTACTTTTGGTATTTCCATTAATACATTAATACGCTTTAAGATATTTTTAGAGGTTCATTATATATTTTTATTATGACTTTTATATATATCTCCTAAAGATTATTATTCTACTTAAATTCTTAAAATTCTCTCTTTACAAGACTTGATTCTTTTATTTATAGTTTTGACATCTTTTAGAAGAAAGTTTATAATTCTCTATATACTTGTTATCTCAGCTTAGTAAAGGTAGTTCCAAATTCCTAACTCATCAAATTTTAGCATTTACATCTTTGGAATAGTGTAAATCAACTGTAAACCATGCATAGGAGGGTTCCCAGGAAAGAGAGGTGGGTCACAATGGACATGCTTAAATACCAAGTCTTTCCTTAGCCAGAACCTTTCCAAACTGCACTTTCACAGTACACTATCCCGAAATTTATTTCTCATTCTGTATTTACGTGGTACAAAGCTTTATACATAACATACATCGGTGTATTCCTATATGTGTTAGCTCTCCAAAAAAGTTGAAATCAATCTATTTGCATTTTTCTAGAGTGAGTTACACCTATTTTACTACTACAAAGTCAGATTTAAAGTTTCAGTCTTAGGCTCTAATTTATAAATTTATATCTTGAGCTAGAAAACTCCGTTTTGGGTGATTCTTTTTGGAGAGTGTTCTATAATGAGTCTAGTTTATATTAAAATTATTTTAATTTCGAGATACTTGATATTTTATGAACAGTAGCTTTCGAAGTACCTGCTGCCAGAAATAACTAGAAATTCCAGCACCTACCATTTTCATGTCTTAAGTTACCTTTACTAAATCAGGTTTCACATACAATCTTTTCAAGTTATATTTGAGTTTGATAACATCATAAGGGTACTCATAACAGAATAGAACATGTCATATTTCTAAAAATATATTTTTCAAATAATCATTTAAAACTTTTGACAATAACTCAAACTTGAGGCATTCTATCAAGGTTAAGAAAAGGGTCTAAAAAGGGTGCTTCTCTTCTTCCTTAAGTTTTAAACAAGAGTCTTTGGAGTGGATGACCCTCCTTGAATCTTGGCTCTAGAACTTGAATGCTTAAGAAAATATTTCTCACTAGAGTTAAAGATTGTAACTCTTGTGAGGGCTACTGAAAGTTTGGACTTAGGATTGAAGTGTTTGGATGAAGTTTAGAGGATCAAGAGAAGTCTTTGAAGAACATAAGAAGAATGATAGAATAAGAAAGAAAGAACACTTAGGGAGTTTCTGAATTAAAGAGAGTTTGAGGAGTATTTATAGTGGAAAGATTAGAGAAAAAAATAGAAGAAGGAAAGCACTTGGAGCATGATTTATGGAAACATGTTGGCTGAATTTTGGGATGAAAATGCTCCTTGTTTTGTGCAAACATGTTTTCATGTTTTGTATAGACATGTTTCCATGTTTTGTGCAGACATGTTTCCATGTTTTGTGCAAACATATTGGATGAAAATGCTCCATGTTTTGTGCAAACATGTTTCCATGTTTTATGCAAACATGTTTCCATGTTTTATGCAAACATGTTGGATGAAAATGCTCCATGTTTTGTGCAAAGATGTTAGTGGAGATTTTCTAACCTTTAGTGCATATATGTGATTCAGAAATGTGTATGATGTATGTGGTTAAATTATTGTGTTATCTTCTTAATCCAATGGATTAGATTCATTCTTGTCTAAAGACAAGTGTAGGGATTTGTGCAAATGGCAATATAGTAATTTCTTTAACTAAGACAAGGATATTTTTGTAATTAGACAATGATAGTGGTATTCTTGTAATTCCATTCATAGAGTAAGGGTATCTTTGTCATTTAATAAGGCAAGGGTAGTTTGGTAATTTCCTTTACATAGCAAGGGCATTTTCGTAATTTCCACTAAGTGATGGCATTTTCGTAATTCTTTGCATTTTTCTCTAGACATACTTAAGTAGTCTATTTGTTGTGTTTCATAACATTTGTCCAGATTCTCTTGGTTTTGCTATCGATAATTAAGATTAATATTTATCTTAGTTATAAATTTGGCGATGTTACATGCTTTCCTTCTTCTGTTTTATTTTTTTCTCTAATCTTTCCACTATAAATACTCCTCAAACTCTCTTCAATTCAGAAACTCCCTAAGTGTTCTTTCTTTCTTATTCTATCATTCTTCTTATGTTCTTCAAAGACTTCTCTTGATCCTCTAAACTTCATCCAAACACTTAAATCCTAAGTCCAAACTTTCATTAGCCCTCACAAGAGTTACAATCTTTAACTCTAGTGAGAAATATTTTCTTAAGCACTCAAGTTCTAGAGCCAAGATTCAAGGAGGGTCATCCACTTCAAAGACTCTTGTTCAAAGCTTAAGGAAGAAGAGAATGACCCTTTTTAGACCCTACACAAGAGGTAGGAGCTTCATCTTTAATTGTTCAAGCATTGTTGGCTTCTAACCTTGATAGAATGCCTCAAGTTTGAGTTATTGTCAAAAGTTTGAATGATTATTTGAAAAATATATTTTTAGAAATATGACATGTTATATTCTGTTATGAGTACTCTTATGATGTTATCAAACTCAAATATAACTTGAAAAGATTGTATATGAAACTTGATTTAATAAAGATAACTTAAGACATGAAAATGGTAGGTGCTGGAATTTCTAGTTGTTTCTGGCAGCAGGTACTCCAAAAGATACTATTCATAAAATATGAAGAATCTCGAAATTAAAATAATTTTAATATAAACTAGACTCATTATAGAACACTCTCCAAAAAGAATCACTCAAAACAGAGTTTTCTAGCTCAAGATATAAATTTTTAAAGTAGAGCCTAAGACTGAAACTTTAAATCTGACCTTGTAGTAGTAAAATAGGTGTAACTCACTCTAGAATAATGCAAATGGACTGATTTCAACTTTGTTGGAGAGCTAACACATATAGGAAGACACCCATGTATGCTATGTATAAAGTTTTGTACCACGTAAATACAGAATGATAAATAAATTTCGGGATAGTGTGCTGTGAAAGTGCAATTTGGAAAGGTTCTGGCTAAGGAAAGACTTGGTATTTAAGCGTGTCCATTGTGACCCACCTCTCTTTCCTGGGAACCCTCCTATGCATAGTTTACAATTGATTTACACTATTCCAAAGATGTAAATGCTAAAATTTGATGAGTTAGGAATTTGGAACTACCTTTACTAAGCTGAGATAACAAGTATACAGAGAATTATAAACTTTCTTCTAAAAGATGTCAAAACTATAAATAAAAGAATCACGTCTAGTAAAGAGAGAATTTTAAGAATTTAAGTAGAATAATAATCTTCAAGAGTTATATGAAAACCATAATAAAAATATATAAAGAACCTATGATAATATTTTGAAGTGCATTAATGTATTAATGGAATTCTAAGAGTACAAAGAACACCAAGAGAAAAAGATAATACTAAGACATCCATTACCTCTTAGGAACACTAGAAACTCAACTTGATAACTTTGGTTGCTTAAAATGAATCATTTATGAAAATGTTTACTATGAGATTTACATGATATTATCTATGTTTCATGAAGTGAACTATAGTAAAGTGAATGTATGGTGATGAGTTATGAAATGATGAGGATGAATGATTGATTGCCCATGATTTATTGTGATTACATGATGATATGCATACATTCATTTTCAAAGGAAATAATAAAAGTAAAAGCCTATGAAATTAGCAATGAAAGTCTGGAAAAATGGACTCGAGCTAAGCTCACGCTTAACCGTTGAGATTACGGTAACAAAAAGAAAATAAAAGTAAAGTTTGAAAAAGTAGCAATCAAAGTCTGGAAAAGTGGACTTGAGCTAAACTCACGGCTTAACCCCCTAAACCGTTGAGATCACGGCAACGGAAAGGAAACCAAAAAGGTTGTGGTGACGGCCACGGTATGAGCTCATTACCCTTTAGGGAGGTCTAAGGCATTGATGCATTCATCCCGTGAGTAATTAAGAAATATGTTGATGAAATAAATGAAAGATGATGATCACTAAACAAGTGAATGTTGAGGATGAGTAATCATGAAATGCATGCAGCTCCTAAATGATTATTGCTTATTAGTGATTTTTCATGATATGCTTATATGTATGCTTGATGAAATACTGAATGGATATTTCTGCTAATGTTCAAGATTAGTTTAAAAGTAATTGCACTTCGGCTAATCACGTTTGTGAAAGTTTCATAATTGAATCCTTACTTGTTCACCTTTTTATAATAAACCCAAAGTGACTGGGACGACAACGATGACACTTTTAGTACAAGTAGGAACTCCTACTGAGAAATCATGTATTTCTCACTCCTATGTTTATTTTCCGTTGTCGTTACCAGAGACAGACGTGTCCACCTAAAGCAACGAAGCTATAGCTGAGGAAGGAGGTAGCGCGTGAAGATTTCAAACCTTTCAAGTAGGAGCATTCCGAGCTTTAGTGACATTATAGTTTGTGAGAAACAATTAGTAATAGTAGAACTTATATTGTTATTTGTAATAACTTATCAGTATGATATATGCCATATTGTGACTTATGTATTAAGTGATTTTATTCCAATTTATGTGATAATAGTTCTACACTTAGTCTCTTATTCCGCTTATTTAACTAAATGCGCAATGTAACTTGATTATTATCTATAAAAGCGCTATGTATTTCACTTCTCGTTACAGACTTATGTTTTCAAAAAATTAATTTATTTAAAGAAAAAAAACTTCCACTATTTTTCTAAGTTAATTTCAAAAGAAAATAAATGCAAGGCATATAAGTGACAACTAATAGAATCCAAATGTGAACTTAAGCACAGTGGGGTTCTATTACGGTGTTACATTATGGTATCAGAGCAGTTCATCCTATATAAGCCTGAGGAATGGACTGACTATGCTTCTGTCTATGATATCATGCTATTAATCTTATCTGTATGATGGGATATAGGATTTAGAAATGCATGATCGTCTTGTGATATTGCCATAGTTGCTACCATGCTTAGCTATAGTATTGAGCCTGATCAACTCGATGACTGTTGTTTGGTGTGTCTAGGAACTAATGGCAGCAAACAGACGTACGCATGGGGCACGCGGTGGAGGTAATCGTGATGAACTGGCAAATGCACTCCAGGAGATGGCTAGGGCTATGCAAGCACAAGCAACAGTGATGATGGAGCAGATGAATAGGATGTCAGAGGAATCAGTTGGGAACCAAGAACATGGAAAATTCTCCATGTAACGTCCGGGGCGAGGACGAGGAGTGATCGCCGATGCAAAGAGGGCACGGACAAGGAGTGGCTCCTCACGAAGGTCCTCTAAGCGGAGGGATACATGAATGAACCGATTACACACCCAAATGAGAGGGATCCTAAGACTGTATAGGTATGGGACTATACAGTTTAGGAGGGCTTATATGAATAGATTTGCACTACCTATACCAACAAGATGCATCTTCTTTTCGGTAGCCCAAACTGAAAGAACTCCATAGTTAAGCGTGCTTGACTTGGGGTAATTAAGGGATGGGTGACCTCCTGGGAAGTTTTCCTAGGAAGCGTGCGAGTGAGGACAAAGCATGCTGAAAAGACCCGTGTTGGTTTGTGGGGACAGTCGTCAATCCATAAAGTAGCAGGGGATGTTACAAATGGTAAATGTAACACCCTAATAGAACCCCACTGTGCTTAAGTTCACATTTGGATTCTATTAGTTGTCACTTATGCCTTGCATTTATTTTCTTTTGAAATTAACTTAGAAAAATAGTGGAAGTTTTTTCTTTAAATAAGTTAATTTTTTGAAAACTTAAGCCTGTAACGAGAAGTGAAATACATAGTGCTTTTATAGATAATAATCAAGTTACATTGCGCACTTAATTAAAAAAGCGGAATAAGAGACTAAGTGTAGAACTATTATCACAAAAACTGGAATATAATCACTTAATACATAAGACACAATAGGGCATATATCATACTGATAAGTTATTACAAATAACAATATAAGTTCCACTATTACTAATTGTTTCTCACAAACTATAATGTAACTAAAGCTCAGAATGCTCCTACTTGAAAGGTTTGAAATCTTCACGCGCTACCTCCTTCCTTAGCTACAGCTCTGTTGCTTCAAGCAGACATATCTGTCTCTCTTGTGTAGGGTCTAAAAAGGGTCATTCTCTTTTTCCTTAAGCTTTGAACAAGAGTCTTTAGAGTGGATGACCCTCCTTGAATCTTGGCTCTAGAACTTGAGTGCTTAAGAAAATATTTCTCACTAGAGTTAAAGATTGTAACTCTTGTGAGGGCTAATGAAAGTTTGGACTTAGGATTTAAGTGTTTAGATGAAGTTTAGAGGATCAAGAGAAGTCTTTGAAGAACATAAGAAGAATGATAGAATAAGAAAGAAAGAACACTTAGGGAGTTTCTGAATTGAAGAGAGTTTGAGGAGTATTTATAGTGGAAAGATTAGAGGAAAAAAAACAGAAGAAGGAAAGCACTTGGAGCATGATTTATGGAAACATGTTGGCTGAAAATGCTCCATGTTTTGTGCAAAGATGTTAGTGGAGATTTTCTAACCTTTAGTGCATGTATGTGATTCAGAAATGTGTATGATGTATGTGGTTAAATTATTGTGTTATCATCTTAATCCAATGGCTTAGATTCATTCTTGTCTAAAGACAAGTCTAGGGATTTGTGCAAATGGCATTGTAGTAATTTCTTTAACTAAGACAAGGATATTTTTGTAATTAGACAATGATAATGGTACTCTTGTAATTCCATTCATAGAGTAAGGGTATCTTTGTCATTTAATAAGGAAAGGGTAGTTTGGTAATTTCCTTTACATAGCAAGGGTATTTTTGTAATTTCCACTAAGTGATGGCATTTTCATAATTCTTTGCATTTTTCTCTAGACATACTTAAGTAGTCTATTTGTTGTGTTTCATAACATTTGTCCAGATTCTCTTGGTTTTGCTATCGCTAATTAATATTTATCTTAGTTATAAATTTGGGGATGTTACATTTCTCCCCTTCTTATTAAAAATTTTGCCCTCAAAATTTGATACCTGTGAATAGGTTCAGAAATTCTTTTCGCATCTCTTCCTCGAGCTCCCATGTGTGCTCTTCCATTCCATCTTGTCCCCAGGCTACTCGGACCAGAGATACAGATTTGTTTCTCAGCTGCTTGATGCCATGATCCACGATCCTTATCGGTGGTAATTCAAAAGTTAAGTCATCTTTTAATTGTATAGTTTCTGGCTCAAAGACATGACTGGGGTCTGACTGATACTTTCTCAATTGGGACACATGAAAAACATTGTGTAGGTTAGACAAATTTGGAGGTAATGCAATTTGGTAGGCGGAGGGACCTACCTTTTTGAGGATTTGGAAGGGTCCTAAGAATCTAGGGCTTAGCTTTTTGACTTTCATTGCACGACCTATACCTGTGGTAGGAGTAATTCGCAAGAATATGTGTTCTCCTTCTTGAAATTCGAGAGGTTTCCTTCTCTTGTTAGCATAGCTCTTCTGCCTACTCTGAGCAGTGAGGATTCTTTCCCTAATTCTCCTTATTTGTTTGGTTGTCTCTTCTACCAAATCAGGGCCCAAAATACTTTGCTCTCTCGGGTCACACCAACAAAGTGGTGATTGACACTTTCTACCATACAAAGCCTCATAGGGTGCCATCCCAATGCTAGTGTGGTAACTATTATTATATGCAAACTCAATCAGTGGAAGTCGCTTGTCCCAACTTTTTGGCTGGTCTAAGACACATGCTCTTAGCATATCCTCAAGGGTTTGAATTGTTCTTTCGATTGTCCATCGCTTGAGGGTGATAGGCAGTGCTTAGACACAACCTTGAACCAAACGCCTTTTGCAAAACTCCCCAAAATCTTGAGGTGAACCTTGGATCCCTATCTGAGACAATGGTTTTGGGTACTCCATGGAGCCTTATTATCTCTTGGATGTATAGCTGAGCTAACTTTTCCAAAGGGTAATTTGCTCGAATGGGTAAAAAGTGAGCTGATTTGGTCAATCTATCCACAATTACCCATATGGAGTCATGTCCGGTAGGCGTTCTTGGCAATCCCATCACGAAATCCATGGATATTCCTTCCTACTTCCATTCAGGGATTTCGAGAGGTTGCAGCACTCCGGAGGGTTTTTGATGCTCTATCTTCACTTTTTGGCATACCAAACATTTTTGCACTATATTTGCTATATCTGATTTCATCTTTGGCCACCAGAACATCTTTTGTTAGGTCATGGTACATCTTGGTTATACCGGGGTGTACACTAAATTGACTCTTGTGGGCTTCTTCCAAAATGCTAGCTCTCAATCCTTCTTTTGCAGGTACACAGATTCTCCCTTGGTATCTCCACACTCCTTCCTTATCCTGGACAAACTCTGTCAACTTTCTTACTTCAACAAGGGTTAAGGTTCTAAGGAAATCCTCATCTTCCCTTTGGGCTTGAATTATTTTATCCTTAAAGCTACTGGTTACACTTAGTTGGCTTAACCGAATTTGTTCTGAAGTCCCCCTATATCCTAAGTTGAGGTTCCTAAAATCTTCTATCAGCTCATTTTCTTTCACAATGAGCCAAGCGGCATGCAAGGACTTACGACTCAAAGCGTCTGCTACCACATTTGCCTTTCCTGGGTGGTAGTTCAACCCAAAGTCATAGTCCTTGAGAAACTCCATCCAACGCCTTTGTCTCATATTGAGTTCCTTTTGGTTGAAGAGGTATTTCAGACTTTTGTGGTCAGAAAAGACTTCAAACCTTACACCATAAAGATGATGTCTCCAGATTTTTAAGGCAAAGACAATAGCCGCTAGCTCTAAGTCATGGGTTAGGTAATTAACTTCATGGGGTTTGAGCTGTCTAGAGGCATAGGCTACTACATTCCAATTTTGCATCAAAACACATCCTAGTCCTCTTCTCGAGGCATCACAATACACCTCAAATTTTTCTTTTGGGTCAGGTAGGATTAGGACAGGGGTAGTGGTCAACTTCTTCTCTAGTTCTTGGAAACTCTCTTCACATTCTGGGCTCCATATAAAAGCTGAATTCTTCCTTGTTAGCTTGGTGAGGGGTAAGGTAATTTGGGAAAAACCTCTAATGAACCTTCGGTAGTAACCAGCTAGCCCTAGAAAACTCCTAATCTCCTTCACAGTGGTAGGGGTTTCCCATTGTTGCACTGCTTCTATCTTACTTGGGTCTACTGCTATTCCCCCATGTGACACTACATGACCTAAGAACTTAACTTCCTTCATCCAAAATTCACACTTGGACAACTTTGCATAAAGTTTCTTGTTCCTTAACACATCCAACACCGCTCGTAAGTGTTCTTCGTGCTCTTCTTCAGTTCTAGAGTAAACTAGAATGTCATCGATGAACACTATTACAAACTTGTCCAGGTATGGTCTAAATATCCTATTCATGTAGTCCATAAACACTGCCGGTGCATTGGTTAACCCAAACGACATCACATTAAAGTCATAATGTCCATATCTAGTCCTAAAGGCTGTCTTTGGTATGTCCTCCTCCTTCACTCGAATCTGGTGGTATCCTGATCGCAGATCTATCTTGGAAAACACTTGGGCTCCTCTTAATTGGTCCATGAGGTCATCTATTCTAGGCAAAGGGTATTTATTTTTTATAGTCACTTTATTTAGCTGCCTATAATCCACATATAATCACATACTCCCATCCTTCTTCTTGACAAACAGCATTGGGGCTCCCCATTGTGAAGCACTGGGCCTAATGAATTTCTTCTGTAGTAGTTCCTCTAATTGCTTCTTCAACTCTGTTAACTCGGCCAATGGCATCCTATAATTACCTTGAATCAGATCATCGGATTCTGAGGGCATCTCAGCAGTGATAGCAAACACGCGTCCCTGTGCCTTAGGCTTGAGTGTAGAGGATTGATTGAACTTTAGGCACTCTCTAGAATAGTGTCCTACCTGTCCACACCGATAACAAACATTCTTACCAAATCTGCATTCCCCTCCATGTATCTTTCCACAAGTGGCACAAAAGGGTCTAGTCATAGGTTTAGGGAAAGCAGCCATCCTAGGTCGATTAACAGCTTGTGTCTTAGGTTGATTCATCATAGGGTGTTGGGGTTGTTTCCCTTTAAATCCACCTCCTTGGTAGGGTTTCTTGTGAGGGGGTGGGAACCCTCGGTGACCTTGTTGAGCATACCTCTTCCTATTCTCTTCAACTCGGTGGGCAACTAGCTGGCGATTGCAGCTCTCAGCCACTTGGCTTTTGTTGACTAAAGATGCATAGTTAGTGACCTCCAGTGGAGCCACAGATGCCAAAATGTATGGCCTCAAACCACTCTCATATTTCATGCATTTCCAAGCCTCGTTGGGATCCCTTTGGTAGCTAGTTGAGTGTTTGATCAGTTCTTCAAACTTAGCTATGTACTCAGCTACACTTCGATTTCCCTGTGTCAGCAATAGAAATTCTACTTCCTTTGCCTTCTTAACCGGAGCTGGAAAATATTTCTTATGGAACGTAGCATGGAAAACTCCCTAAGTGTTCTTTCTTTCTTATTCTATCATTCTTCTTATGTTCTTGAAAGACTTCTCTTGATCCTCTAAACTTCATCCAAACACTTAAATCCTAAGTTCAAACTTTCACTAGCCCTCATAAGAGTTACAATCTTTAACTCTAGTGAGAAATATTTTCTTAAGCACTCAAGTTCTTGAGCCAAGATTCATGGAGGGTCATCCACTCCAAAGACTCTTGTTCAAAGCTTAAGGAAGAAGAGAATGACCCTTTTTAGACCCTACACAAGAGGTAGGAGCTTCATCTTTAATTGTTCAAGCATTGTTGGCATCTAACCTTGATAGAATGCCTCAAGTTTGAGTTATTGTCAAAAGTTTTGAATGATTTGAAAAATATATTTTTAGAAATATGACATGTTCTATTCTGTTATGAGTACTCTTATGATGTTATCAAACTCAAATATAACTTGAAAAGATTGTATGTGAAACCTGATTTAATAAAGGTAACTTGAGACATGAAAATGGTAGGTGCTGGAATTTCTAGTTGTTTCTGGCAGCAGGTACTTCGAAACCTACCGTTCATAAAATATCAAGCATCTCGAAGTTAAAATAATTTTACTATAAACTAGACACATTATAGAACATTCTCCAAAAAGAATCACCCAAAACGGAGTTTTCTAGCTCAAGATATAATTTTTTAAAGTAGAGCCTAAGACTGAAACTTCAAATTTGACCTTGTAGTAGTAAAATAGGTTAACTCACTCTAGAAAACTGCAAATGGACTAATTTCAACTTTGTTGGAGAGCTAACATATATAGGAATACACTCATGTATGTTATGTATAAAGCTTTGTACCTCGTAAATACAGAATGAGAAATAAATTTTGGGATAGTGTACTGTGAAAGTGCAGTTTGGAAAGGTTCTGGCTAAGGAAAGACTTGGTATTTAAGCGTGTCCATTGTGACCCACATCTCTTTCCTGGGAACCTTCCTATGCATGGTTTACAATTGATTTACACTATTCCAAAGATGTAAATGCTAAAATTTGATGAGTTAGAAATTTGGAACTACCTTTACTAAGCTGAGATAACAAGTATACAGAGAATTATAAACTTTCTTCTAAAAGATATCAAAACTATAAATAAAAGAATCAAGTCTAGTAAAGAGAGAATTTTAAGAATTTAAGTAGAATAATAATCTTCAAGAGTTATATGAAAACCATAATAAAAATATATAAAGAACCTATAATAATATTTTGAAGTGCATTAATGTATTAATGGAATTCTAAGAGTACAAAGAACACTAAGAGAAAAAGATAATACTAAGACATCCATTACCTCTTAGGAACACTAGGAACTCAACTTGATAACTTTGGTTGCTTAAAATGAATCATTTATGAAAATGTTTACTATGAGATTTACATGATATTATCCATGTTTCATGAAGTGAACTATAGTAAAGTGAATGTATGGTGATGAGTTATGAAATGATGAGGATGAATGATTGATTGCCCATGATTTATTGTGATTACATGATGATATGCATACATTCATTTTCAAAGGAAATAATAAAAGTAAAAGCCTGTGAAATTAGCAATGAAAGTCTGGAAAAGTGGACTCGAGCTAAGCTCACGCTTAACCGTTGAGATTACAGTAACAAAAAGAAAATAAAAGTAAAGTTTGAAAAAGTAGCAATCAAAGTCTGGAAAAGTGGACTTGAGCTAAACTCACGGCTTAACCCCCTAAACCGTTGAGATCATGGCAATGGAAAGGAAACCAAAAAGGTTGTGGCGATGGCCACGGTATGAGCTCATTACCCTTTAGGGAGTTCTAAGGCATTGATGCATTCATCCCGTGAGTAATTAAGAAATATGTTGATGAAATAAATGAAAGATGATGATCACTAAACAAGTGAATGTTGAGGATGAGTAATCATGAAATGCATGCAGCTCCTAAATGATTATTGCTTATTAGTGGTTTTTCATGATATGCTTATATGTATGCTTGATGAAATACTGAATGGATATTTCTGCTAATGTTCAAGATTAGTTTAAAAGTAACTGCACTTCGGCTAATCACGTTTGTGAAAGTTTGATAATTGAATCCTTACCTGTTCACCTTTTATAATAAACCCAAAGTGACTAGGACGACAACGATGACACTTTTAGTACAAGTAGGAACTCCTACTGAAAAATCATGTATTTCTCACTCCTATGTTTATTTTCCGTTGTCATTACTAGAGACAGACGTGTCCACCTAAAGCAACGAAGCTGTAGCTGAGGAAAGAGGTAGCGCGTGAAGATTTCAAACCTTTCAAGTAGGAGCATTCCGAGCTTTAGTTACATTATAGTTTGTGAGAAACAATTAGTAATAGTAGAACTTATATTGTTATTTGTAATAACTTATCAGTATGATATATGCCCTGTTGTGACTTATGTATTAAGTGATTTTATTCCAGTTTATGTGATCGTCTTGTGATAAATGCATGATCGTCTTGTGATACTGCCATAGTTGCTACCATGCTTAGCTATAGTATTGAACCTGATCAACTCGATGACTGTTGTTTGGTGTGTCTAGGAACTAATGGCAGCAAACAGACATATGCATGGGGCACGCGGTGGAGGTAATCGTGATGAACTGGCAAATGCACTCCAGGAGATGGCTAGGGCTATGCAAGCACAAGCAACAGTGATGATGGACCAGATGAATAGGATGTCAGAGGAATCAGTTAGGAACCAAGAATATGGAAAATTCTCAGAATTCAAGAGGGCTGGACCTCCAGAATTCAAAGGGACAACTAACCCCGAAATAGCTGACGGATGGATTCAAGAGATGGAGAAGGTTTTCTTAGTGGTCGAATGCTCTGATGAACAAAAGGTGGCACTCTCTACTTATATGCTGAAAGGAGAGGCTGCCGCGTGGTGGAAGGGTGCAAAGGGCTTGCTCGAAAGTGCTGACATACATATTACATGGGAGGTCTTCTATGCCACGTTCCATAAGAAATATTTTCCAAATCCGGTTAAGAAGGCAAAGGAAGTAGAATTTCTATTGCTGACACAGGGAAATCGAAGTGTGGCTGAGTACATAGCTAAGTTTGAAGAACTGATCAAACACTCAACTAGCTACCAAAGGGATCCCAACGAGGCTTGGAAATGCATGAAATATGAGAGTGGTTTGAGGCCATACATTTTGGCATCTGTGGCTCCACTGGTGGTCACTGACTATGCATCTTTAGTCAGCAAAAGCCAAGTGGCTGAGAGTTGCAATCGCCAGCTAGTTGCCCACCGAGTTGAAGAGAATAGGAAGAGGTCTGCTCAACAAGGTCACCGAGGGTTCCCACCCCCTCAC
The DNA here is from genome assembly GCA_031216105.1 of Dalbergia cultrata. Lineage (NCBI taxonomy): Eukaryota > Viridiplantae > Streptophyta > Magnoliopsida > Fabales > Fabaceae > Dalbergia > Dalbergia cultrata. The sequence continues at coordinate 35,524,095 of CM062344.1, read as the reverse complement.
AAGAAACCCTACCAAGGAGGTGGATTTAAAGGGAAACAACCCCAACACCCTATGATGAATCAACCTAGGACATAAGCTGTTAATCGACCTAGGATGGCTGCTGTCCCTGAACCTATGACTTGACCCCCTTGTGCAACTTGTGGAAAGATACATGGAGGGGAATGCAGATTTGGTAAGAATGTTTGTTATCGGTGTGGACAGGCAGGACACTATTCTAGAGAGTGCCTAAAGTTCAATCAGTCCTCTACACTCAAGCCTAAGGCACAGGGACGCGTGTTTGCTATCACTGCTGAGATGCCCTCAGAATCCGATGATCTGATTCAAGGTAAGTGTATAATTAATGGAAAACCCTTAATTGTATTGTTTGATTCTGGCGCAACACATTCATTCAATTCATATGATTGTGCTAATAAGTTGAGGTTGTATATATCTGACTTAAAAATCATCTTAGTTGTCTCTACACCCACTATAAATACTGTTAGAACTGATCAAGCCTGCCTAAATTGTGAATTTGAGGTAGCTGATAGGATTTTTCATCATGATTTAGTCTGTCTACCCTTGTCTGGTTTTGATGTAATCTTGGGCATGGATTGGCTTTTGGCTAACTATGTGTTACTACATTGTGCAAATAAGTCACTAGTATTTCTTCCCAAACCATCTTTACCCAATCCCTCTAAACTTGATAGAAAGGTACGACTATACCTAAACTCCATTATCATGGGGGATAGTAGGAATGAAAAGCGAGGATATGTCTTCCTAATGACAAGTGAGAAAGAAGTGGAGCAAGCTCTAGAAAAGATCCTTGTAGTAAAGGAATTCTCAGATGTTTTTCCTGATGACATACCTGAATTTCCTCCAAAAAGGGAGATTGAGTTTTCTATAGATTTGGTACCAGGAACAGGACCCATATCTATAGCTCCTTATAGGATGCCATTGGCCGAGTTAACAGAGTTGAAGAAGCAATTAGAGGAGCTACTACAGAAGAAATTCATTAGGCCCAGTGCTTCACCATAGGGAGCCCCAGTGCTGTTTGTCAAGAAGAAGGATGGGAGTATGCGATTATGTGTAGATTATAGGCAGCTAAACAAAGTGACTATAAAAAATAAATACCCTTTGCCTAGAATAGATGACCTCATGGACCAATTAAGAGGAGCCAAGTGTTTTCCAAGATAGATCTGTGATCAGGATACCACCAGATTCGAGTGAAGGAGGAGGACATACCAAAGACAGCCTTTAGGACTAGATATGGACATTATGAGTTTAATGTGATGTCATTTGGGTTAAACAATGCACCGGCAGTGTTTATTGACTACATGAATAAGATATTTACACCATACTTGGACAAGTTTGTAATAGTGTTCATCGATGACATTCTAGTTTACTCTAGAACTGAAGAAGAGCACGAAGAACACTTACGAGTGGTGGTAGAGGTGTTGAGGAACAAGAAACTTTATGCAAAGTTGTCCAAGTGTGAATTTTGGATGAAGGAAGTTAAGTTCTTAGGTCATGTAGTGTCACATGGGGGAATAGCAGTAGACCCAAGTAAGATAGAAGCGGTGCAACAATGGGAAACCCCTACCACTGTGAAGGAGATTAGGAGTTTTCTAAGGCTAGCCGGTTACTATCGAAGGTTCATTAGAGGTTTTTCCCAAATTACCTTACCCCTCACCAAGCTAACAAGGAAGAATTTAGCTTTTATATGGAGCCCAGAATGTGAAGAGAGTTTCCAAGAACTAAAGAAGAAGTTGACCACTACCCCTGTCCTAATCCTACCTGACCCAAAAGAAAAATTTGAGTTGTATTGTGATGCCTCGGGAAGAGGACTAGGATGTGTTTTGATGCAAAATAGGAATGTAGTAGCCTATGCCTCTAGACAGCTCAAACCCCATGAAGTTAATTACCTAACCCATGACTTAGAGCTAGCGGCTATTGTCTTTGCCTTAAAAATCTGGAGACATCATCTTTATGGTGTAAGGTTTGAAGTCTTTTCTGACCACAAAAGTCTGAAATACCTCTTCAACCAAAAGTAACTTAATATGAGACAAAGGCGTTGGATGGAGTTTCTCAAGGACTATAACTTTGGGTTGAACTACCACCCAGGAAAGGCAAATGTGGTAGCAGACGCTTTGAGTCGTAAGTCCTTGCATGCCGCTTGGCTCATGGTGAAAGAAAATGAGCTGATAGAAGATTTTAGGAACCTCAACTTAGGATATAGGGGGACTTCAGAACAAATTCGGTTAAGCCAACTAAGTGTAACCAGTAGCTTTAAGGATCAAATAATTCAAGCCCAAAGGGAAGATGAGGATTTCCTTAGAACCTTAACCCTTGTCGAAGCAGGAAAGTTGAAAGAGGTTGTCCAGGATAAGGAAGGAGTGTGGAGATACCAAGGGAGAATTTGTGTACCTGCAAAAGAAGGATTGAGAGCTAGCATTTTGGAAGAAGCCCACAAGAGTCAGTTTAGTGTACACCCCGGTATAACCAAGATGTACCATGACCTAAAAAAGATGTTCTGGTGGCCAAAGATGAAAGCAGATATAGCAAATATAGTGCAAAAATGTTAGGTATGCCAAAAAGTGAAGATAGAGCATCAAAAACCCTCCGGAGTGCTGCAACCTCTCGAAACCCGAATGGAAGTGGGAAGGAACATCCATGGATTTTGTGATGGGATTGCCAAGAACGCCTACCGGACATGACTCCATATGGGTAATTGTGGATAGATTGACCAAATCTGCTCACTTTTTACCCATTCGAGCAAACTACCCTTTGGAAAAGTTAGCTCAGCTATACATCCAAGAGATAATAAGGCTCCATGGAGTACCCAAAACCATTATCTCAGATAGGGATCCAAGGTTCACCTCAAGATTTTGGGGAGCTTTGCAAAACGTGTTTGGTTCAAGGTTGTGTCTAAGCATTGCTTATCACCCTCAAACTGATGGACAATCAGAAAGAACAATTCAAACCCTTGAGGATATGCTAAGAGCATGTGTCTTAGACCAGCCAAAAAGTTGGGACAAACAGCTTCCATTGATTGAGTTTGCATATAATAATAGTTACCACACTAGCATTGGGATGGCACCCTATGAGGCTTTGTATGGTAGAAAGTGTCAATCACCACTTTGTTGGTGTGACCCGAGAGAGCAAAGTATTGTGGGCCCTGATTTGGTAGAAGAGACAACCAAACAAATAAGGAGAATTAGGGAAAGAATCCTCACTGCTCAGAGTAGGCAGAAGAGCTATGCTGACAAGAGAAGGAAACCTCTCGAATTTCAAGAAGGAGAACACATATTCTTGCGAATTACTCCTACCACAGGTATAGGTCGTGCAATGAAAGTCAAAAAGCTAAGCCCTAGATTCTTAGGACCCTTCCAAATCCTCAAAAAGGTAGGTCCCTCCGCCTACCAAATTGCATTACCTCCAAATTTGTCTAACCTACACAATGTTTTTCATGTGTCCCAATTGAGAAAGTATCAGTTAGACCCCAGTCATGTGTTTGAGCCAGAAACTATACAATTAAAAGATGACTTAACTTTTGAATTACCACCGATGAGGATCGTGGATCATGGCATCAAGCAGCTGAGAAACAAATCTGTATCTACAGTCCGAGTAGCCTGGGACAAGATGGAATGGAAGAGCACACATGGGAGCTCGAGGAAGATATGGGAAAAGAATTTCCGAACCTATTCACAGGTATCAAATTTTGAGGGCAAAATTTTTAATAAAAAGGGGAGAAATGTAACATCCCCAAATTTATAACTAAGATAAATATTAATTAGCGATAGCAAAAACTAAGAGAATCTGGACAAATGTTATGAAACACAACAAATAGACTACTTAAGTATGTCTAGAGAAAAATACAAAGAATTACGAAAATGCCATCACTTAGTGGAAATTACGAAAATGCCCTTGCTATGTAAAGGAAATTACCAAACTACCCTTGCCTTATTAAATGACAAAGATACCCTTACTCTATGAATGGAATTACAAGAATACCACTATCATTGTCTAATTACAAAAATATCCTTGTCTTACTTAAAGAAATTACTACAATGCCATTTGCACAAATCCCTAGACTTGTCTTTAGACAAGAATGAATCTAAGCCATTGGATTAAGATGATAACACAATAATTTAACCACATATATCATACATATTTCTGAATCACATACATGCACTAAAGGTTAGAAAATCTCCACTAACATCTTTGCACAAAACAAGGAGCATTTTCATCCAACATGTTTGGAGCATTTTCATCCAATATGTTTGCATAAAACATGGAAACATGTTTGCACAAAACAAGAAGCATTTTCATCCCAAAATTCAGCCAACATGTTTCCATAAATCATGCTCCAAGTGCTTTTCTTCTTCTGTTTTTGTTTTCTCTAATCTTTCCACTATAAATACTCCTTAAACTCTCTTCAATTCAGAAACTCCCTAAGTGTTCTTTCTTTCTTATTCTATCATTCTTCTTATGTTCTTCAAAGACTTCTCTTGATCCTCTAAACTTCATCCAAACACTTAAATCCTAAGTCCAAACTTTCACTAGCCCTCACAAGAGTTACAATCTTTAACTCTAGTGAGAAATATTTTCTTAAGCACACAAGTTCTAGAGCCAAGATTCAAGGAGGGTCATCCACTCCAAAGACTCTTGTTCAAATCTTAAGGAAGAAGAGAATGACCCTTTTTAGACCCTACACAAGAGGTAGGAGCTTCATCTTTAATTGTTCAAGCATTGTTGGCTTCTAACCTTGATAGAATGCCTCAAGTTTGAGTTATTGTCAAAAGTTTGAATGATTATTTGAAAAATATATTTTTAGAAATATGACATGTTCTATTCTGTTATGAGTACTCTTATGATGTTATCAAACTCAAATATAACTTGAAAAGATTGTATGTGAAACTTGATTTAATAAAGATAACTTAAGACATGAAAATGGTAGGTGCTGGAATTTCTAGTTGTTTCTGGCAGCAGGTACTCCGAAAGATACTGTTCATAAAATATGAAGCATCTCGAAATTAAAATAATTTTAATATAAACTAGACTCATTATAGAATACTCTCCAAAAAGAATCACTCAAAACGGAATTTTCTAGCTCAAGATATAAATTTTTAAAGTATAGCCTAAGACTGAAACTTTAAATCTGACCTTGTAGTAGTAAAATAGGTGTAACTCACTCTAAAAAAATGCAAATGAACTGATTTCAACTTTTTTGGAGAGTTAACACATATAGGAATACACCCATGTATGTTATATATAAAGTTTTGTACCACGTAAATACAGAATGAGAAATAAATTTTGGGATAGTGTGCTGTGAAAGTGCAGTTTGGAAAGGTTCTGGCTAAGGAAAGACTTGGTATTTAAGCGTGTCCATTGTGACCCACCTCTCTTTCCTGGGAACCCTCCTATGCATGGTTTACAATTGATTTACACTATTCCAAAGATGTAAATGCTAAAATTTGATAAGTTAGGAATTTGGAACTACCTTTACTAAGCTGAGATAACAAGTATACAAAGAATTATAAACTTTCTTCTAAAAGATGTCAAAACTATAAATAAAAGACTCAAGTCTAGTAAAGAGAGAATTTTAAGAATTTAAGTAGAATAATAATCTTCAAGAGTTATATGAAAACCATAATAAAAATATATAAAGAACCTATAATAATATTTTGAAGTGCATTAATGTATTAATGGAATTCTAAGAGTACAAAGAACACTAAGAGAAAAAGATAATACTAAGACATCCATTACCTCTTAGGAACACTAGGAACTCAACTTGATAACTTTGGTTGCTTAGAATGAATCATTTATGAAAATGTTTACTATGAGATTTACATGATATTATCCATGTTTCATGAAGTGAATTATAGTAAAGTGAATGTATGGTGATGAGTTATGAAATGATGAGGATGAATGATTGATTGCCCATGATTTATTGTGATTACATGATGATATGCATACATTCATTTTCAAAGGAAATAATAAAAGTAAAAGCCTGTGAAATTAGCAATGAAAGTCTGGAAATGTGGACTCGAGCTAAGCTCACGCTTAACCGTTGAGATTACGGTAACACAAAGAAAATAAAAGCAAAGTTTGAAAAGGTAGCAATCAAAGTCTGGAAATGTGGATTTGAGCTAAACTCACGGCTTAACCCCCTAAACCATTGAGATCACGGCAACGGAAAGGAAACCAAAAAGGTTGTGGCGATGGCCACGGTATGAGCTCATTACCCTTTAGGGAGGTCTAAGGCATTGATGCATTCATCCCGTGAGTAATTAAGAAATATATTGATGAAATAAATGAAAGATGATGATCACTAAACAAGTGAATGTTGAGGATGAGTAATCATGAAATGCATGCAGCTCCTAAATGATTATTGCTTATTAGTGGTTTTTCATGATATGCTTATATGTATGCTTGATGAAATACTGAATGGATATTTCTGCTAATGTTCAAGATTAGTTTAAAAGTAACTACACTTCGGCTAATCACGTTTGTGAAAGTTTAATAATTGAATCCTTACCTGTTCACCTTTTTATAATAAACCCGAAGTGACTGGGACGACAACGATGACACTTTTAGTACAAGTAGGAACTCCTACTGAGAAATCATGTATTTCTCACTCCTATGTTTATTTTCCGTTGTCGTTACCAGAGACAGACGTGTCCACCTAAAGCAACGAGGCCGTAGCTGAGGAAGGAGGTAGCGCGTGAAGATTTCAAACCTTTCAAGTAGGAGCATTCCGAGCTTTAGTTACATTATAGTTTGTGAGAAACAATTAGTAATAGTAGAACTTATATTGTTATTTGTAATAACTTATTAGTATGATATATGCCCTATTGTTACTTTTGTATTAAGTGATTATATTCCAGTTTATGTGATAATAGTTCTACACTTAGTCTCTTATTCCGCTTATTTAATTAAGTGCGCAATGTAACTTGATTATTATCTATAAAAGCGCTATGTATTTCACTTCTCGTTATAGGCTTAAGTTTTCAAAAAATTAACTTATTTAAAAAAAAAACTTCCACTATTTTTCTAAGTTAATTTCAAAAGAAAATAAATGCAAGGCATAAGTGACAACTAATAGAATCCAAATGTGAACTTAAGCACAGTGGGGTTGTATTAGGGTGTTACACTTTGCATATTAAAGGTACAATTAAAGGCAAGTTGGTCAATAGGGTGCTGATTGAGGCGGCAATAGCTATTAGTCTAATGCTAGAAAGCATGCTAACAAAGTTTGGCAAAATGTCAAAGACTTGGTGAAGACTAACATTGCTGTAACTGATTAAAATGGCAAATCCTCTACTGCCAAAGATATGGTGGTTTTGAATATCAAGGTAGGAAGTGTTAGTTAAAAGACTATGTTTGTTGTGGTTCCATCAAAAGCAAGCTACAACGTCTTCTGTGGACGTGATTGGATACATAGAATTCAAGCAGTGCTATCGACGCTGCACTAAAAACTCATACTCTGGAATCAAGAAGGAAGCATTGAAGAAGTAGGAGCTAATGATAGTTTTTGCTATGTGAACAACTTCATGTTCACTCCAAGATTTATAACATAAAGATCAAGCCCCTAAAAGTCGAAGGTGAATTTGACCCAGAAAAGATTGACAAGTACGACATTAGCAATGAAGGCTTGAAGTTAATACCTAGGACCGGGGTCGAAACGGTCCTAGATTTAGATTAGTTTATGGATTTGTCGAGTCAAATGGCTCAATTGTCGACCTACAATGTCAAACAATATGCATGTACTGCTAATGGTGCATTATTAGATTGTATTTATGATTCGAAACCTTTAGCATTTAAAAATACTTCTATCTTATCTGACAATCATAGGAATAGAAATAAAAGCTCTGAAGTGCAAGACCTTCTCGAAGAAATCAACTTAGGTGAGGCTAGTGACACAAGACCAACCTACATAAGCTAATTATTGCCAAAAGATTTCAAGGAAGAGTTAGTCAAACTGCTTAAGGAGTACAAGGACTACTATGCATGGGAGTATGACGAAATGCCAAGACGTAGTCGTCACCTTGTTGAACATAGGCTGCCACTAAAGCCCAATAGTCGACCTGTCAAACAAACACCTCGATTATCTGTGCTAGAGGTAATGACTAAGATCAAAGTAGAGATCTAGAGGTTGCTTAAGGTGAAGTTCATTCGAATGGCCAGGCATGTCAATTGGGTTTCTAACGTTGTCCCTGTTATGGAAAAGAATGGCAAATTAAGGGGGTGCATATATTTAATTTCATGATATTAATAATGCAACCCCAAAAGATGAGTATCATATGCCTATTGCTAATATATTAGTCGACGCTACAGCAGGCCATGAAATACTTAGCTTCATGGATGGGTAACCTGGCTATAACCAGATTTTTACTGCTGAAAAATATGTGTCCAAGGCAACATTTAGGTGTCTTGGTGCTTTTGGCACCTATGAATAGGTAGTCATGCCTTTTGGACTTAAAAATGTTGGAGCGCATATCAAAGAGTTATGAATACCATTTTTCATGAATTTATTAGCAATTTCATTGAGGTTTATATAGACAATGTGGTTGTCAAAGAAGACAAACAAAAGACACATCTTGAGCATTTAAGGAAAGCCTTCAACAGGATGAGAAATAATGAATTAAAAATGAGTCCTTTAAAATGTGCTTTCAGTGTCACTACAGAAAACTTTCTAGCTTCCTAGTCCAGAAGAAAGGAATTGTCATTGACCAAAACAAGGCTAAGGCAATCGTGGAAGCTTCACCCTCAAGGAATAAGAAACAATTATAGTCTTTTCTAGGGAAAGTGAACTTCATGCAATGCTTTATTACTAATTTGTCTGGAAAAACAAGGATATTTGTACCATTATTCAAACTCATGAAAGAAGACAGCTTTGTCTAGACAAATGACCATCAAAAGGCATTTGACATAATCAAACAATGTTTGACAAATACTCCAGTGATGACATTACCTAAGCCTAGCCAACCTGTTAGGCTTTATATTGCTACTTCTTAAGCAACCATTGGAAGTATGTTAGCACAAGAAGATTACAGTGCCAATGAAAAAGTTATGTATTATCTTAGTAGAGTCCTAACCGATGTCGAATCTAAGTATAGTCCTTTGGAAAATTGTGTTTGTCCTTGTCCTTCGCTTAAACTAAACTCAAATGTTATTTGATTTTGAGATAGATCCATGTAATTTGAAAAGCTGATGTAATAAAATATATGTTGTCCTACCCAATTTTGCATGGTTGAATTGGAAAATGGATGCTTACTTTGACTGAGTTCATAATTAAGTATGTGCCAGCCAAAGCTGTCAAAGGATAAATATTGGTTGATTTCCTTGTTGATCATCTTTGTGATGAATTTGATAAGGCAGTAGTGAATTTTGTAGGTTTAGCCCCTTGAAGTTATACTTCAATAGATCAAGACATTGTCAAGGTGTTGGAGTAAGAATAGTGTTAATCTCTCCAGGCATCTCTACTAAGTTTGTGTTTCCATGCTCGAATAACATATTTAGCCTTGATTATTGGTCTCAACATGCTACTAGCAAAAGGCATGAGAAAAAGGTATGAGAAATGTCGAGATCATTGGCGACTCACAGTTAGTCATTAACGCAATTGTCTAGAGAATTTAGATGTGTTAGTGAAAATTTGTTTGGGTACTATGTGACAGTTACAAGTTGTTGTATGAGTTCAACACTGTCACACTTTGACATGTATTTTGAGACTTGAATTTAGAAGCAAATGGGTTTTCTCAAATAGCTTTTATATATAAAATAAGGACATCAACTATGGAATCATTTGTCAAAATTGAACAGGTCATGGTCCCTTTAGACAAATGTAAAATATTTGTGATTGACTAATTGGATGACAATGATTGGAGAAAACCAATTGTCAACTATCTAAAGAACCGAAGTCAAAGTGTCGATCGCAAATTAAAATACCAAGCCTTGAACTATGTTATTCTTGATGTCACTTTATTTAAGAAGGGTGTCGAGGGTGACTTATTGTCTTGTTTAGGGGAATCTGAAGCACATGTTGCTTTGTTAGAAATACATGGGGGGATTTGTGGTGGTCACCAAGTATGTAACACCCTAATAGAACCCCACTGTGCTTAAGTTCACATTTGGATTCTATTAGTTGTCACTTATGCCTTGCATTTATTTTCTTTTGAAATTAACTCAGAAAAATAGTGGAAGTTTTTTTTTTCTTTAAATAAATTAATTTTTTGAAAACCTAAGCCTGTAACGAGAAGTGAAATACATAGCGCTTTTATAGATAATAATCAAGTTACATTGCGCACTTAATTAAATAAGCGGAATAAGAGACTAAGTGTAGAACCATTATCACATAAACTGGAGTATAATCACTTAATACATAAGTCACAACAAGGCATATATCATACTGATAAGTTATTACAAATAACAATATAAGTTCTACTATTACTAATTGTTTCTCACAAACTATAATGTAACTAAAGCTCGAAATTGCTCCTACTTGAAAGGTTTGAAATCTTCATGCGCTACCTCCTTCCTCAGCTACAGCTTCGTTGCTTTAGGTGGACACGTCTGTCTTTGGTAACGACAACGGAAAATAAACATAGGAGTGAGAAATACATGATTTCTCAGTAGGAGTTCCTACTTGTACTAAAAGTGTCATCATTGTGGTCCCAGTCACTTCGGGTTTATTATAAAAAGGTGAACATGTAAGGATTCAATTATCAAACTTTCACAAACGTGATTAGCCGAAGTGCAGTTACTTTTAAACTAATCTTGAACATTAGCAGAAATATCCATTCAGTATTTCATCAAGCATACATATAAGCATATCATGTAAAACCACTAATAAGCAATAATCATGTAGGAGCTGCATGCATTTCATGATTACTCATCCTCAACATTCACTTGTTTAGTGATCATCATCTTTCATTTATTTCATCAACATATTTCTTAATTACTCACGGGATGAATGCATCAATGCCTTAGACCTAAAAGGGTAATGAGCTCATACCGTGGCCGTCGCCACAACCTTTTGGTTTTCTTTCCGTTGCCATGATCTCAACGGTTTAGGGGGTTAAGCCGTGAGTTTAGCTCAAGTCCACTTTTCCAGACTATCATTGCTACTCTTTCAGGTTTTACTTTTATTCTCACTGAGTGAAATCATTAATACCTTAATCCTCAAAGAGGATTAAGCAGTGAGTTGGTCTATTTATTATTTCATTTGAAATATGAATGTATGCACATTAATAAATCATGGCACAGTCAATCATTTTATCATTATCATTTCATATCTCATCAATACATTCACATTTCTGTATATCACTTCATGTAACATAGACAATATCATGTAAATCTCATAGTAAACATTCTCATAGATAATTCACATTAAGCAACCTAAGTTATCAAGTTAGGTCTCTAGTGTTCCTAATAGGTTATGGATATCTTGGTATTATCTTTTTCTCTTAGTTTTCTTTGTACTCTTAGTATTTCCATTAATACATTAATACCCTTTAAGATATTTTTAGAGGTTCTTTATATATTTTTATTATGACTTTTATATATATCTCCTAAAGATTATTATTCTACTTAAATCCTTAAAATTATCTCTTTACAAGACTTGAATCTTTTATTTAGAGTTCTGACATATTTTAGAATAAAATTTGTAGCACTAACATCTTAGATTAGTGTAAATCAACTGTAAATTGTGCATAGTAGGATTCCCAAGAAAGAGAGGTGGGTCATAATGGACACGCTTAAATACCAAGTCTTTCCTTAGCCAGAACCTTTCCAAATTGCACTCTCACAGTATCACAATACCTTGAAGACTTTCTCAGCACACTGTCCCGAAAATATATATCTCATTATGTATTTTCGTGGTGTAAAACTTTATGCATAGCATACATAAGTGTGTTTGTAGATGTGTTAGCTTTTCCACAAAGTTGAAATCAGTCCATTTGCATTTTTCTAGAGTGAGTTACACCTATTTTACTACTACAAGGTCAGATTAAGAGTTTCAGTCTTAGGCTCTACTTTAAAAATTTATATCTTGGGCTAGGAAACTCTGTTTTAGGTGATTCTTTTTGGAAAGTGTTCTACAATGAGTTTAGTTTATAATAAAAATATTTTCATTTTGAGATCCTTCATATTTTATGAAAACTAATTTTCGAAGTAACTACTGCCAAAAATAACTAGAAATTCCAGCACCTACCATGTTCATGTCTTAAGTTATCTTTATTAACTCAAGTTTCACATACAATCTTTTAAGTTATATTTGAGTTTCATAACATCATAAAAGTACTCATAGCAGAATAGAACAGGTTGTGTTTTCTAAAAATATAATTATTCAAAACTTTTGACAATAACTCAAGTTTGAGGCATTCTATCCATGAGCAAAGTTAGAAGCCAACAATACTTGAACAAATAAAGAAGAAACTCCTACCTCTTGTGTAGGGTCTAAAAAGGGTCCTTCTCTTCTTCCTTAAGCTTTGAACAAGAGTCTTTGGAGTGGATGACCCTCCTTGAATCTTGGCTCTAGAACTTGAGTGATTAAGAAAATATTTCTCACTAGAGTTAAAGACTGTAACTCTTGTGAGGGCTAGTGAAAATTTGGACTTAGGATTTAAGTGTTTGGATGAAGTTTAGAGGATCAAGAGAAGTCTTTGAAGAACATAAGAAGAATGATAGAATAAGAAAGAAAGAACACTTAGGGAGTTTCTGAATTGAAGAGAGTTTAAGGAGTATTTATAGTGGAAAGATTAGAGAAAAAACAGAAGAAGGAAAACACTTAGAGCATGATTTATGGAAACATGTTAGCTGAATTTTGGGATGAAAATACTCATTGTTTTGTGCAAACATGTTTCCATATTTTATGCAAACATGTTGGATGAAAATGCTCCATGTTTTGTGCAAAGATGTTAGTGGAGATTTTCTAACCTTTAGTGCATGTGTGTGATTCAGAAATGTGTATGTAATGTAACACCCTAATAGAACCCCACTGTGTTTAAGTTCACAATTGGATTCTATTAGTTGTCACTTATGCCTTGCATTTATTTTCTTTTGAAATTCACTTAGAAAAATAGGTGGAAGTTTTTTTTTTCTTTAAATAAATTAATTTTTTTAAAAACTTAAGCCTGTAATGAGAAGTGAAATACATATAGCGCTTTTATAGATAATAATCAAGTTACATTGCGCACTTAATTAAATAAGCGGAATAAGAGACTAAGTGTAGAACTATTATCACATAAACTGGAATATAATCACTTAATACATAAGTCACAACAGGGCATATATCATATTGATAAGTTATTACAAATAACAATATAAGTTCTACTATTACTAATTATTTCTCACAAACTATAATGTAACTAAAGCTCGGAACGCTCCTACTTGAAAGGTTTGAAATCTTCACGCGCTACCTCCTTCCTCATTTCTGACCGTTGCTTTAGGTGGACACGTCTGTTTCTGGTAACGACAACGAAAAATAAACATAGGAGTGAGAAATACATGATTTCTCAGTAGGAGTTCCTACTTGTACTAAAAGTGTCATCATTGTGGTCCCAGTCACTTCGGGTTTATTATAAAAAGGTGAACAGGTAAGGATTCAATTATCAAACTTTCACAAACGTGATTAGCCGAAGTGCAGTTACTTTTAAACTAATCTTGAACATTAGCAGAAATATCCATTCAGTATTTCATCAAGCATACATATAAGCATATCATGTAAAACCACTAATAAGCAATAATCATTTAGGAGCTGCGTGCATTTCATGATTACTCATCCTCAACATTCACTTGTTTAGTGATCATCATCTTTCATTTATTTCATCAACATATTTCTTAATTACTCACGGGATGAATGCATCAATGCCTTAGACCACCCTAAAGGGTAATGAGTTTATACCGTATGCCGCCACAACCTTTTTTGGTTTCCTTTCCATTGCCGTGATCTCAACGGTTTAGGGGGTTAAGCCGTGAGTTTAGCTCAAGTCCACTTTTCCAGACTTTCATTGCTACTTTTTCAAACTTTACTTTTATTTTCTTTCTGTTACCGTAATCTCAACGGTTAAGCGTGAGCTTAGCTCGAGTCCACTTTTCTAGACTTTCATTGCTAATTTCACAGGCTTTTACTTTTATTATTTCCTTTGAAAATGAATGTATGCATATCATCATGTAATCACAATAAATCATGGGCAATCAATCATTCATCCTCATCATTTCATAACTCATCACCATACATTCACTTTACTATAATTCACTTCATGAAACATGGATAATATCTTGTAAATCTCGTAGTAAACATTTTCATAAATGATTCATTTTAAGCAACCAAAGTTATCAAGTTGAGTTCCTAGTTTCCTAAGAGGTAATGGATGTCTTAGTATTATCTTTTTCTCTTAGTGTTCTTTGTACTCTTAGAATTCCATTAATACATTAATGCACTTCAAAATATTATTATAGGTTCTTTATATATTTTTATTATGGTTTTCATATAACTCTTGAAGATTATTATTCTACTTAAATTCTTAAAATTCTCTCTTTACAAGACTTGATTCTTTTATTTATAGTTTTGACATCTTTTAGAAGAAAGTTTATAATTCTCTGTATACTTGTTATCTAAGCTTAGTAAAGGTAGTTCCAAATTCCTAACTCATCAAATTTTAGCATTTACATCTTTGGAATAGTGTAAATCAATTGTAAACCATGCATAGGAGGGTTCCCAGGAAAGAGAGGTGGGTCACAATTTCCTTAGCCAGAACCTTTCCAAACTGCACTTTCACAGTACACTATCCCGAAATTTATTTCTCATTCTGTATTTACGAGGTACAAAGATTTATACATAACATACATGGGTGTATTCCTATATATGTTAGCTCTCCAACAAAGTTAAAATCAGTCCATTTGCATTTTTCTAGAGTGAATTACACCTATTTTACTACTACAAGGTCAAATTTAAAGTTTCAGTCTTAGGCTCTACTTTAAAAAATTATATCTTGAGCTAGAAAACTCCGTTTTGGGTGATTCTTTTTGGAGAATGTTCTATAATGAGTCTAGTTTATAGTAAAATTATTTTAACTTCGAGATGCTTGATATTTTATGAACAGTAGCTTTCAAAGTACCTGCTGCCAGAAACAACTAGAAATTCCAGCACCTACCATTTTCATGTCTTAAGTTACCTTTATTAAATCAGGTTTCACATACAATCTTTTCAAGTTATATTTGAGTTTGATAACATCATAAGAGTACTCATAACAAAATAGAACATGTCATATTTCTAAAAATATATTTTTCAAATCATTCAAAACTTTTGACAATAACTCAAACTTGAGGCATTCTATCAAGGTTAGATGCCAACAATGCTTGAACAGTTAAAGATGAAGCTCCTACCTCTTGTGTAGGGTCTAAAAAGGGTCATTCTCTTCTTCCTTAAGCTTTGAACAAGAGTCTTTGGAGTGGATGACCCTCCTTGAATCCTGGCTCTAGAATTTGAGTGCTTAAGAAAATATTTCTCACTAGAGTTAAAGATTGTAACTCTTGTGAGGGCTAGTGAAAGTTTGGACTTAGGATTTAAGTGTTTGGATGAAGTTTAGAGGATCAAGAGAAGTCTAAGAAGAATGATAGAATAAGAAAGAAAGAACACTTAGAGAGTTTCTGAATTGAAGAGAGTTTGAGGAGTATTTATAGTGGAAAGATTAGAGAAAAAACAAAAGAAGGAAAGCACTTGGAGCATGATTTATGGAAACATGTTGGCTGAATTTTGGGATAAAAGTGCTCCTTGTTTTGTGCAAACATGTTTCCATGTTTTATGCAAACATGTTGAATGAAAATGCTCCATGTTTTGTGCAAACATGTTTCCATGTTTTGTGCAAAGATGTTAGTGGAGATTTTCTAACCTTTAGTGCATGTATGTGATTCAGAAATGTGTATGATGTATGTGGTTAAATTATTGTGTTATCATCTTAATCCAATGGCTTAGATTCATTCTTGTCTAAAGACAAGTCTAGGGATTTGTGCAAATGGCATTGTAGTAATTTCTTTAACTAAGACAAGGATATTTTTGTAATTAGACAATGATAGTGGTATTCTGTAATTCCATTCATAGAGTAAGGGTATCTTTGTCATTTAATAAGGCAAGGGTAGTTTGGTAATTTCCTTTACATAGCAAGGGCATTTTCATAATTTTCACTAAGTGATGGCATTTTCGTAATTCTTTGCATTTTTCTCTAGACATACTTAATTAGTCTATTTGTTGTATTTTATAACATTTGTCCAGATTCTCTTGGTTTTGCTATCGCTAATTAATATTTATCTTACTTATAAATTTGGAGATGTTACAAAGTAGGGTAGAAAATGAGATGGTGTATGTAACGCCCCGATTTTCTGCTAGAGTGAAAATGACCGAAATGCCCCTGAGGTCATTTTCGGCCCAGAATTCGAGGAAAGCCGATCCGCAAGACTAAGGGCAAACTCAATGTTGGAAGGGGATTAGATGACCTGTGTACCTTTCCGGAATCGAAAATATCGTTTTTCGAGTTTTCGGGTCAAAATGACCAAAACGCCCCTGCGGTGTTTTACCTATTTGCAAGTGCCGGATGAACCCGAAACTTCTCCAGATGGTTTTAAAAGGCGTTTTTAT
Organism: Dalbergia cultrata; assembly: GCA_031216105.1. Lineage (NCBI taxonomy): Eukaryota > Viridiplantae > Streptophyta > Magnoliopsida > Fabales > Fabaceae > Dalbergia > Dalbergia cultrata. The sequence goes on along the minus strand of CM062344.1, from coordinate 35,507,480 downwards.
GTATTCTACGACCTCAGTTTTAATTATGGAGGTCCCGGGCAAAATTAGTGCAAAATTACGATTTTACCCCTAGTTTCGTGTTTTTACGCTTAATCGCGTGATTAAGCAAACCTAAGAAATATTAGGCTCTAATCGAAGATTAATTAATTTCCATAATTAATCTTGAGTCAAAATAATTTATTAAAGTTGATTAGAACCTAAAAGTGCTTAATTACAACTTAAAATCTTATTTTAAATTCAAGATTTCTAGTCATGGAATCTTGAATAGTGTTTTCTCTCTCCAATTCCTTAAATTATGGAATTTTGTCTACATTGTTTTATTCATAAAATGAATTTAAAATCTCCTAAATATGTATGAGTACTCCTTAATCATGTCATAAAGGTTCCTAATCACATTCTTAGTCACCTAAACTTATGCTTAATGACTCCTAACCTTACACCTAAGCTAATACACCCCTAAACACATCACTAACACACTATTATATGACCAAAACTCCCTCCTCCCTTGCTGCATCAGACCTGCACGAAATTCATCATCCATTTTATCACAATTTAATTTTATTTCACACTCCAAAGACTATGGTTGAAGCCATGTCATCAAAGTGCAATTCTCTCACCTCATGTTCCATGAGGATTCATTCTCCTCCACTCATTCACTCTTATTCTTCTTTATAAATACCATGCCTAGATGAACCTTTGCTACACTTTGTTCATTTGCTAAGTTTAGTTTTTTAGTTTTTCTCTAAGTTCTTCCTTTTTCTCTCAAATCTCAAGAGCATTCTTCTTCTTCATCTTCTTCTTTTTCCTTTTGGAACATCATCACACAACCTTGAAACACCACCCCACCACCTTGGATCATCATACAAATACCTAAACTTCCATTCTCAAACACAAGCTCACCAAGAACACATTTCCTTCCTTTTTCTTTCATCAAGGCCGAATCATCATCACCATCCTAGGAGGTGTTGCTCGGATCATTTTCATCTTCAAGTCCAAGCTTTTTGTCTTCACTCTAGGTAGGAGTGTTTTCTAAACTTTGTCTTCTTGAAAATGAGTTCTTTCTAGCTTTCTCTTGGGTTTTCTTTTTGAAACTTTCTTTGGTTTTCCTTTCTTGTATTTTCGGCCTCTTGGCCTTGATGAGTACATGATAGCTCAATGATGAGGACTCCTAGATAATGACTATGTGTTCATCTCAAAGGAAACTCTAGAGCTTGAGGTTTTATTTTCTTTGAGTTCCAACTTTATTTTCTAACTCAAAAATGATTTTTACTCAAGAATACCTTTACTTTTCTTGCTATTATGATTTCGGTTTCTTTGTTCCTTTCTTTAACATTTCGGTTACCATTTTCCTTTTTGATCTTTGAAGTTTTATTTGTTCAAAAAGTTTTGCTTTCTTTGAGCTTGATGATGATGTTCAAGAACCTCATAATTCCTTTGAGAACTTGGTTCAAGAACTCTAAAGCTCTCTTTGAATGAGATATGTGTTGGGTTATTATGTTGTTAAAGTCTTGGATGAGCTTTAGATCACCTTAAAATGAACCTTGCATCATGTTTATTTTATGCTTTGCATATCATGTTTACTTTCTTTGCTATCACTAAGTACCAAGGTAATAAAGGAACTTGCATTATCATGTTTATATTTCAAGTCCTCACCTAAATATCAAAGATAATAATATAATGCATACCATATTTATTTTATGCTTTGCACATCATGTTTACTTTCTTTGTTATCACTAAGTACCAAGGTAATAAAGGAGCTTGCATTATCATGTTTATATTTCAAGCTATGCATTATCATGTTTATGTTTCAAGTTCTCACCTAAATATCAAAGATAATATCATAATGCATCACATATTTATTTTATGCTCTCACTTTACTTTCTAGCAAAAACTAAAACAAGTGCATGAGCATGTTTATTTTTATGTCATCACTTTAATGAACCTAGAGCTCAAAGACTTGCCCATTGTTGTCTCAACAAAGGTCTAAAAATATTTATTGCTTTTGGTCCCTATTTCGGCCCTAAGAGGCTTTGGTGTTTCCAAGTATTGAAAACTATGTTTTATAATTTTTCTAAGCTTATGTAAGTATAAGAAATATGTAGAACTAAGTTTTATGAATTTAGGACCTCTTGAGATGAAAATGATTTACCTATTACCCTCTTAAGTATTTTTATGATTTTAGGTGATAAAAGTGTCCATAAATGAGTTTTGAAAGTTGAAAAAGGTTCCAAGAGAAACTAGTATTTTATGTGCTTTAGAAATTGTGTTTCATGTCTTTTATGGAGATGTTTGTTTTGGTTCTGCCTTGCTATGTTTGGCCACTGTATGAGCTGTGTTAATAATGATAAGATGCTTATGTTTGAGTAAAAATAATGTTAAGACTCATATGTGAAAGATAGGATAAGTTAGGAACTAGAAAAGAATTAATTTGAGAGTTTTAGATCCCTTAATGATGGAATTTTCTGGATTCTGTCCAGCAAGGTTTAGAAATGATAATCATGGTTCTAAATTAGTTTAAATGTGTAGGAATGACTCATAATTGGTTTAGGGCTTAATCTTGATGCTTTAGGAACAAACTGACTTAGAAAGAGTCATTGTTGTGACTCCTAGGTACCCGTAAAGTTGGGATTTTAAATTCTGCATCCTTGAGGTCTAGAGATGTTCTTGACCATAGTGTGAGGTGAGACATACTTAGTTATAACCTCATAGGTTCCCAAGAGACTAGGTTTTGATGATTTATAACTTAGATTGTGAGTTAAGGACCTTAAGGGTCGATGCATAAGACATTAAGAAGTCTTGAGTTTTTATGATGCTTAATTTTATGCAAGTATGATATATGATACATGAGCTTTATCTATGTGAGTATGATGTGTTTAAAATATATGCTATGATAAGTTTGGAATATATGCTATAATCTATGTAAGAATGATGAGTTTGAAATATATGTTATGATGTTTATCTATGTGAGAATGATGTATTAGAAGAATATGCTTGATGATGCATGAACCCTAAAATGTTTTATTGATGATACGTGAGGAAATGATTATTGAGATGTTAAGTTGTGTGATTAGCTTGTGGCATGAATTTTGGTTTGAAGGAAATTCAGTTTAACAGCCGTTATGCTGCCGAATTTCTATCAAACCTAAAAGGGTTGAAAAATGTTTTAAAGTACCATATGAGTTGAAAACCCTGGGTGACATTGGTTCGGCCGAGCACCCCCAGGATATTTTTATGTGACAAGCATTGAGACGTACTTCTCCTGCTACGGTGAGGAGGAGGCAAATTCGTGAGGGTATGTGCAGATGCAGCCTTACCAAAGCGGACAATTATTTGTGCACTCAAGGCCAGTAGAACGCGTTTCAAAGAATGAAATATGTTTATGTTACCCCCTCTTTTTACCCCATGTTAAATCTAGTAACGACTAGTTAGGATTGAGCTCATTCCTAGGCGATTAGGTGAGACGGAGATAGGAGGTTATGATAAAAATCGCCGGGGCGGTGTATCGGTTGGAAATAGGTGGATATGTTTTAAGAGGGTGGTTTTTGAGAAAAAGAACAAAAGAGATATGATGCTTTTAAGTCACATAAGTATGAGAAAAGTAAGAGTTGTAATATGCCCTTATGCCACTTGCATGAATCTAGATTGTTGTGATTTGTTGATTTATGTGCTCAAGTATTGCCATACATTCATGCTTAAACATGTTGCATTCATGACATCAAGATGCATACTAAAAGAAATGGACCTTGGATAAATAGTTTCATAAACCCTAATAATGAATCTCATATGCATGAACACCTTTTATAAATAAACCCAAGGTTCCTGAGGATGTGAATGATGTAACCCTAGAATAGGAGATTCCTACTGAGATTCTTTAGTAAGATTCTCACTCTTTTCTCTTCTTTTTCTCGCTTAGTCACATCTTCAGAGACTGATGGCGACATTCGTGGTCTTCATTGACACATCCGTCCGAGAGGCGCCCCTAACGAGGAGCTCACGCTCAGTATACACGTATGCCCACTCCTACCGCCTTGCGTTCTTGGATCAGTTACACTCCATTTCCCCGGGTTCTAGTAGCAGATGTTTTAGGGAGGCTTAGTGCACACACTCACATGTAGACTGGATAAACCTGCTTTTGTTTTGAGGTTATTCACTATAGGTGCACTCGGGTAGTGATGGTTTACTTTATGTTACTTTACGTTTCCCTGTTTCTATTGTAATTCCTTTCTGCTGTATTACAAGCTCTGCCCGTCCCAATGAGGGTATGACTACTTATGTATTCTAAGTTATGTTATTAATGAAACGTTTCTCTTGTTGTGATGATTTATGCTCAGCTGTTATATGTTTCCATTTCTGTGTTTCTCTATGAGTGTTAAGCGTGCTTTATATTCCTATTATTCGATTAGACTAAGAACGTGGCTCTCACTTTGTTGTGTGTTTTAAAAAAAAAAAAAATTTACTCGTAATTTTCCTTAAGTATTTTAAGAAAAGGATGAGACTATGAAGTAATAGCCTAATGTTTAACCTAATGTGTTCTAGAAAGTTGGGTTAAAAATTAGGGTGTTACAGTGTAACACCCTAATATTTAACCAAACACACCTTGGATGCATTCAAGTTAATTATTAGTTATTACTCTTTTGTTCCAGTTCTTGATTTAGGCTTTGAGAAATACTTTAGTAAAAATATGGGTAAATTTTTTTTGAAACATAAAACAAAATTTGAGCCACGTATACTAAGTAAAACATGTCATTTGTCTAACATATAAGAGAGAAAGCTAAAAGCATGTCACAAGTATACACGAGATACAAGTACCACAATATCATAAGCATAATCATATCATCATGTGTTTATATATTATCTATATCAACCATTCCCCATCACGCAACAAAATATACGTGTAAAGTAGTGTCATGCCTACCAACATAGGTTGAGCTAAGTATAGTCATCCGAATATAAGTGTGAACAATATGCAAAAGAAAACTAAATACAATCTAATAAAGACCTCCCCTCCCTTTACTTCTACTAGGGCGCACCTGAAGTAAATAACCTCTAATAAAAAAAAAAACTAAAGAAGGCTATCCTCTCAGCTAAATATGCACAGGCACTCTAAGAGGTCCACCATCGACTCCTACAGATGCCACTCCCAAGAGGTAGGAAGATACCTAATTACACTGGCCATATCATCAGGTGTAGCGAGATGACTAATAGGGCGAACACGGGCTCCTCGACAAGGGCAAGTGACTCCTCTACGAACTGACATGGCGCCCCTCAGTGGCTATGTCACAGTAGCTTCTCCGTCATTATTGCCTCCCATCTCTATATGGACGGCAGGGGCGGAACCATCAAAAGAATACTAGGAAGGTGACTCTTTTGATGCAACATAGACTCAGCATGGCAAGGAGGTGACCGAGGGATATAGTCAGGGAAATCACATATGGCAGATGCAACAATGCGAGCATAGGGAAACTACTAGGCACGCTGGCGCACGTGCTTGAAAGTGAAGTCATCCGCGAATGGAGTAGTACGGGAGAATCAGACATTAGTAACGGGATGCGTGAAAGGATAGTCTAAGAGCACGAACAGGTGGACAGCACAATGACCTACAAAAAGGTAGGATTGGTTAACCGGGTGATAGTGCATCGCCCAGGTCGAGACATCAATGTAGATCACGAATGTCGCCATCAACCTCTAAAGACAAGGTGGAGAAGAAAGAAAGAGGGGATGATAAACTTATAGAAGAATCTCAGTAGAGTTTTCACCTCCTAACATGTGTCATCATCTACATCCTCGAAACCTCAGGTTTTATTATGAAAATAGTGAGCATATATAAGGTTCATTTATTAAGAATCTTTTAGCATTAGCCGAGGCTCGTATCTTTTAGCATGAATCTTAATGTCATGAATGCATCATATTATATCATGAATGCATGTCAATGCCACATACAAGATGTCACAAAATCACACTAAATAGACATAGCATAAAGAAGATAAGCCTTCTAACATGATCATTCATCTTTATTCCTTTAGGTGATTTAAATTTCTTATTCTCTTCTATGGGGGCCTGTCGCAACCGGGATTGCAACAGGACGGCGAAAAAGAATTTGAAAATTGGAGTCCCCACCAAATTTTTATTTAATTGGGAAAAATATGGAAAAACCAATTTAATTTAAAGAAAATGATCTTTGAAACCAGATTTGGATTCGGGAGTCGATTATGCACAGGGAAAGGCAAAAAATTTATTTTCGTAGTACCCCTAATACATTCGTATTACTACGGTTACCTTAATTGAATTAAGCAAATTATTAATAACCTTTCAAAATATTTATTTTCACTTTTATTTCAAGAAAATTATAAAAAGAAATCTTTCTTAAAAGAATGAAATTTCGGAGTACCAAACTATCATAGCTCAGGTATCCAAAATACTAAGTTAACAAACCATCATGGCTAAATTAACTTCTTTATTTGAAATAAAATATTTACATAATAAAATAGATAATTTGAATTGAATAAATAAAATAAAATGTCGCCAACAAATAATGAATATTTGAAAATAAGATAAATATATTACAAAATAAATAATAAATATTTTAAAAAAAGAAATTTTAGAACATTAAGTTGTCACAACTCAGATGTTCAAAACATTGAGTTAATAAGCCGTCACGGCTACATTAATGTCATTATTCAAAATAAAATACTCAACAAATAAATGAATAATTTAAATTAATAATAAAATGTCTCCTATAAACCAAAAATAGATAAATAAACATTTTGAAACATTATTTACAAGAAATAAAAAATTATGAAAATTTAATTTTGACTTGACAGGGATGCCTGCTCCTACGTATCCTCTGGTGCAATAAGGAATTCAAAGTCACGTAGTTCTGTATAAAATAATTGTTGGTTGATTGATTTTATTTCTAAAAAGGGTTTTTGAATATCAAGCTGTCACAACTAAAATATTCGAAACACATAATTAACAAACCGTCACAGTTAAGTTAAAAATATATATCTCAATCACTTATTTAGTCATCTAACAAAAGTCAAAGCACAATTTTTAATCCAAAAACAATCATATATATACATGAACACAATCTAAAGAATGCTTCCCGTATTGGCCCATTTTTAAAAATATACTCTCCATAGTTAAGTAAAAAAATTCACCATTTCGGCTTTGAAAAAACGTACTTGGCAATATTAGCCCAACCTTAACAAACAAAAGGACAATTGGCTAAGAATAAAATAAGAACCAGCAAAAGGATTAGTGTTACGACAAAAATAACTTGGTCTAGTGTAACACCCTAATTTTTAACCCAACTTTCTAGAACATATTAGGTTAAACATTAGGCTATTACTCCATAGTCTCATTCTTTCATTAAAATACTTAGCGGAAATTACGGGAAAATTTTTCTTTCTGAAAACATAAAACAAAGTGAGAGCCGCGAGCTTAACTAATCGAATGACAAAAACGTAAAGCACGCGTAACGATCATAAACAATCATGCAAAATAAATCATACATAAGAAGAACATAGATCATGAAGATGACAGAAACATTTCATTAATAATAAAGTAGCTAAAGTACATAACTAGTCATACCCTTATAGAAACGAGCAGAGCTTGGAATACAACGGAAAAAGGAAATACAACAGATAGCAAAGTACATGGTACAACATAAGCATAAAAACCCAAAATACTACCCTCCTACTATGCTACGAGCACTAAACTACATCCCCTCCCAAAAGGTACGGCCGAAGGAAAGATCCCTGCGAAGCTCGGGTACTCAAAAGCTCTCCAAATTAGCAAGGGAAAATAAAAGAAAGTAAACTCGACCGAGCAAGTATTTGTCAAACTTTCCATCTTCAAAATAAAGCTCAATACAATGGGCATGGTATGAAAAACTAAACAAAGGAAAAAGGCTACGAAGTTTCAACTTTAGAACTTGTTGGATTTCCAAAGTTGTTTCTTTTCTCAACTCCACTTTCTCAAGATTTGAGTTGGCTTTTGCAAGCTGTGTATTTATAGCCTTTTCTTCCTTTGACAATTTTTCAAGCTTTTTGTCTAATCTTCCAATGTGTTGTTTCCTTTCTGCCAAAACCTTGATAAGGTTATCTTTTTTGGCTGATAACCCTTGGATTCAAGCTTGAAGGTGTTGAATCTCCTAGATCAAAGCATTTTCATGAACCTTATCTTGATGTAAGCTGTCGACAACCATAACTTTTTGGTTGTTTGTCTTTTTCCGCAACACTCTATGTCATAGCAACATAATCAAAAGACTGGGCAATGAAATTCTATAAAGAACTCACCAAATATTGGTGTTGTAACATCCCCTAATACTTTATGGATTGACGACTGTCCCCACAAACCAACACGGGTCTTTTCAGCATGCTTTGTCCTCACTCACACGCTTCCTAGGAAAACTTCCCAGGAGGTCACCCATCCCAAAATTACTCCAAGACAAGCACGCTTAACTATGGAGTTCTTCCAGTTTGGGCTACCGAAAAGAAGATGCATCTTGTTGATATAGGTAGTACGAATCAATTCATATAAGCCCTCCTCAACTGTATAGTCCCATACCTATACAGTCTTAGGATCCCTCTCATTTGGGTGTGTAATCGGTTCATTCATGTACCCCTCCGCTTAGAGGACCTTGGAGTCGCTCCTTGTCCGTGCCCTCTTTGCCGGCGATCACTCCTCGTCCTCGTCCCAGGCGTTACATGCCCACTAGCTTCCTTTGGTTAGTCACAGAACCACACCGTACTGGGAGAGGTGCAGGCTCTGATACCATTTGTAACATCCCCTGCTGCTTTATGGATTGACGACTGTCCCCACAAACCAACACGGGTCCTTTCAGCATGCTTCGTCCTCACTCACACACTTCCTAGGAAAAACTTCCCAGGAGGTCACCCATCTCAAAATTACCCCAGGTCAAGCACGCTTAACTGTGGAGTTCTTTCAGTTTAGGCTACCGAAAAGAAGATGCATCTTGTTAGTATAGGTAGTACAAATCAATTCATATAAGCCCTCCTCAACTGTATAGTCTCATACCTATACAATCTTAGGATCCCTCTCATTTGGGTGTGTAATCGGTTCATTCATGTACCCCTCCGCTTAGAGGACCTTGCGAGGAGCCGCTCCTTGTCCGTGCCCTTTTTGCACCGGCGATCACTCCTCGTCCTCGCCCCCGGGCGTTACATGCCCACCAGCTTCCGCCTGGTTCGTCCCCAAACCACACCGTACTGGGAGAGGTGCAGGCTCTGATACCATTTATAACATCCCCTGCTACTTTATGGATTGATGACTGTCCCCACAAACCAACACGGGTCTTTTTAGCATGCTTTGTCCTCACTCGCACACTTCCTAGGAAAACTTCCCAGAAGGTCACCCATCCCAAAATTACTCCAAGTCAAGCACGCTTAACTGTGGAGTTCTTCCAGTTTGGGCTACCGAGAAGAAGATGCATCTTGTTGGTGTAACGCCCCGATTTTCTGCTAGAGTGAAAATGACCGAAATGCCCCTGAGGTCATTTTCGGCCCAGAATTCGAGGAAAGCCGATCTGGCAGTACTCGAAGGGCAAACTCAATGTTGGAAGGGGATTAGATGACCTGTGTACCTTTCCGGAATCGAAAATCTCATTTTTCGAGTTTTCGGGTCAAAATGACCAACACGCCCCTGCGGTGTTTTACCTATTTGCAAGTGCCGGATGAACCCGAAACTTCTCCAGATGGTTTTAAAAGGCGTTTTTATGTATTCTACGACCTCAGTTTTAATTATGGAGGTCCCGGGAAAAATTAGTGCAAAATTACGATTTTACCCCTAGTTTCGTGTTTTTACGCTTAATCGCGTGATTAAGCAAACCTAAGCAATATTAGGCTCTAATCGAAGATTAATTAATTTCCATAATTAATCTTGAGTCAAAATAATTTATTAAAGTTGATTAGAACCTAAAAGTGCTTAATTACAACTTAAAATCTTATTTTAAATTCAAGATTTCTAGTCATGGAATCTTGAATAGTATTTTCTCTCTCCAATTCCTTAAATTATGGAATTTTGTCTACATTGTTTTATTCATAAAATGAATTTAAAATCTCCTAAATATGTATGAGTACTCCTTAATCATGTCATAAAGGTTCCTAATCACATTCTTAGTCACCTAAACTTATGCTTAATGACTCCTAACCTTACACCTAAGCTAATACACCCCTAAACACATCACTAACACACTATTACATGACCAAAACTCCCTCCTCCCTTGCTGCATCAGACTAGCACGAAATTCATCATCCATTTTATCACAATTTAATTTTATTTCACACTCCAAAGACTATGGTTGAAGCCATGTCATCAAAGTGCCATTCTCTCACCTCATGTTCCATGAGGATTCATTCTCCTCCACATATGCCTCACCTCATGTTCCATGAGGATTCATTCTCCTCCACTCATTCACTCTTATTCTTCTCTATAAATACCATGCCTAGATGAACCTTTGCTACACTTTGTTCATTTTGCTAAGTTTAGTTTTTAGTTTTTCTCTAAGTTCTTCCTTTTTCTCTCAAATCTCAAGAGCATTCTTCTTCTTCATCTTCTTCTTTTTCCTTTTGAAACATCATCACACAACCTTGAAACACCACCCTACCACCTTGGATCATCATACAAACACCTAAACTTCCATTCTCAAACACAAGCTCACCAAGAACACATTTCCTTCCTTTTTCTTTCATCAAGGCCGAATCATCATCACCATCCTAGGAGGTGTTGCTCGTATCATTTTCATCTTCAAGTCCAAGCTTTTTGTCTTCACTCTAGGTAGGAGTGTTTTCTAAACTTTGTCTTCTTGAAAATGAGTTCTTTCTAGCTTTCTCTTGGGTTTTCTTTTGAAACTTTCTTTGGTTTCCCTTTCTTGTATTTTCGGCCTCTTGGCCTTGATGAGTTCATGATAGCTCAATGATGAGGACTCCTAGATAATGACTATGTGTTCATCTCAAAGGAAACTCTAGAGCTTGAGGTTTTATTTTCTTTGAGTTCCAACTTTATTTTCTAACTCAAAAATGATTTTTACTCAAGAATACCTTTACTTTTCTTGCTATTATGATTTCGGTTTCTTTGTTCCTTTCTTTAACATTTCGGTTACCATTTTCCTTTTTGATCTTTGAAGTTTTATTTGTTCAAAAAGTTTTGCTTTCTTTGAGCTTGATGATGATGTTCAAGAACCTCATAATTCCTTTGAGAACTTGGTTCAAGAACTCTAAAGCTCTCTTTGTAATGAGATATGTGTTGGGTTATTATGTTGTTAAAGTCTTGGATGAGCTTTAGATCACCTTAAAATGAACCTTGCATCATGTTTATTTTATGCTTTGCACATCATGTTTACTTTCTTTGCTATCACTAAGTACCAAGGTAATAAAGGAACTTGCGTTATCATGTTTATATTTTAAGTTCTCACCTAAATATCAAAGATAATAATATAATGCATACCATATTTATTTTATGCTTTGTACATCATGTTTACTTTCTTTGTTATCACTAAGTACCAAGGTAATAAAGGAGCTTGCATTATCATGTTTATATTTCAAGCTATGCATTATCATGTTTATGTTTCAAGTTCTCACCTAAATATCAAAGATAATAATATAATGCATCACATATTTATTTTATGCTCTCACTTTACTTTCTAGCAAAAACTAAAACAAGTGCATGAGCATGTTTATTTTTATGTCATCACTTTAATGAACCTAGAGCTCAAAGGCTTGCCCATTGTTGTCTCAACAAAGGTCTAAAAATATTTATTGCTTTTGGTCCCTATTTCGGCCCTAAGAGGCTTTGGTGTTTCAAATCAAAACTATGTTTTATAATTTTCTAAGCTTATGTAAGTATAAGAAATATGTAGAACTAAGTTTTATGAATTTAGGACCTCTTGAGATAAAAATGATTTAGCTATTACCCTCTTAAGTATTTTTATGATTTTAGGTGATAAAAGTGTCCATAAATGAGTTTTGAAAGTTGAAAAAGGTTCCAAGAGAAACTAGTATTGTATGTGCTTTAGAAATTATGTTTCATGTCTTTTATGGAGATGTTTGTTTCAGTTCTGCCTTGCTATGTTTGGCCACTGTATGAGCTGTGTTAATAATGATAAGATGCTTATGTTTGAGTAAAAATAATGTTAAGACTCATATGTGAAAGATAGGATAAGTTAGGAACTAGAAAAGAATTAATTTGAGAGTTTTAGATCCCTTAATGATGGAATTTTCTGGATTCTGTCCAGCAAGGTTTAGAAATGATAATCATGGTTCTAAATTAGTTTAAATGTGTAGGAATGACTCATAATTGGTTTAGGGTTTAATCTTGATGCTTTAGGAACAAACTGGACTTAGAAAGAGTCATTGTTGTGACTCCTAGGTACCCGTAAAGTTGGGATTTTAAATTCTGCATCCTTGAGGTCTAGAGATGTTCTTGACCATAGTGTGAGGTGAGAAATACTTAGTTATAACCTCATAGGTTCCCAAGAGACTAGGTTTTGATGATTTATAACTTAGATTGTGAGTTAAGGACCTTAAGGATCGATGCATAAGATATTAAGAAGTCTTGAGTTTTTATGATGCTTAATTTTATGCAAGTATGATATATGATACATGAGCTTTATCTATGTGAGTATGATGTGTTTAAAATATATGCTATGATGAGTTTGGAATATATGCTATAATCTATGTAAGAATGATGAGTTTGAAATATATGTTATGATGTTTATCTATGTGAGAATGATGTATTAGAAGAATATGCTTGATGATGCATGAACCCTAAAATGTTTTATTGATGATACGTGAGGAAATGATTATTGAGATGTTAAGTTGTGTGATTAGCTTGTGGCATGAATTTTGGTTTGAAGGAAATTCAGTTTAACAGCCGTTATGCCAGCCAATTTCTATCAAACCTAAAAGAGTTGAAAAATGTTTTAAAGTACCATATGAGTTGAAAACCTGGGTGACACTTGGTTCGGCCGAGCACCCCAGGATATTTTTATGTGACGAGCATTGAGGCGTACTTCTCTGCTACGGTGAGGAGGAGGCAAATCCGTGAGGGTATGTGCAGATGCAGCCTTACCAGCGGACAATTATTTGTGCACTCGAGGCCGATGAGAACGTTTCAAAGAATGAAATATGTTTGTTACCCCCTCATTTTACCCCATATTAAATCTAGTGACGACTAGTTAGGATTGAGCTCATTCCTAGGCGATTGGGTGAGACGGAGATAGGAGGTTATGATAAAAATCGCCGGGCGGTGTATCGGTTGGAAATAGGTGGATATGTTTTAAGAGGGTGGTTTTTGAGAAAAAGAACAAAGAGATATGATGCTTTTAAGTCACATAAGTATGAGAAAAGTAAGAGTTGTAATATGCCCTTATGCCACTTGCATGAATCTAGATTGTTGTGATTTGTTGATTTATGTGCTCAAGTATTGCCATACATTCATGCTTAAACATGTTGCATTCATGACATCAAGATGCATACTAAAAGAAATGGACCTTGGATAAATAGTTTCATAAACCCTAATAATGAATCTCATATGCATGAACACCTTTTATAAATAAACCCAAGGTTCCTGAGGATGTGAACGATGTAACCCTAGAATAGGAGATTCTTTAGTAAGATTCTCACTCTTTTCTCTTCTTTCTCGCTTCCGTCACATCTTCAGAGACTGATGGCGACATTCGTGGTCTTCATTGACACATCCGTCTGAGAGGCGCCCCTAACGAGGAGCTCACGCTCAGTCTACATGTATGCCCACTCCTGCCGCCTTGCGTTCTTGGATCAGTTACACTCCATTTCCCCAGGTTCTAGTAGCAGATGTTTTAGGGGAGGCTTAGTGCACACACTCACATGTAGATTGGATAAACCTGCTTTTGTTTTGAGGTTATTCACTATAGGTGCACTCGGGTAGTGATAGTTTACTTTATGTTACTTTACGTTTCTCTGTTTCTATTGTACTTCCTTTCTGCTGTATTACAAGCTCTGCCCGTCCCAATGAGGGTATGACTATTTATGTATTCTAAGTTATGTTATTAATGAAACGTTTCTCTTGTTGTGATGATTTATGCTCAGCTGTTATATGTTTCCATTTCTGTGTTTCTCTATGAGTGTTAAACGTGCTTTATATTCCTATTATTCGATTAGACTAAGAACGTGGCTCTCACTTTGTTGTGTGTTTTAAAAAAAAAAAAAAAAATTTACTCATAATTTTCCTTTAGTATTTTAAGAAAAGGATGAGACTATGAAGTAATAGCCTAATGTTTAACCTAATGTGTTCTAGAAATTTGGGTTAAAAATTAGGGTGTTACATACGTTCCATGGCTCGGGCCATGTCACGAACAGCAGCAGCAGTCGCATTGTCTTGATTATCTCCGGCCGTAGCCCTAGGTCAGCCGTCATGTGGCATTGGTTCCTAAACACATCAAATATCAAAACACTGAGTTGATCAGGCCCAACATTCCATGTGAAATGAGCTAGTTACCATGGCACACGCAGCAACAGCGGTCATGTATGCCTATCCTATAGCTTATCCCTAGCAAGCTTTAACACATGACATAACTATCGTATTATGCTCATAAAGCATAGTCACCCAATCCTCGTGCTCCATGAGAATCGAACTGCTCTGATACCATAATGTAACACCCTAATTTTTAACCCAACTTTCTAGAACACATTAGGTTAAACATTAGTCTATTACTTCATAGTCTCATCATTTTCTTAAAATACTAAAGGAAAATTACGAGTAAATTTTTTTTTTTTAAACACACAACAAAGTGAGAGCCACGTTCTTAGTCTAATCGAATAATAGGAATATAAAGCACGCTTAACACTCGTAGAGAAACACAGTAAATGGAAACATATAACACCGAGCATAAATCATCACAACAAGAGAAACGTTTCATTAATAACATAACTTAGAATACATAAGTAGTCATACCCTCATTGGGACGGGCAGAGCTTGTAATACAGCAGAAAGGAAGTACAATAGAAACAGAGAAACGTAAAGTAACATAAAGTAAACCATCACTACCTGAGTGCACCTATAGTGAATAACCTCAAAACAAAAGCAAGTTTATCCAGTCTACATGTGAGTGTGTGCACTAAGCCTCCCCTAAAACATCTGCTACTAGAACCCGGGGAAATGGAGTGTAATCGATCCAAGAACGCATAAGGCGGGAGTGGGCATACGTGTAGACTGAGCGTGAGCTCCTCGTTAGGGGCCTCTTGGACGGATGTGTCAATGAAGACCACGAATGTCGCCATCACTCTCAAGATGTGACTAAGCGAGAAAAAGAAGAGAAAAGAGTGAGAATCTTACTAAAGAATCTCAAGAGGAATCTCCTATTCTAGGGTTACATCGCTCACATCCTCAGAACCTTGGGTTTATTTATAAAAGATGTTCATGCATATGAGATTCATTATTAGGGTTTATGAAACTATTTATCCAAGGTCCATTTCTTTTAGTATGCATCTTGATGTCATGAATGCAACATGTTTAAGCATGAATGTATGGCAATACTTGAGCACATAAATCAACAAATCACAACAATCTAGATTCATGCAAGTGGCATAAGGGCATATTACAACTCTTACTTTTCTCATACTTATGTGACTTAAAAGCATCATATCTCTTTGTTCTTTTTCTCAAATACCACCCTCTTAAAACATATCCACCTATTTCCAACCGATACACCGCCCCCGCGATTTTTATCATAACCTCCTATCTCCGTCTCACCTAATCGCCTAGGAATGAGCTCAATCCTAACTAGTCGCCACTAGATTTAATATGGGGTAAAATGAGGGGGTAACATAAACATATTTCATTCTTTGAAATGTTCTACTGCGCTCGAGTGCACAAATAATTGTCCGCTTTGGTAAGGCTGCATCTGCACATACCCTCACGGATTTGCCTCCTCCTCACCGTGAAAGGTGAGAAGTACGTCTCAATGCTCGTCACATAAAAATATCCTGGGGGTGCTCGGCCGAACCAGTGTCACCCAGGGTTTTCAACTCATATGGTACTTTAAAACATTTTTCAACTCTTTTAGGTTTGATAGAAATTCAGCAGCATAACGGCTGTTAAACTGAATTTCCTTCAAACCAAAATTCATGCCACAAGCTAATCACACAACTTAACATCTCAATAATCATTTCCTCACGTATCATCAATAAAACATTTTAGGTTCATGCATCATCAAGCATATTCTTCTAATACATCATTCTCACATAGATAAACATCATAACATATATTTCAAACTCATCATTCTTACATAGATTATAGCATATATTCCAAACTCATCATAGCATATATTTTAAACACATCATACTCACATAGATAAAGCTCATGTATCATATATCATACTTGCATAAAATTAAGCATCATAAAAACTCAAGACTTCTTAATATCTTATGCATCGACCCTTAAGGTCCTTAACTCACAATCTAAGTTATAAATCATCAACACCTAGTCTCTTGGGAACCTATGAGGTTATAACTAAGTATTTCTCACCTCACACTATGGTCAAGAACATCTCTAGACCTCAAGGATGCAGAATTTAAAATCCCAACTTTACGGGTACCTAGGAGTCACAACAATGACTCTTTCTAAGTCCAGCTTTGTTCCTAAAGCATCAAGATTAAGCCCTAAACCAATTATGAGTCATTCCTACACATTTAAACTAATTTAGAACCATGATTATCATTTCTAAACCTTGCTGGACAGAATCCAGAAAATTCCATCATTAAGGGATCTAAAACTCTCAAATTAATTCTTTTCTAGTTCCTAACTTATCCTATCTTTCACATATGAGTCTTAACATTATTTTTACTCAAACATAAGCATCTTATCATTATTAACACAGCTCATACAGTGGCCAAACATAGCAAGGCAGAACCGAAACAAACATCTCCATAAAACACATGAAACACAATTTCTAAAGCACATACAATACTAGTTTCTCTTGGAACCTTTTTCAACTTTCAAAACTCATTTATGGACACTTTTATCACCTAAAATCATAAAAATACTTAAGAGGGTAATAGCTAAATCATTTTTATCTCAAGAGGTCCTAAATTCATAAAACTTAGTTCTACATATTTCTTATACTTACATAAGCTTAGAAAAATTATAAAACATAGTTTTCAATACTTGGAAACACCAAAGCCTCTTAGGGCCGAAATAGGGACCAAAAGCAATAAATATTTTTAGACCTTTGTTGAGACAACAATGGGCAAGCCTTTGAGCTTTAGGTTCATTAAAGTGATGACATAAAAATAAACATGCTCATGCACTTGTTTTAGTTTTTGCTAGAAAGTAAAGTGAGAGCATAAAATAAATATGTGATGCATTATATTATTATCTTTGATATTTAGGTGAGAAATTGAAACATAAACATGATAATGCATAGCTTGAAATATAAACATGATAATACAAGCTCCTTTATTACCTTGGTACTTAGTGATAACAAAGAAAGTAAACATGATGTACAAAGCATAAAATAAATATGGTATGCATTATATTATTATCTTTGATATTTAGGTGAGAACTTGAAATATAAACATGATAACGCAAGTTCCTTTATTACCTTGGTACTTAGTGATAGCAAAGAAAGTAAACATGATGTGCAAAGCATAAAATAAACATGATGCAAGGTTCATTTTAAGGTGATCTAAAGCTCATCCAAGACTTTAACAACATAATAACCCAACACATATCTCATTACAAAGAGAGCTTTAGAGTTCTTGAACCAAGTTCTCAAAGGAATTATGAGGTTCTTGAACATCATCATCAAGCTCAAAGAAAGCAAAACTTTTTGAACAAATAAAACTTCAAAGATCAAAAAGGAAAATGGTAACCGAAATGTTAAAGAAAGGAACAAAGAAACCGAAATCATAATAGCAAGAAAAGTAAAGGTATTCTTGAGTAAAAATCATTTTTGAGTTAGAAAATAAAGTTGGAACTCAAAGAAAATAAAACCTCAAGCTCTAGAGTTTCCTTTGAGATGAACACATAGTCATTATCTAGGAGTCCTCATCATTGAGCTATCATGTACTCATCAAGGCCAAGAGGCCAAAATACAAGAAGGGGAAACCAAAGAAAGTTTCAAAAGAAAACCCAAGAGAAAGCTAGAAAGAACTCATTTTCAAGAAGACAAAGTTTAGAAAACACTCCTACCTAGAGTGAAGACAAAAAGCTTGGACTTGAAGATGAAAATGATACGAGCAACACCTCCTAGGATGGTGATGATGATTCGGCCTTGATGAAAGAAAAAGGAAGGAAATGTGTTCTTGGTGAGCTTGTGTTTGAGAATGGAAGTTTAGGTGTTTGTATGATGATCCAAGGTGGTGGGGTGGTGTTTCAAGGTTGTGTGATGATGTTTCAAAAGGAAAAAGAAGAAGATGAAGAAGAAGAATGCTCTTGAGATTTGAGAGAAAAAGGAAGAACTTAGAGAAAAACTAAAAACTAAACTTAGCAAATGAACAAAGTGTAGCAAAGGTTCATCTAGGCATGGTATTTATAGAGAAGAATAAGAGTGAATGAGTGGAGGAGAATGAATCCTCATGGAACATGAGGTGAGGCATATGTGGAGGAGAATGAATCCTCATGGAACATGAGGTGAGAGAATTGCACTTTGATGACATGGCTTCAACCATAGTCTTTGGAGTGTGAAATAAAATTAAATTGTGATAAAATGGATGATGAATTTCGTGCAGGTCTGATGCAGCAAGGGAGGAGGGAGTTTTGGTCATGTAATAGTGTGTTAGTGATGTGTTTAGAGGTGTATTAGCTTAGGTGTAAGGTTAGGAGTCATTAAGCATAAGTTTAGGTGACTAAGAATGTGATTAGGAACCTTTATGACATGATTAAGGAGTACTCATACATATTTAGGAGATTTTAAATTCATTTTACGAATAAAACAATGTAGACAAAATTCCATAATTTAAGGAATTGGAGAGAGAAAACACTATTCAAGATTCCATGACTAGAAATCTTGAATTTAAAATAAGATTTTAAGTTGTAATTAAGCACTTTTAGGTTCTAATCAACTTTAATAAATTATTTTGACTCAAGATTAATTATGGAAATTAATTAATCTTCGATTAGAGCCTAATATTGCTTAGGTTTGCTTAATCACGCGATTAAGCGTAAAAACACGAAACTAGGGGTAAAATCGTAATTTTGCACTAATTTTGCCCGGGACCTCCATAATTAAAACTGAGGTCGTAGAATACATAAAAATTCCTTTTAAAACCATCTAGAGAAGTTTCGGGTTCATCCGGCACTTGCAAATAGGTAAAACACCGCAGGGGCGTGTTGGTCATTTTGACCCGAAAACTCGAAAAACGAGATTTTCGATTCCGGAAAGGTACACAGGTCATCTAATCCCATTCCAACATTGAGTTTGCCCTTCGAGTACTTAAAGATCGGCTTTCCTCGAATTCTGGGCCGAAAATGACCTCAGGGGCATTTCGGTCATTTTCACTCTAGCAGAAAATCGGGGCGTTACACCAACAAGATGCATCTTCTTCTCGGTAGCCAAAACTGGAAGAACTCCACAGTTAAGCGTGCTTGACTTGGAGTAATTTTGGGATGGGTGACCTTCTGGGAAGTTTTCCTAGGAAGTGTGAGAGTGAGGACAAAGCATGCTAAAAAGACCCGTGTTGGTTTGTGGGGACAGTCGTCAATCCATAAAGTAGCAGGGGATGTTATAAATGGTATCAGAGCCTGCACCTCTCCCAGTACGGTGTGGTTTGGGGACGAACCAGGCGGAAGCTGGTGGGCATGTAACGCCCGGGGGCGAGGATGAGGAGTGATCGCCGGTGCAAAAAGGGCACGGACAAGGAGCGGCTCCTCGCAAGGTCCTCTAAGCGGAGGGGTACATGAATGAACCGATTACACACCCAAATGAGAGGGATCTTAAGATTGTATAGGTATGAGACTATACAGTTGAGGAGGGCTTATATGAATTGATTTGTACTACCTATACTAACAAGATGCATCTTCTTTTCGGTAGCCTAAACTGAAAGAACTCCACAGTTAAGCGTGCTTGACCTGGGGTAATTTTGAGATGGGTGACCTCCTGGGAAGTTTTTCCTAGGAAGTGTGTGAGTGAGGACGAAGCATGCTGAAAGGACCCGTGTTGGTTTGTGGGGACAGTCGTCAATCCATAAAGCAGCAGGGGATGTTACAAATGGTATCAGAGCCTGCACCTCTCCCAGTACGGTGTGGTTCGGGGACGAACCAGGCGGAAGCTAGTGGGCATGTAACACCCGGGGATGAGGACGAGGAGTGATCGCCGGTGCAAAGAGGGTACGGACAAGGAGCGACTCCTCGCAAGGTCCTCTAAGCGGAGGGGTACATGAATGAACCGATTACACACCCAAATGAGAGGGATCCTAAGACTGTATAGGTATGGGACTATACAGTTGAGGAGGGCTTATATGAATTGATTCGTACTACCTATATCAACAAGATGCATCTTCTTTTCGGTAGCCCAAACTGGAAGAACTCCATAGTTAAGCGTGCTTGTCTTGGAGTAATTTTGGGATGGGTGACCTCTTGGGAAGTTTTCCTAGGAAGCGTGTGAGTGAGGACAAAGCATGCTGAAAAGACCCGTGTTGGTTTGTGGGGACAGTCGTCAATCCATAAAGTATTAGGGGATGTTACAACACCAATATTTGGTGAGTTCTTTATAGAATTTCATTGTCCAGTCTTTTGATTATGTTGCTATGACATAGAGTGTTGCGGAAAAAGACAAACAACCAAAAAGTTATGGTTGTCGACAGCTTACATCAAGATAAGGTTCATGAAAATGCTTTGATCGAGGAGATTCAACACCTTCAAGCTTGAATCCAAGGGTTATCAGCCAAAAAAGATAACCTTATCAAGGTTTTGGCAGAAAGGAAACAACACATTGGAAGATTAGACAAAAAGCTTGAAAAATTGTCAAAGGAAGAAAAGGCTATAAATGTAACATCCCCAAATTTATAACTAAGAATCTTAATTATCGATAGCAAAACCAAGAGAATCTGGACAAATGTTATGAAACACAACAAATAAACTACTTAAGTATGTCTAGAGAAAAATGCAAAGAATTACGAAAATGCCATCACTTAGTGGAAATTACGAAAATGCCCTTGCTATGTAAAGGAAATTACCAAACTACCCTTGCCTTATTAAATGACAAAGATACCCTTACTCTATGAATGGAATTACAAGAATATCCACTAACATCTTTGCACAAAACATGGAAACGTGTTTGCATAAAACATGGAAACATGTTTGCATAAAACATGGAGCATTTTCATCCAACGTGTTTGCACAAAACATGGAAACGTGTTTGCACAAAACATGGAAACGTGTTTGCACAAAACATGGAAACGTGTTTGCACAAAACAAGGAGCATTTTCATCCCAAAATTCAGCCAACATGTTTCCATAAATCATGCTCCAAGTGCTTTCCATCTTCTGTTTTTTTTCTCTAATCTTTCCACTATAAATACTCCTCAAACTCTCTTCAATTCAGAAACTCCCTAAGTGTTCTTTCTTTCTTATTCTATCATTCTTCTTATGTTCTTCAAAAACTTCTCTTGATCCTCTAAACTTCATCCAAACACTTCAATCCTAAGTCCAAACTTTCACTAGCCCTCACAAGAGTTACAATCTTTAACTCTAGTGAGAAATATTTTCTTAAGCATTCAAGTTCTAGAGCCAAGATTCAAGGAGGGTCATCCACTCCAAAGACTCTTGTTCAAGCTTAAGGAAGAAGAGAAGGACCCTTTTAGACCCTACACAAGAGGTAGGAGCTTCATCTTTAATTGTTCAAGCATTGTTGGCTTCTAACCTTGATAGAATGCCTCAAGTTTGAGTTATTGTCAAAAGTTTTAAATGATTATTTGAAAAATATATTTTAGAAATATGACATGTTCTATTTTGTTATGAGTACCTTTATGATGTTATCAAACTCAAATATAACTTGAAAAGATTGTATGTGAAACCTGATTTAATAAAGGTAACTTAAGACATGAAAATGGTAGGTGCTGGAAATTCTAGTTGTTTCTGGCAGCAGGTACTTCTGAAAGCTACTGTTCATAAAATATTAAGTATCTCGAAATTAAAATAATTTTACTATAAACTAGACTCATTATAGAACACTCTCCAAAAAGAATCACCTAAAACGGAGTTTTCTAGCTCAAGATATAAATTTTTAAAGTAGAGCCTAAGACTGAAACTTTAAATCTGACCTTGTAGTAGTAAAATAGATGTAACTCACTCTAGAAAAATGTAAATGGACTGATTTCAACTTTGTTGGAGAGCTAACACATATAGGAATACACCCATATATGTTATGTATAAAGCTTTGTACCACGTAAATACAGAATGAGAAATAAATTTCAGGATAGTGTACTGTGAAAGTACAGTTTCAAAAGGTTCCAGCTAAGGAAAGACTTGGTATTTAAGCATGTCCATTGTGACCCACCTCTCTTTCCTGGGAACCCTCCTATGCATGGTTTACAGTTGATTTACACTATTCCAAAGATGTAAATGCTAAAATTTGATGAGTTAGGAATTTGGAACTACCTTTACTAACAAGTATACAGAGAATTATAAACTTTCTTCTAAAAGATGTCAAAACTATAAACAAAAGAATCAAGTCTTGTAAAGATAGAATTTTAAGAATTTAAGTAGAATAATAATCTTCAAGAGTTATATGAAAGTCATAATAAAAATATATAAGGAACCTATAATAATATTTTGAAGTGCATTAATGTATTAATGGAATGCTAAGAGTACAAAGAACACTAAGAGAAAAAGATAATACTAAGACATCCATTACCTCTTACGAACACTAGGAACTCAACTTGATAACTTTGGTTAGTTAATATGAATTATCTATGAAAGTGTTTACTATGAGATTTACATGATATTGTCCATGTTTTATGAAGTGATTTATAGTAATGTGAATGTATGGTGATGAATTATGAAATGATGAGGATGAATGATTGATTGCCCAAGGTTTATTGTGATTACATGATAATATGCATACATTCATTTTCCAAAAGAAATAATAAAAGTAAAGTTTGAAAAAGTAGCAATGAAAGTCTGGAAAAGTGGACTTGAGCTAAACTCACGGCTTAACCCCTAAACCGTTGAGATCACGGCAACGGAATGAAAACAAAAAGGTTATGGCGACGGCCATGGTATGAGCTCATTACCCTTTTAGGGTGGTCTAAGGCATTGATGCATTCATCCCGTGAATAATTAAGAAATATGTTGATGAAATAAATGAAAGATGATGATCACTAAACAAGTGAATGTTGAGGATGAGTAATCATGAAATGCATGCAGCTCCTAAATGATTACCGCTTATTAGTGGTTTTACATGATATGCTTATATGTATGCTTGATGAAATCTTGAATGAATATTTCGCTAATGTTCAAGATTAGTTTAAAAGTAATCGCACTTCGCTAATCACGCTTGTGAAAGTTTGATAATTGAATCCTTACCTGCTCACCTTTTATAATAAACCCGAAGTGACTGGACGACAACGATGACACTTTTAGTACAAGTAGGAACTCCTCGAGAAATCATGTATTTCTCACTCCTATGTTTATTTTCCGTTGTCGTTACAGAGACAGACGTGTCCACCTAAAGCAACGAGGCCGTGGCTGAGGAAGGAGGTAGCACGTGAAGATTTCAAACCGCTCAAGTAGGAGCATTCCGAGCTTTAGTTACATTATAGTTTGTGAGAAACAATT
This sequence comes from Dalbergia cultrata, assembly GCA_031216105.1. NCBI lineage: Eukaryota > Viridiplantae > Streptophyta > Magnoliopsida > Fabales > Fabaceae > Dalbergia > Dalbergia cultrata. The sequence continues at coordinate 35,483,706 of CM062344.1, read as the reverse complement.
AGTAATAGTAGTACTTATATTGTTATTTGTAATAACTTATCGAAGATAATATATGCCCTGTTGTGACTTATGTATTAAGTGATTATATTCCAGCTTATGTGATAATTGTTCTACACTTAGTCTTTTATTCCGCTTATTTAATTAATCGTGCAATGTAATTTGATTATTATCTATAAAAGCGCTATGTATTTCACTTCTCGTTCTGTGCTTAAGTTTTCAAAAAATTAATTTATTTAAAAAGACTTCCATTATTTTTCTAAGTTAATTTCAAAAGAAAATTGATACAAGGCATAAGTGACAACTAATAGAATCCAAATGTGAACTTAAGCACAGTGGGGTTCTATTAGGGTGTTACATTATGGTATCGAGCAGATTCATCCTATTTAAGCCTGAGGAATGGACTGACTATGCTTCGCTCTATGATATCATGCTATTAATCTTATCTCAGATGATGGGATATAGGATTTAGAAATGCATGATCGTCTTGTGATATCGCCATAGTTGCTACCATGCTTAGCTATAGTATTGAGCCCGATCAACTCGATGATCAATTGTTTGGTGTGTCTAGGAACTAATGGCAGCAAGCAGACGTACACATGGGGCACGCTGGAGGTAATCGTGATGAACCGGCAAATGCACTCCAGGAGATGGCTAGGGCTATGCAAGCACAAGCAACATGTGATGAGGGAGCAGATGAATAGGATGTCGAGGAATCAATGGGAACCAAGAACATGGAAAATTCTCGTAATTCAAGAGGGCTGGACCTCCGTAATTCAAAGGGACAACTAACCCGAAATAGCCGACATATGGATTCAAGAGATGGAGAAGGTTTTCGGTGGTAGAATGCTCGATGAACAAAAGGTGGCATTCTCTACTTATATGCCGAAAGGAGAGAGGCTGCGTGGTGGAAGGGTGCAAAGGGCTTGCTTGAAAGTGCTGACATACATATTACGTGGGAGGTTTTCTATGCTACATTCCATAAGAAATATTTTCCAGATCCGGTTAAGAAGGCAAAGGAAGTAGAATTTCAATTTATACAGGAAATCGAAGTGTGGTGAGTACACACTAAGTTTGAAGAACTGATCAAACACTTAACTAGCTACCAAAGTAATCCCAACGAGGCTTGGAAATGCATGAAATATGAGAGTGGTTTGAGGCCAGACATTTTGGCATCTGTGGCTCCACTGGAGGTCACTGACTATGCATCTTTAGTCAGCAAAAGCCAAGTGGCTGAGAGTTGCAATCGCCAACTAGTTGCCCACCGAGTTGAAGAGAATAGGAAGAGGTCTGCTCAACAAGGTCACCGAGGGTTCCCACCCCCTTACAAGAAACCCTACCAAGGAGGTGGATTTAAAGGGAAACAACCCCAACACCCTATGATGAATCAACCTAAGACACAAGCTGTTAATCGACCTAGGATGGCAGCTGTCCCTGAACCTATGACTAGACCCCCTTGTGCCACTTGTGGAAAGATACATGGAGGGGAATGCAGATTTGGTAAGAATGTTTGTTATCGGTGTGGACAGACAGGACACTATTATAGAGAGTGCCTAAAGCTCAATCAGTCCTCTACACTTAAGCCTAAGGCACAGGGACGCGTGTTTGCTATCACCGCCGAGATGCCCTCGTAATCCGATGATCTGATTCAAGGTAAGTGTATAATTAATGGAAAACCCTTAATTGTATTGTTTGATTCTAGCGCAACACATTCATTCATTTCATATGATTGTGCTAATAAGTTGAGGTTGTATATATCTGACTTAAAAATCATCTTAGTTGTCTCTACACCCACTATAAATACTGTTAGAATTGATCAAGCCTGCCTAAATTGTGAATTTGAGGTAGCTGATAGGATTTTTCATCATGATTTAGTTTGTCTACCCTTGTCTAGTTTTGATGTAATCTTGGGCATGGATTGGCTTTCGCTAACCGTGTGTTACTACATTGTGCAAATAAGTCACTAGTATTTCTTCCCAAACCATCTTTACCCAATCCCTCTAAACTTGATAGAAAGGTACGACTATACCTAAACTCCATTATCGTGGGGGATAGTAGGAATGAAGAGCGAGGATATGTTTTCCTGATGACAAGTGAGAGGGAAGTGGAGCAAGCTCTAGAAAAGATCCTTGTAGTAAAGGAATTCTCGATGTTTTTCCTGATGACATACCTGAATTTCCTCCAAAAAGGGAGATTGAGTTTTCTATAGATTTGGTACCTGGAACGGGACCCATATCTATAGCTCCTTATAGGATGCCACCGTCGAGTTAACAGAATTGAAGAAGCAATTAGAGGAGCTACTAGAGAAGAAATTCATTAGGCCTAGTGCTTCACCATGGGGAGCTCCAGCGCTATTTGTCAAGAAGAAGGATGGGAGCTTGCGGTTATGTGTGGATTATAGGCAGCTAAACCAAGTGACCATAAAGAATAAATACCCTTTGCCTAGAATAGATGACCTCATGGACCAATTAAGAGGAGCCCAAGTGTTTTCCAAGATAGATCTGCGATCAGAGTACCACCAGATTCGAGTGAAGGAGGAGCACATACCAAAGACAGCCTTTAGGACTAGATATGGACATTATGAGTTTAATGTGATGTCGTCTGGGTTAACCAATGCACCGGCAGTGTTTATGGACTACATGAATAGGATATTTAGACCATACTTGGACAAGTTTGTAATAGTGTTCATCGATGACATTCTAGTTTACTCTAGAACTGAAGAAGAGCACAAAGAACACTTACGAGTGGTGTTGGAGGTGTTGAGGAACAAGAAACTTTATGCAAAGTTGTCCAAGTGTGAATTTTGGACGAAGGAAGTTAAGTTCTTAGGTCATGTAGTGTCACATGGGGGAATAGCAGTAGACCCAAGTAAGATAGAAGCGGTGCAACAATGGGAAACCCCTACCACTGTAAAGGAGATTAGGAGTTTTCTAGGGCTAGCCTTACTCATCAAGGTTCATTAGAGGTTTTTCCCAAATTACCTTACCCCTCACCAAGCTAACAAGGAAGAATTCAGCTTTTATATGGAGCCCAGAATGTGAAGAGAGTTTCCAAGAACTAAAGAAGAAGTTGACTACTACCCCTGTCCTAATCCTACCCGACCCAAAAGAAAATTTGAGGTGTATTGTGATGCCTCGGGAAGAGGACTAGGATGTGTTTTGATGCAAAATAGGAATGTAGTAGCCTATGCCTCTAGACAGCTCAAACCCCATGAAGTTAATTACCCAACCCATGACTTAGAGCTAGCGGCTATTGTCTTTGCCTTAAAAATCTGGAGACATCATCTTTATGGTGTAAGGTTTGAAGTCTTTTTTGACCACAAAAGTCTGAAATACCTCTTCAACCAAAAGGAACTCAATATGAGACAAAGGCGTTGGATGGAGTTTCTCAAGGACTATGACTTTGGGTTGAACTACCACCCAGGAAAGGCAAATGTGGTAGCAGACGCTTTGAGTCGTAAGTCCTTGCATGCCGCTTGGCTCATGGTGAAAGAAAATGAGCTGATAGAAGATTTTAGGAACCTCAACTTAGGATATAGGGGGACTTCAGAACAAATTTGGTTAAGCCAGCTAAGTGTAACCAGAAGCTTTAAGGATCAAATAATTCAAGCCCAAAGGGAAGATGAGGATTTCCTTAGAACCTTAACCCTTGTCGAAGTAGGAAAGTTGAAAGAGTTTGTCCAGGATAAGGAAGGAGTGTGGAGATACCAAGGGAGAATCTGTGTACCTGCAAAAGAAGGATTGAGAGCTAGCATTTTGGAAGAAGCCCACAAGAGTCAATTTAGTGTACACCCCGGTATAACCAAGATGTACCATGACCTAAAAAAGATGTTCTGGTGGCCAAAGATGAAAGCAGATATAGCAAATATAGTGCAAAAATGTTTGGTATGCCAAAAAGTGAAGATAGAGCATCAAAAACCCTCCGGAGTGTTGCAACCTCTCAAAATCCCTGAATGGAAGTGGGAAGGAATATCCATGGATTTCGTGATGGGATTGCCAAGAACGCCTACGTGACATGACTCCATATGGGTAATTGTGGATAGATTGACCAAATCTGCTACTTTTTACCCATTCGAGCAAATTACCCTTTGGAAAGGTTAGCTCAGCTATACATCCAAGAGATAATAAGGCTCTGTGGAGTACCCAAAACCATTGTCTCGTATAGGGATCCAAGGTTCACCTCAAGATTTTGGGAGCTTTGCAAAGGCGCTTGGTTCAAGGTTGTGTCTAAGCACCGCCTATCACCCTCAAACCGATGGACAATCGTAAAGAACAATTCAAACCCTTGAGGATATGCTAAGAGCATGTGTCTTAGACCAGCCAAAAAGTTGGGACAAACAACTTCCATTGATTGAGTTTGCATATAATAATAGTTACCACACTAGTATTGGGATGGCACCCTATGAGGCTTTGTATGGTAGAAAGTGTCAATCACCACTTTGTTGGTGTGACCCAGGAGAGCAAAGTATTTTGGGCCCTGATTTGGTAGAAGAGACAACCAAACAAATAAGGAGAATTAGGAAAGAATCCTCACCGCCGTAGTAGGCGTAAGAGCTATCTTGACAAGAGAAGGAAACCTCTCGAATTTCAAGAAGGAGAACACATATTCTTGCGAATTACTCCTACCACAGGTATAGGTCGTGCAATGAAAGTCAAAAAGCTAAGCCCTAGATTCTTAGGACCCTTCCAAATCCTCAAAAAGGTAGGTCCCTCCGCCTACCAAATTGCATTACCTCCAAATTTGTCTAACCTACACAATGTTTTTCATGTGTCCCAATTGAGAAAGTATCAGTCAGACCCCAGTCATATGTTTGAGCCAGAAACTATACAATTAAAAGATGACTTAACTTTTGAATTACCACCGATGAGGATCGTGGATCATAGCATCAAGCAGCTGAGAAACAAATCAGATCTCCAGTCCGAGTAGCCTGGGGACAAGATGGAATGGAAGAGCACACATGGGAGCTCGAGGAAGATATGCGAAAAGAATTTCCAAACCTATTCACAGGTATCAAATTTTGAGGGCAAAATTTTTAATAAGAAGGGGAGAAATGTAACATCCCCAAATTTATAACTAAGAATCTTAATTATCGATAGCAAAACCAAGAGAATCTGGACAAATGTTATGAAACACAACAAATAAACTACTTAAGTATGTCTAGAGAAAAATGCAAAGAATTACGAAAATGCCATCACTTAGTGGAAATTACGAAAATGCCCTTGCTATGTAAAGGAAATTACCAAACTACCCTTGCCTTATTAAATGACAAAGATACCCTTACTCTATGAATGGAATTACAAGAATATCCACTAACATCTTTGCACAAAACATGGAAACGTGTTTGCATAAAACATGGAAACATGTTTGCATAAAACATGGAGCATTTTCATCCAACATGTTTGCATAAAACATGGAAACGTGTTTGCACAAAACATGGAAACGTGTTTGCACAAAACAAGGAGCATTTTCATCCTAAAATTCAGCCAACATGTTTCCATAAATCATGCTCCAAGTGCTTTCTATCTTCTATTTTTTTTCTCTAATCTTTCCACTATAAATACTCCTCAAACTCTCTTCAATTCAGAAACTCCCTAAGTGTTCTTTCTTTCTTATTCTATCATTCTTCTTATGTTCTTCAAAAACTTCTCTTGATCCTCTAAACTTCATCCAAACACTTCAATCCTAAGTCCAAACTTTCACTAGCCCTCACAAGAGTTACAATCTTTAACTCTAGTGAGAAATATTTTCTTAAGCATTCAAGTTCTAGAGCCAAGATTCAAGGAGGGTCATCCACTCCAAAGACTCTTGTTCGAAGCTTAAGGAAGAAGAGAAGGACCCTTTTTAGACCCTACACAAGAGGTAGGAGCTTCATCTTTAATTGTTCAAGCATTGTTGGCTTCTAACCTTGATAGAATGCCTCAAGTTTGAGTTATTATCAAAAGTTTTAAATGATTATTTGAAAAATATATTTTAGAAATATGACATGTTCTATTTTGTTATGAGTACCTTTATGATGTTATCAAACTCAAATATAACTTGAAAAGATTGTATGTGAAACCTGATTTAATAAAGGTAACTTAAGACATGAAAATGGTAGGTGCTGGAAATTCTAGTTGTTTCTGGCAGCAGGTACTTCGAAAGCTACTGTTCATAAAATATTAAGTATCTCGAAATTAAAATAATTTTACTATAAACTAGACTCATTATAGAACACTCTCCAAAAAGAATCACCTAAAACGGAGTTTTCTAGCTCAAGATATAAATTTTTAAAGTAGAGCCTAAGACTGAAACTTTAAATCTGACCTTGTAGTAGTAAAATAGATGTAACTCACTCTAGAAAATGTAAATGGACTGATTTCAACTTTGTTGGAGAGCTAACACATATAGGAATACACCCATATATGTTATGTATAAAGCTTTGTACCACGTAAATACAGAATGAGAAATAAATTTCGGGATAGTGTACTGTGAAAGTGCAGTTTGGAAAGGTTCTGCTAAGGAAAGACTTGGTATTTAAGCATGTCCATTGTGACCCACCTCTCTTTCCTGGGAACCCTCCTATGCATGGTTTACAGTTGATTTACACTATTCCAAAGATGTAAATGCTAAAATTTGATGAGTTAGGAATTTGGAACTACTCTTTACTAAGTCGAGATAACAAGTATACAGAGAATTATAAACTTTCTTCTAAAAGATGTCAAAACTATAAATAAAAGAATCAAGTCTTGTAAAGATAGAATTTTAAGAATTTAAGTAGAATAATAATCTTCAAGAGTTATATGAAAGTCATAATAAAAATATATAAGGAACCTATAATAATATTTTGAAGTGCATTAATGTATTAATGGAATGCTAAGAGTACAAAGAACACTAAGAGAAAAAGATAATACTAAGACATCCATTACCTCTTACGAACACTAGGAACTCAACTTGATAACTTTGGTTAGTTAATATGAATTATCTATGAAAGTGTTTACTATGAGATTTACATGATATTGTCCATGTTTTATGAAGTGATTTATAGTAATGTGAATGTATGGTGATGAATTATGAAATGATGAGGATGAATGATTGATTGCCCAAGGTTTATTGTGATTACATGATAATATGCATACATTCATTTTCCAAAAGAAATAATAAAAGTAAAGTTTGAAAAAGTAGCAATGAAAGTCTGGAAAAGTGGACTTGAGCTAAACTCACGGCTTAACCGCCTAAACCGTTGAGATCACTAAGCAACGGAATGAAAACCAAAAAGGTTATGGCGACGGCCATGGTATGAGCTCATTACCCTTTTAGGGTGGTCTAAGGCATTGATGCATTCATCCCGTGAATAATTAAGAAATATGTTGATGAAATAAATGAAAGATGATGATCACTAAACAAGTGAATGTTGAGGATGAGTAATCATGAAATGCATGCAGCTCCTAAATGATTATTGCTTATTAGTGGTTTTACATGATATGCTTATATGTATGCTTGATGAAATCTTGAATGAATATTTCGCTAATGTTCAAGATTAGTTTAAAAGTAATCGCACTTCGCTAATCACGCTTGTGAAAGTTTGATAATTGAATCCTTATCCTGCTCACCTTTTATAATAAACCCGAAGTGACTGGGACGACAACGATGACACTTTTAGTACAAGTAGGAACTCCTACTGAGAAATCATGTATTTCTCACTCCTATGTTTATTTTCCGTTGTCGTTACCGTAGAGACAGACGTGTCCACCTAAAGCAACGAGGCCGTAGTCGAGGAAGGAGGTAGCACGTGAAGATTTCAAACCGCTCAAGTAGGAGCATTCCGAGCTTTAGTTACATTATAGTTTGTGAGAAACAATTTGTAATAGTTGAACTTATATTGTTATTTGTAATAACTTATCAAGATAATATATGCCCTGTTGTGACTTATGTATTAAGTGATTATATTCCAGTTTATGTGATAATTGTTCTACACTTAGTCTTTTATTCCGGTTATTTAATTAAGTGTGCAATGTAATTTGATTATTATCTATAAAAGCGCTATGTATTTCACTTGTCGTTATTGTGCTTAAGTTTTCAAAAAATTAATTTATTTAAAGAAAAAACTTCCATTATTTTTCTAAGTTAATTTCAAAAGAAAATTAATACAAGGCATAAGTGACAACTAATAGAATCCAAATGTGAACTTAAGCACAAGTGGGGTTCTATTAGGTGTTACATTATGGTATCGTGTAGCAGCTTCATCCTATTTAAGCCTGAGGAATGGACTGACTATGCTTCGCCTATGATATCATGCTATTAATCTTATCTCAGTATGATGGGATATAGGATTTAGAAATGCATGATCGCCTTGTGATATCGCCATAGTTGCTACCATGCTTAGCTATAGTATTGAGCCCGATCAACTCGATGATCAAGTGTTTGGTGTGTCTAGGAACTAATGGCAAAGAAATGTGACGACGCATGGGGCACGCGGTGGAGGTAATCGTGATGAACCGCAAATGCACTCCAGGAGATGGCTAGGCTATGCAAGCACAAGCAACAAAGTGATGAGGGAGCAGATGAATAGGATGTCGAGGAATCAGCTTGGGAACCAAGAACATGGAAAATTCTCGTAATTCAAGAGGGCCGACCTCCGTAATTCAAAGGGACAACTAACCCCAAATAGCCGACATATGGATTCAAGAGATGGAGAAGGTTTTCTCTGGTAGAATGCTCGATGAACAAAAGGTGGCATTCTCTACTTATATGCCGAAGGAGAGGCTGCCAAGGTGGTGGAAGGGTGCAAAGGGCTTGCTTGAAAGTGCCGACATACAGATTACGTGGGAGGTTTTCTATGCTACATTCCATAAGAAATATTTTCCAGATCCGGTTAAGAAGGCAAAGGAAGTAGAATTTCAAGGTCGACACAAGGAAATCAAGTGTGGCCGAGTACACAGCCTAAGTTTGAAGAACTGATCAAACACTTAACTAGCTACCAAAGTAATCCCAACGAGGCTTGGAAATGCATGAAATATGAGAGTGGTTTGAGGCCGACATTTTGGCATCTGTGGCTCCACCGAGGTCACCGACTATGCATCTTTAGTCGAAAGCCAAGTGGCCGAGAGTTGCAATCGCCAACTAGTTGCCCACCGAGTTGAAGAGAATAGGAAGAGGTCTCGCCAACAAGGTCACCGAGGGTTCCCACCCTTACAAGAAACCCTACCAAGGAGGTGGATTTAAAGGGAAACAACCCCAACACCCTATGATGAATCAACCTAAGACACAAGTCGTTAATCGACCTAGGATGGTCAGCTGTCCTAACCTATGACTAGACCCCTTGTGCCACTTGTGGAAAGATACATGGAGGGAATGCAGATTTGGTAAGAATGTTTGTTATCGTGTGGACAGACAGACACTATTATAGAGAGTGCCTAAAGCTCAATCAGTCCTCTACACTTAAGCCTAAGGCACAGGACGCGTGTTTGCTATCATCACGAGATGCCCTTTAATCCGATGATCCGATTCAAGGTAAGTGTATAATTAATGGAAAACCCTTAATTGTATTGTTTGATTCTAGCAACACATTCATTCATTTCATATGATTGTGCTAATAAGTTGAGGTTGTATATATCCTGACTTAAAAATCATCTTAGTTGTCTCTACACCCACTATAAATACTGTTAGAACTCGATCAAGCCCGCCTAAATTGTGAATTTGAGGTGGCCGATAGGTTTTTGCATCATGATTTAGTTTGTCTACCCTTGTCTAGTTTTGATGTAATCTTGGGCATGGATTGGCTTTCGCCAACCGTGTTACTACATTGTGCAAATAAGTCACTAGTATTTCTTCCCAAACCATCTTTACCCAATCCCTCTAAACTTGATAGAAAGGTACGACTATACCTAAACTCCATTATCGTGGGGATAGTAGGAATGAAGAGCGAGGATATGTTTTCCTGATGACAAGTGAGAGGGAAGTGGAGCAAGCTCTAGAAAAGATCCTTGTAGTAAAGGAATTCTCAGATGTTTTTCCTGATGACATACCTGAATTTCCTCCAAAAGGGAGATTGAGTTTTCTATAGATTTGGTACCGAACGGACCCATATCTATAGCTCCTTATAGGATGCCACCGCCGACTTAATGCACTGAAGAAGCAATTAGAGGAGCTACTAGAGAAGAAATTCATTAGGCCTAGTGCTTCACCATGGGGAGCTCCAAAGGCTATTTGTCCAGAAGAAGGATGGGAGCTTGCGGTTATGTGTGGATTATAGGCAGCTAAACCAAGTGACCATAAAGAATAAATACCCTTTGCCTAGAATAGATGACCTCATGGACCAATTAAAAGGAGCCCAAGTGTTTTCCAAGATAGATCTCAAGGATCGATACCACCAGATTCGAGTGAAGGAGGAGGACATACCAAAGACAGCCTTTAGGACTAGATATGGACATTATGAGTTTAATGTGATGTCGCTTGGGTTAACCAATGCACCGCAGTGTTTATGGACTACATGAATAGGATATTTAGACCATACTTGGACAAGTTTGTAATAGTGTTCATCGATGACATTCTAGTTTACTCTAGAACTCAAGAAGAGCACGAAGAACACTTACGAGTGGTGTTGGAGGTGTTGAGGAACAAGAAACTTTATGCAAAGTTGTCCAAGTGTGAATTTTGGACTAAGGAAGTTAAGTTCTTAGGTCATGTAGTGTCACATGGGGAATAGCAAGAGACCCAAGTAAGATAGAAGCGATGCAACAATGGGAAACCCCTACCACTGTAAAGGAGATTAGGAGTTTTCTAGGGCTAGCCTACATTACCAAGGTTCATTAGAGGTTTTTCCCAAATTACCTTACCCTCACCAAGCTAACAAGGAAGAATTCAGCTTTTATATGGAGCCCGTAATGTGAAGAGAGTTTCCAAGAACTAAAGAAGAAGTTGACTACTACCCCTGTCCTAATCCTACCTGACCCAAAAGAAAAATTTGAGGTGTATTGTGATGCCTCTGAAGAGGACTAGGATGTGTTTTGATGCAAAATAGGAATGTAGTAGCCTATGCCTCTAGACAGCTCAAACCCCATGAAGTTAATTACCCAACCCATGACTTAGAGCTAGCGGCTATTGTCTTTGCCTTAAAAATCTGGAGACATCATCTTTATGGTGTAAGGTTTGAAGTCTTTTCTGACCACAAAAGTCTAAAATACCTCTTCAACCAAAAGGAACTCAATATGAGACAAAGGCGTTGGATGGAGTTTCTCAAGGACTATGACTTTGGGTTGAACTACCACCCAGAAAGGCAAATGTGGTAGCAGACGCTTTGAGTCGTAAGTCCTTGCATGCCGCTTGGCTCATGGTGAAAGAAAATGAGCTGATAGAAGATTTTAGGAACCTCAACTTAGGATATAGGGGACTTGAACAAATTTGGTTAAGCCAACTAAGTGTAACCAGAGCTTTAAGGATCAAATAATTCAAGCCCAAAGGGAAGATGAGGATTTCCTTAGAACCTTAACCCTTGTCAAGTAGGAAAGTTGAAAGAGTTTGTCCAGATAAGGAAGGAGTGTGGAGATACCAAGGAGAATCTGTACCTGCAAAAGAAGGATTGAGAGCTAGCATTTTGGGAGAAGCCCACAAGAGTCAATTTAGTGTACAGCCCGGTATAACCAAGATGTACCATGACCTAAAAAAGATGTTCTGGTGGCCAAAGATGAAAGCAGATATAGCAAATATAGTGCAAAAATGTTTGGTATGCCAAAAAGTGAAGATAGAGCATCAAAACCCTCCTGAGTGTTGCAACCTCTCAAATCCCGAATGGAAGTGGGAAGGAATATCCATGGATTTCGTGATGGGATTGCCAAGAACGCCACCTGACATGACTCCATATGGGTAATTGTGGATAGATTGACCAAATCTGCTCACTTTTACCCATTCGAGCAAATTACCCTTTGGAAAAGTTAGCTCAGCTATACATCCAAGAGATAATAAGGCTCCATGGAGTACCCAAAACCATTGTCTCAGATAGGGATCCAAGGTTCACCTCAAGATTTTGGGGAGCTTTGCAAAAGGCGCATGATTCAAGGTTGTGTCTAAGCACCGCTTATCACCCTCAAACTGATGGACAATCGTAAAGAACAATTCAAACCCTTGAGGATATGCTAAGAGCATGTCTCTTAGACCAGCCAAAAAGTTGGGACAAACAACTTCCATTGATTGAGTTTGCATATAATAATAGTTACCACACTAGTATTGGGATGGCACCCTATGAGGCTTTGTATGGTAGAAAGTGTCAATCACCACTTTGTTGGTGTGACCCAGGAGCAAAGTATTTTGGGCCCCGATTTGGTAGAAGAGACAACCAAACAAATAAGGAGAATTAGGGAAAGAATCCTCACCGCCAGAGTAGGCGTAAGAGCTATGCCGACAAGAGAAGGAAACCTCTCAATTTCAAGAAGGAGAACACATATTCTTGCGAATTACTCCTACCATGTATAGGTCGTGCAATGAAAGTCAAAAAGCTAAGCCCTAGATTCTTAGGACCCTTCCAAATCCTCAAAAGGTAGGTCCCTCCGCCTACCAAATTGCATTACCTCCAAATTTGTCTAACCTACACAATGTTTTTCATGTGTCCCAATTGAGAAAGTATCACTGACTCAACCATATGTTTGAGCAGAAACTATACAATTAAAAGATGACTTAACTTTTGAATTACCACCGATGAGGATCGTGGATCATGGCATCAAGCAAATTGAGAAACAAATCAGATATCTCTCGGTCCGAGTAGCCTGGGACAAGATGGAATGGAAGAGCACACATGGGAGCTCGAGGAAGATATGCTAAAAGAATTTCCAAACCTATTCATTGTATCAAATTTTGAGGGCAAAATTTTTAATAAGAAGGGGAGAAATGTAACATCCCCAAATTTATAACTAAGAATCTTAATTATCGATAGCAAAACCAAGAGAATCTGGACAAATGTTATGAAACACAACAAATAAACTACTTAAGTATGTCTAGAGAAAATGCAAAGAATTACTTAAAATGCCATCACTTAGTGGAAATTACTTAAAATGCCCTTGCTATGTAAAGGAAATTACCAAACTACCCTTGCCTTATTAAATGACAAAGATACCCTTACTCTATGAATGGAATTACAAGAATATCCACTAACATCTTTGCACAAAACATGGAAACGTGTTTGCATAAAACATGGAAACATGTTTGCATAAAACATGGAGCATTTTCATCCAACATGTTTGCATAAAACATGGAAACGTGTTTGCACAAAACATGGAAACGTGTTTGCACAAAACATGGAAACGTGTTTGCACAAAACAAGGAGCATTTTCATCCCAAAATTCAGCCAACATGTTTCCATAAATCATGCTCCAAGTGCTTTCCATCTTCTGCTTTTTTTCTCTAATCTTTCCACTATAAATACTCCTCAAACTCTCTTCAATTCAGAAACTCCCTAAGTGTTCTTTCTTTCTTATTCTATCATTCTTCTTATGTTCTTCAAAAACTTCTCTTGATCCTCTAAACTTCATCCAAACACTTCAATCCTAAGTCCAAACTTTCACTAGCCCTCACAAGAGTTACAATCTTTAACTCTAGTGAGAAATATTTTCTTAAGCATTCAAGTTCTAGAGCCAAGATTCAAGGAGGGTCATCCACTCCAAAGACTCTTGTTCGAAGCTTAAGGAAGAAGAGAAGGACCCTTTTTAGACCCTACACAAGAGGTAGGAGCTTCATCTTTAATTGTTCAAGCATTGTTGGCTTCTAACCTTGATAGAATGCCTCAAGTTTGAGTTATTGTCAAAAGTTTTAAATGATTATTTGAAAAATATATTTTAGAAATATGACATGTTCTATTTTGTTATGAGTACCTTTATGATGTTATCAAACTCAAATATAACTTGAAAAGATTGTATGTGAAACCTGATTTAATAAAGGTAACTTAAGACATGAAAATGGTAGGTGCTGGAAATTCTAGTTGTTTCTGGCAGCAGGTACTTGAAAGCTACTGTTCATAAAATATTAAGTATCTCGAAATTAAAATAATTTTACTATAAACTAGACTCATTATAGAACACTCTCCAAAAAGAATCACCTAAAACGGAGTTTTCTAGCTCAAGATATAAATTTTTAAAGTAGAGCCTAAGACTGAAACTTTAAATCTGACCTTGTAGTAGTAAAATAGATGTAACTCACTCTAGAAAAATGTAAATGGACTGATTTCAACTTTGTTGGAGAGCTAACACATATAGGAATACACCCATATATGTTATGTATAAAGCTTTGTACCACGTAAATACAGAATGAGAAATAAATTTCGGGATAGTGTACTGTGAAAGTGCAGTTTGGAAAGGTTCTGGCTAAGGAAAGACTTGGTATTTAAGCATGTCCATTGTGACCCACCTCTCTTTCCTGGGAACCCTCCTATGCATGGTTTACAGTTGATTTACACTATTCCAAAGATGTAAATGCTAAAATTTGATGAGTTAGGAATTTGGAACTACCTTTACTAACAAGTATACAGAGAATTATAAACTTTCTTCTAAAAGATGTCAAAACTATAAACAAAAGAATCAAGTCTTGTAAAGATAGAATTTTAAGAATTTAAGTAGAATAATAATCTTCAAGAGTTATATGAAAGTCATAATAAAAATATATAAGGAACCTATAATAATATTTTGAAGTGCATTAATGTATTAATGGAATGCTAAGAGTACAAAGAACACTAAGAGAAAAAGATAATACTAAGACATCCATTACCTCTTACGAACACTAGGAACTCAACTTGATAACTTTGGTTAGTTAATATGAATTATCTATGAAAGTGTTTACTATGAGATTTACATGATATTGTCCATGTTTTATGAAGTGATTTATAGTAATGTGAATGTATGGTGATGAATTATGAAATGATGAGGATGAATGATTGATTGCCCAAGGTTTATTGTGATTACATGATAATATGCATACATTCATTTTCCAAAAGAAATAATAAAAGTAAAGTTTGAAAAAGTAGCAATGAAAGTCTGGAAAAGTGGACTTGAGCTAAACTCACGGCTTAACCCCCTAAACCGCTGAGATCACGGCAACGGAATGAAAACCAAGAAGGTTATGGCGACGGCCATGGTATGAGCTCATTACCCTTTTAGGGTGGTCTAAGGCATTGATGCATTCATCCCGTGAATAATTAAGAAATATGTTGATGAAATAAATGAAAGATGATGATCACTAAACAAGTGAATGTTGAGGATGAGTAATCATGAAATGCATGCAGCTCCTAAATGATTATTGCTTATTAGTGGTTTTACATGATATGCTTATATGTATGCTTGATGAACATACTGAATGAATATTTCGCTAATGTTCAAGATTAGTTTAAAAGTAATCGCACTTCGCTAATCACGCTTGTGAAAGTTTGATAATTGAATCCTTACCTGCTCACCTTTTATAATAAACCCGAAGTGACCGGGACGACAACGATGACACTTTTAGTGCAAGTAGGAACTCCTACCGAGAAATCATGTATTTCTCACTCCTATGTTTATTTTCCGTTGTCGTTACTGCAGAGACAGACGTGTCCACCTAAAGCAACGAGGCCGTAAATGAGGAAGGAGGTAGCACGTGAAGATTTCAAACCGCACAAGTAGGCGCATTCCGAGCTTTAGTTACATTATAGTTTGTGAGAAACAATTAGTAATAGTAGAACTTATATTGTTATTTGTAATAACTTATCAAGATAATATATGCCCTGCTGTGACTTATGTATTAAGTGATTATATTCCAGCTTTATGTGATAATTGTTCTACACTTAGTCTTTTATTCTGCTTATTTAATTAAGTGCGCAATGTAATTTGATTATTATCTATAAAAGCCCTATGTATTTCACTTCTCATGTGCTTAAGTTTTCAAAAAATTAATTTATTTAAAGAAAAAACTTCCATTATTTTTCTAAGTTAATTTCAAAAGAAAATTAATACAAGGCATAAGTGACAACTAATAGAATCCAAATGTGAACTTAAGCACAAGGGGTTCTATTAGGGTGTTACATTATGGTATCGAGCGCTTCATCCTATTTAAGCCTGAGGAATGGACTAACTATGCTTCGCTTCATGATATCATGCTATTAATCTTATCTCAGATGATGGGATATAGGATTTAGAAATGCATGATCGCCTTGTGATATCGCCATAGTTGCTACCATGCTTAGCTATAGTATTGAGCCCGATCAACTCGATGATCATTGTTTGGTGTGTCTAGGAACTAATGGCAGCAAATGCACGTGACGCATGGGGCACGCGGTGGAGGTAATCGTGATGAACCGCAAATGCACTCCAGAGATGGCTAGGCTATGCAAGCACAAGCAACAAAGTGATGAGGGAGCAGATGAATAGGATGTCGAGGAATCAGCTTGGGAACCAAGAACATGGAAAATTCTCGTAATTCAAGAGGGCTGGACCTCCGTAATTCAAAGGGACAACTAACCCGAAATAGCCGACATATGGATTCAAGAGATGGAGAAGGTTTTCTGGTAGAATGCTCGATGAACAAAAGGTGGCATTCTCTACTTATATGTCGAAGGAGAGGCTGCCAAGCGTGGTGGAAGGGGTGCAAAGGGCTTGCTTGAAAGTGCTGACATACAGATTACGTGGGAGGTTTTCTATGCTACATTCCATAAGAAATATTTTCCAGATCCGGTTAAGAAGGCAAAGGAAGTAGAATTTCTCAAGGTCGACACAGGGAAATCGAAGTGTGGCTGAGTACACAGCTAAGTTTGAAGAACTGATCAAACACTTAACTAGCTACCAAAGTAATCCCAACGAGGCTTGGAAATGCATGAAATATGAGAGTGGTTTGAGGCCAGACATTTTGGCATCTGTGGCTCCACTGGAGGTCACTGACTATGCATCTTTAGTCAACAAAAGCCAAGTGGCTGAGAGTTGCAATCGCCAGTTAGTTGCCCACCGAGTTGAAGAGAATAGGAAGAGGTCTGCTCAACAAGGTCACCGAGGGTTCCCACCCTCTTACAAGAAACCCTACCAAGGAGGTGGATTTAAAGGGAAACAACCCCAACACCCTATGATGAATCAACCTAAGACACAAGCTGTTAATCGACCTAGGATGGTCAGTCCCTGAACCTATGACTAGACCCCCTTGTGCCACTTGTGGAAAGATACATGGAGGGGAATGCAGATTTGGTAAGAATGTTTGTTATCGGTGTGGACAGACAGGACACTATTATAGAGAGTGCCTAAAGCTCAATCAGTCCTCTACACTTAAGCCTAAGGCACAGGGACGCGTGTTTACTATCACTGCTGAGATGCCCTTTAATCCGATGATCCGATTCAAGGTAAGTGTATAATTAATGGAAAACCCTTAATTGTATTGTTTGATTCTCAAGCAACACATTCATTCATTTCATATGATTGTGCTAATAAGTTGAGGTTGAATATATCTGACTTAAAATCATCTTAGTTGTCTCTACACCCACTATAAATACCGTTAGAACTGATCAAGCCTGCCTAAATTGTGAATTTGAGGTAGCTGATAGGATTTTTCATCATGATTTAGTTTGTCTACCCTTGTCTAGTTTTGATGTAATCTTGGGCATGGATTGGCTTTCTGCCAACCGTGTTACTACATTGTGCAAATAAGTCACTAGTATTTCTTCCCAAACCATCTTTACCCAATCCCTCTAAACTTGATAGAAAGGTACGACTATACCTAAACTCCATTATCGTGGGGGATAGTAGGAATGAAGAGCGAGGATATGTTTTCCTGATGACAAGTGAGAGGGAAGTGGAGCAAGCTCTAGAAAAGATCCTTGTAGTAAAGGAATTCTCAGATGTTTTTCCTGATGACATACCTGAATTTCCTCCAAAATAGGAGATTGAGTTTTCTATAGATTTGGTACGAACGGGACCCATATCTATAGCTCCTTATAGGATGCCACCGGCCGAAAGTTAATGTAATTGAAGAAGCAATTAGAGGAGCTACTAGAGAAGAAATTCATTAGGCCTAGTGTTTCACCATGGGGAGCTCCAAAGGTTATTTGTCAAGAAGAAGGATGGGAGCTATGTTATGTGTGGATTATAGGCAGCTAAACCAAGTGACCATAAAGAATAAATACCCTTTGCCTAGAATAGATGACCTCATGGACCAATTAAGAGGAGCCCAAGTGTTTTCCAAGATAGATCTGCAATCAGATACCACCAGATTCGAGTGAAGGAGGAGGACATACCAAAGACAGCCTTTAGGACTAGATATGGACATTATGAGTTTAATGTGATGTCGCTTGGGTTAACCAATGCACCGGCAGTGTTTATGGACTACATGAATAGGATATTTAGACCATACTTGGACAAGTTTGTAATAGTGTTCATCGATGACATTCTAGTTTACTCTAGAACTCAAGAAGAGCACCAAGAACACTTACGAGTGGTGTTGGAGGTGTTGAGGAACAAGAAACTTTATGCAAAGTTGTCCAAGTGTGAATTTTGGACGAAGGAAGTTAAGTTCTTAGGTCATGTAGTGTCACATGGGGAATAGCAAGAGACCCAAGTAAGATAGAAGCGGTGCAACAATGGGAAACCCCTACCACCAGAAAGGAGATTAGGAGTTTTCTAGGGCTAGCCTTACTACCGAAGGTTCATTAGAGGTTTTTCCCAAATTACCTTACCCTCACCAAGCTAACAAGGAAGAATTCAACTTTTATATGGAGCCCAGAATGTGAAGAGAGTTTCCAAGAACTAAAGAAGAAGTTGACTACTACCCCTGCCCTAATCCTACCGACCCAAAAGAAAAATTTGAGGTGTATTGTGATGCCTCTGAAGAGGACTAGGATGTGTTTTGATGCAAAATAGGAACGTAGTAGCCTATGCCTCTAGACAGCTCAAACCCCATGAAGTTAATTACCCAACCCATGACTTAGAGCTAGCGGCTATTGTCTTTGCCTTAAAAATCTGGAGACATCATCTTTATGGTGTAAAGTTTGAAGTCTTTTCTGACCACAAAAGTCTAAAATACCTCTTCAACCAAAAGGAACTCAATATGAGACAAAGGCGTTGGATGGAGTTTCTCAAGGACTATGACTTTGGGTTGAACTACCACCCAGAAAGGCAAATGTGGTAGCAGACGCTTTGAGTCGTAAGTCCTTGCATGCCGCTTGGCTCATGGTGAAAGAAAATGAGCCGATAGAAGATTTTAGGAACCTCAACTTAGGATATAGGGGACTTCGTAACAAATTTGGTTAAGCCTAAGTGTAACCAAGTAGCTTTAAGGATCAAATAATTCAAGCCCAAAGGGAAGATGAGGATTTCCTTAGAACCTTAACCCTTGTCAAGTAGGAAAGTTGAAAGAGTTTGTCCAGGATAAGGAAGGAGTGTGGAGATACCAAGGGAGAATCTGTACCTGCAAAAGAAGGATTGAGAGCTAGCATTTTGGAAGAAGCCCACAAGAGTCAATTTAGTGTACACCCGGTATAACCAAGATGTACCATGACCTAAAAAGATGTTCGTGGCCAAAGATGAAAGCAGATATAGCAAATATAGTGCAAAAATGTTTGGTATGCCAAAAAGTGAAGATAGAGTATCAAAAACCCTCCTGAGTGTGCAACCTCTCGAAATCCCGAATGGAAGTGGGAAGGAATATCCATGGATTTCGTGATGGGATTGCCAAGAACGCCACCTGACATGACTCCATATGGGTAATTGTGGATAGATTGACCAAATCGCTCACTTTTTACCCATTCGAGCAAATTACCCTTTGGAAAAGTTAGCTCACTATACATCCAAGAGATAATAAGGCTCCATGGAGTACCCAAAACCATTGTCTCAGATAGGGATCCAAGGTTCACCTCAAGATTTTGGGGAGCTTTGCAAAAGGCGTTTGGTTCAAGGTTGTGTCTAAGCACCGCTTATCACCCTCAAACCGATGGACAATCGTAAAGAACAATTCAAACCCTTGAGGATATGCTAAGAGCATGTGTCTTAGACCAGCCAAAAGTTGGGACAAACAACTTCCATTGATTGAGTTTGCATATAATAATAGTTACCACACTAGTATTGGGATGGCACCCTATGAGGCTTTGTATGGTAGAAAGTGTCAATCACCACTTTGTTGGTGTGACCCGTGAGAGCAAAGTATTTTGGGCCCTGATTTGGTAGAAGAGACAACCAAACAAATAAGGAGAATTAGGGAAAGAATCCTCACCGCCGTAGTAGGCGTAAGAGCTATGCCGACAAGAGAAGGAAACCTCGAATTTCAAGAAGGAGAACACATATTCTTGCGAATTACTCCTACCACGGTATAGGTCGTGCAATGAAAGTCAAAAAGCTAAGCCCTAGATTCTTAGGACCCTTCCAAATCCTCAAAAAGGTAGGTCCCTCCGCCTACCAAATTGCATTACCTCCAAATTTGTCTAACCTACACAATGTTTTTCATGTGTCCCAATTGAGAAAGTATCAATGACTCACCATATGTTTGAGCCGTAAACTATACAATTAAAAGATGACTTAACTTTTGAATTACCACCGATGAGGATCGTGGATCATAGCATCAAGCACCGAGAAACAAATCAGATCTCCGGTCCGAGTAGCCTGGGACAAGATGGAATGGAAGAGCACACATGGGAGCTCGAGGAAGATATGCGAAAAAGAATTTCCAAACCTATTCATGTGTATCAAATTTTGAGGGCAAAATTTTTAATAAGAAGGGGAGAAATGTAACATCCCCAAATTTATAACTAAGAATCTTAATTATCGATAGCAAAACCAAGAGAATCTGGACAAATGTTATGAAACACAACAAATAAACTACTTAAGTATGTCTAGAGAAAATGCAAAGAATTACTTAAAATGCCATCACTTAGTGGAAATTACTTAAAATGCCCTTGCTATGTAAAGGAAATTACCAAACTACCCTTGCCTTATTAAATGACAAAGATACCCTTACTCTATGAATGGAATTACAAGAATATCCACTAACATCTTTGCACAAAACATGGAAACGTGTTTGCATAAAACATGGAAACATGTTTGCATAAAACATGGAGCATTTTCATCCAACATGTTTGCACAAAACATGGAAACGTGTTTGCACAAAACATGGAAACGTGTTTGCACAAAACATGGAAACGTGTTTGCACAAAACAAGGAGCATTTTCATCCCAAAATTCAGCCAACATGTTTCCATAAATCATGCTCCAAGTGCTTTCCATCTTCCTGCTTTTTTCTCTAATCTTTCCACTATAAATACTCCTCAAACTCTCTTCAATTCAGAAACTCCCTAAGTGTTCTTTCTTTCTTATTCTATCATTCTTCTTATGTTCTTCAAAAACTTCTCTTGATCCTCTAAACTTCATCCAAACACTTCAATCCTAAGTCCAAACTTTCACTAGCCCTCACAAGAGTTACAATCTTTAA
Source organism: Dalbergia cultrata (assembly GCA_031216105.1). Classification (NCBI taxonomy): domain Eukaryota; kingdom Viridiplantae; phylum Streptophyta; class Magnoliopsida; order Fabales; family Fabaceae; genus Dalbergia; species Dalbergia cultrata. The sequence continues at coordinate 35,462,323 of CM062344.1, read as the reverse complement.
CTCTAGTGAGAAATATTTTCTTAAGCATTCAAGTTCTAGAGCCAAGATTCAAGGAGGGTCATCCACTCCAAAGACTCTTGTTCAAGCTTAAGGAAGAAGAGAAGGACCTATTTAAGACCCTACACAAGAGGTAGGAGCTTCATCTTTAATTGTTCAAGCATTGTTGGCTTCTAACCTTGATAGAATGCCTCAAGTTTGAGTTATTATCAAAAGTTTTAAATGATTATTTGAAAATATATTTTTAGAAATATGACATGTTCTATTTTGTTATGAGTACCTTTATGATGTTATCAAACTCAAATATAACTTGAAAAGATTGTATGTGAAACCTGATTTAATAAAGGTAACTTAAGACATGAAAATGGTAGGTGCTGGAAATTCTAGTTGTTTCTGGCAGCAGGTACTTCTGAAAGCTACTGTTCATAAAATATTAAGTATCTCGAAATTAAAATAATTTTACTATAAACTAGACTCATTATAGAACACTCTCCAAAAGAATCACCTAAAACGGAGTTTTCTAGCTCAAGATATAAATTTTTAAAGTAGAGCCTAAGACTGAAACTTTAAATCTGACCTTGTAGTAGTAAAATAGATGTAACTCACTCTAGAAAAATGTAAATGGACTGATTTCAACTTTGTTGGAGAGCTAACACATATAGGAATACACCCATATATGTTATGTATAAAGCTTTGTACCACGTAAATACAGAATGAGAAATAAATTTCGGGATAGTGTACTGTGAAAGTGCAGTTTGGAAAGGTTCTGCTAAGGAAAGACTTGGTATTTAAGCATGTCCATTGTGACCCACCTCTCTTTCTGGGAACCCTCCTATGCATGGTTTACAGTTGATTTACACTATTCCAAAGATGTAAATGCTAAAATTTGATGAGTTAGGAATTTGGAACTACCTTTACTAACAAGTATACAGAGAATTATAAACTTTCTTCTAAAAGATGTCAAAACTATAAATAAAAGAATCAAGTCTTGTAAAGAGAGAATTTTAAGAATTTAAGTAGAATAATAATCTTCAAGAGTTATATGAAAGTCATAATAAAAATATATAAAGAACCTATAATAATATTTTGAAGTGCATTAATGTATTAATGGAATGCTAAGAGTACAAAGAACACTAAGAGAAAAAGATAATACTAAGACATCCATTACCTCTTACGAACACTAGGAACTCAACTTGATAACTTTGGTTAGTTAATATGAATTATCTATGAAAGTGTTTACTATGAGATTTACATGATATTGTCCATGTTTTATGAAGTGATTTATAGTAATGTGAATGTATGGTGATGAATTATGAAATGATGAGGATGAATGATTGATTGCCCAAGGTTTATTGTGATTACATGATAATATGCATACATTCATTTTCCAAAAGAAATAATAAAAGTAAAGTTTGAAAAAGTAGCAATGAAAGTCTGGAAAAGTGGACTTGAGCTAAACTCACCCCTAAACCGTTGAGATCACGGCAACGGAATGAAAACAAAAAGGTTATGGCGACGGCCATGGTATGAGCTCATTACCCTTTTAGGGTGGTCTAAGGCATTGATGCATTCATCCCGTGAATAATTAAGAAATATGTTGATGAAATAAATGAAAGATGATGATCACTAAACAAGTGAATGTTGAGGATGAGTAATCATGAAATGCATGCAGCTCCTAAATGATTATTGCTTATTAGTGGTTTTACATGATATGCTTATATGTATGCTTGATGAAATACCAATGAATATTTCGCTAATGTTCAAGATTAGTTTAAAAGTAATCGCACTTCGCTAATCACGCTTGTGAAAGTTTGATAATTGAATCCTTACTGCTCACCTTTTATAATAAACCCGAAGTGACTGGACGACAACGATGACACTTTTAGTACAAGTAGGAACTCCTACTGAGAAATCATGTATTTCTCACTCCTATGTTTATTTTCCGTTGTCGTTACCAGAGACAGACGTGTCCACCTAAAGCAACGAGGCCGTAGCTGAGGAAGGAGGTAGCACGTGAAGATTTCAAACCGTTCAAGTAGGAGCATTCCGAGCTTTAGTTACATTATAGTTTGTGAGAAACAATTAGTAATAGTAGAACTTATATTGTTATTTGTAATAACTTATCAAGATAATATATGCCCTGTTGTGACTTATGTATTAAGTGATTATATTCCAGTTTATGTGATAATTGTTCTACACTTAGTCTTTTATTCCGCTTATTTAATTAAGTGCGCAATGTAATTTGATTATTATCTATAAAAGCCCTATGTATTTCACTTCTCGTTACAGGCTTAAGTTTTCAAAAAAATTAATTTATTTAAAGAAAAATTAAACTTCCATTATTTTTCTAAGTTAATTTCAAAAGAAAATTAATACAAGGCATAAGTGACAACTAATAGAATCCAAATGTGAACTTAAGCACAGTGGGGTTCTATTAGGTGTTACATTATGGTATCGAGCAGCTCATCCTATTTAAGCCTGAGGAATGGACTAACTATGCTTCGCCTATGATATCATGCTATTAATCTTATCTCAGATGATGGGATATAGGATTTAGAAATGCATGATCGCCTTGTGATATCGCCATAGTTGCTACCATGCTTAGCTATAGTATTGAGCCCGATCAACTCGATGACTTGTTTGGTGTGTCTAGGAACTAATGGCAAAGCAAAATGTGACGTGCATGGGGCACGCGGTGGAGGTAATCGTGATGAACCGCAAATGCACTCCAGAGATGGCTAGGCTATGCAAGCACAAGCAACGGTGATGAGGGAGCAGATGAATAGGATGTCGAAGAATCAGTTGGGAACCAAGAACATGGAAAATTCTCGTAATTCAAGAGGGCCGACCTCCGTAATTCAAAGGGACAACTAACCCCAAATAGCCGACATATGGATTCAAGAGATGGAGAAGGTTTTCTCGGTGGTAGAATGCTCGATGAACAAAAGGTGGCATTCTCTACTTATATGTCGAAGGAGAGGCTGCGCTGGTGGAAGGGTGCAAAGGGCTTGCTTGAAAGTGCCGACATACAGATTACGTGGGAGGTTTTCTATGCTACATTCCATAAGAAATATTTTCCAGATCCGGTTAAGAAGGCAAAGGAAGTAGAATTTCAAGGTCGACACAAGGAAATCAAGTGTGGTCGAGTACACAATAAGTTTGAAGAACTGATCAAACACTCAACTAGCTACCAAAGTAATCCCAACGAGGCTTGGAAATGCATGAAATATGAGAGTGGTTTGAGGCCGACATTTTGGCATCTGTGGCTCCACCGAGGTCACCGACTATGCATCTTTAGTCGGAAAAGCCAAGTGGTCGAGAGTTGCAATCGCCAACTAGTTGCCCACCGAGTTGAAGAGAATAGGAAGAGGTCTCAAGCCAACAAGGTCACCGAGGGTTCCCACCCCTTACAAGAAACCCTACCAAGGAGGTGGATTTAAAGGGAAACAACCCCAACACCCTATGATGAATCAACCTAAGACACAAGCTGTTAATCGACCTAGGATGGCAGCTGTCCCTGAACCTATGACTAGACCCCCTTGTGCCACTTGTGGAAAGATACATGGTAGGGAATGCATATTTGGTAAGAATGTTTGTTATCGGTGTGGACAGACAGACACTATTCTAGAGAGTGCCTAAAGCTCAATCACCCTCTACACTTAAGCCTAAGGCACAGGACGCGTGTTTGCTATCATCGCCGAGATGCCCTCGTAATCCGATGATCCGATTCAAGGTAAGTGTATAATTAATGGAAAACCCTTAATTGTATTGTTTGATTCTCGCAACACATTCATTCATTTCATATGATTGTGCTAATAAGTTGAGGTTGTATATATCTGACTTAAAAATCATCTTAGTTGTCTCTACACCCACTATAAATACTGTTAGAACTGATCAAGCCTGCCTAAATTGTGAATTTGAGGTAGCCGATAGGATTTTTCATCATGATTTAGTTTGTCTACCCTTGTCTAGTTTTGATGTAATCTTGGGCATGGATTGGCTTTCTACAACCGTGTGTTACTACATTGTGCAAATAAGTCACTAGTATTTCTTCCCAAACCATCTTTACCCAATCCTCTAAACTTGATAGAAAGGTACGACTATACCTAAACTCCATTATCGTGGGGATAGTAGGAATGAAGAGCGAGGATATGTTTTCCGATGACAAGTGAGAGGGAAGTGGAGCAAGCTCTAGAAAAGATCCTTGTAGTAAAGGAATTCTCAGATGTTTTTCCTGATGACATACCTGAATTTCCTCCAAAAAGGGAGATTGAGTTTTCTATAGATTTGGTACCGGGAACGGGACCCATATCTATAGCTCCTTATAGGATGCCACCGTCGAGTTAATGTAATTGAAGAAGCAATTAGAGGAGCTACTAGAGAAGAAATTCATTAGGCCTAGTGCTTCACCATGGGGAGCTCCAAAGGCTATTTGTCAAGAAGAAGGATGGGAGCTATGCGGTTATGTGTGGATTATAGTCAGCTAAACCAAGTGACCATAAAGAATAAATACCCTTTGCCTAGAATAGATGACCTCATGGACCAATTAAGAGGAGCCCAAGTGTTTTCCAAGATAGATCTGCGATCGATACCACCAGATTCGAGTGAAGGAGGAGGACATACCAAAGACAGCCTTTAGGACTAGATATGGACATTATGAGTTTAATGTGATGTCGCTTGGGTTAACCAATGCACCGCAAGTGTTTATGGACTACATGAATAGGATATTTAGACCATACTTGGACAAGTTTGTAATAGTGTTCATCGATGACATTCTAGTTTACTCTAGAACTCAAGAAGAGCACGAAGAACACTTACGAGTGGTGTTGGAGGTGTTGAGGAACAAGAAACTTTATGCAAAGTTGTCCAAGTGTGAAGTTTGGACGAAGGAAGTTAAGTTCTTAGGTCATGTAGTGTCACATGGGGAATAGCAAGAGACCCAAGTAAGATAAAAGCGGTGCAACAATGGGAAACCCCTACCATCAGTAAAGGAGATTAGGAGTTTTCTAGGGCTAGCCTTACATTACCGAAGGTTCATTAGAGGTTTTTCCCAAATTACCTTACCCTCACCAAGCTAACAAGGAAGAATTCAGCTTTTATATGGAGCCCAGAATGTGAAGAGAGTTTCCAAGAACTAAAGAAGAAGTTGACTACTACCCTGTCCCTAATCCTACCCGACCCAAAAGAAAAATTTGAGGTGTATTGTGATGCCTCTGAAGAGGACTAGGATGTGTTTTGATGCAAAATAGGAATGTAGTAGCCTATGCCTCTAGACAGCTCAAACCCCATGAAGTTAATTACCCAACCCATGACTTAGAGCTAGCGGCTATTGTCTTTGCCTTAAAAATCTGGAGACATCATCTTTATGGTGTAAGGTTTGAAGTCTTTTCTGACCACAAAAGTCTAAAATACCTCTTCAACCAAAAGGAACTCAATATGAGACAAAGGCGTTGGATGGAGTTTCTCAAGGACTATGACTTTGGGTTGAACTACCACCCAGGAAAGGCAAATGTGGTAGCAGACGCTTTGAGTCGTAAGTCCTTGCATGCCGCTTGGCTCATGGTGAAAGAAAATGAGCTGATAGAAGATTTTAGGAACCTCAACTTAGGATATAGGGGGACTTCAGAACAAATTTGGTTAAGCCAGCTAAGTGTAACCAGAGCTTTAAGGATCAAATAATTCAAGCCCAAAGGGAAGATGAGGATTTCCTTAGAACCTTAACCCTTGTCGAAGTAGGAAAGTTGAAAGAGTTTGTCCAGGATAAGGAAGGAGTGTGGAGATACTAAGGGAGAATCTGTGTACCTGCAAAAGAAGGATTGAGAGCTAGCATTTTGGAAGAAGCCCACAAGAGTCAATTTAGTGTACACCACAGTATAACCAAGATGTACCATGACCTAAAAAAGATGTTCTGGTGGCCAAAGATGAAAGCAGATATAGCAAATATAGTGCAAAAATGTTTGGTATGCCAAAAAGTGAAGATAGAGCATCAAAAACCCTCCGGAGTGCTGCAACCTCTCGAAATCCCCGAATGGAAGTGGGAAGGAATATCCATGGATTTCGTGATGGGATTGCCAAGAACGCCACCTGACATGACTCCATATGGGTAATTGTGGATAGATTGACCAAATCTGCTCACTTTTTACCCATTCGAGCAAATTACCCTTTGGAAAAGTTAGCTCAGCTATACATCCAAGAGATAATAAGGCTCCATGGAGTACCCAAAACCATTGTCTCAGATAGGGATCCAAGGTTCACCTCAAGATTTTGGGGAGCTTTGCAAAAGGCGTTTGGTTCAAGGTTGTGTCTAAGCACTGCTTATCACCCTCAAACTGATGGACAATCGTAAAGAACAAGTTAAACCCTTGAGGATATGCTAAGAGCATGTGTCTTAGACCAGCCAAAAAGTTGGGACAAACAACTTCCATTGATTGAGTTTGCATATAATAATAGTTACAACACTAGTATTGGGATGGCACCCTATGAGGCTTTGTATGGTAGAAAGTGTCAATCACCACTTTGTTGGTGTGACCCTGGAGAGCAAAGTATTTTGGGCCCTGATTTGGTAGAAGAGACAACCAAACAAATAAGGAGAATTAGGGAAAGAATCCTCACTGCTCGTAGTAGGCGTAAGAGCTATGCTGACAAGAGAAGGAAACCTCTCGAATTTCAAGAAGGAGAACACATATTCTTGCGAATTACTCCTACCACAGGTATAGGTCGTGCAATGAAAGTCAAAAAGCTAAGCCCTAGATTCTTAGGACCCTTCCAAATCCTCAAAAAGGTAGGTCCCTCCGCCTACCAAATTGCATTACCTCCAAATTTGTCTAACCTACACAATGTTTTTCATGTGTCCCAATTGAGAAAGTATCAATGACTTACCATATGTTTGAGCCGTAAACTATACAATTAAAAGATGACTTAACTTTTGAATTACCACCGATGAGGATCGTGGATCATAGCATCAAGCAAATGAGAAACAAATCAGTATCTCTCGGTCCGAGTAGCCTGGGACAAGATGGAATGGAAGAGCACACATGGGAGCTCGAGGAAGATATGCTAAAAGAATTTCCAAACCTATTCATTGTATCAAATTTTGAGGGCAAAATTTTTAATAAGAAGGGAGAAATGTAACATCCCCAAATTTATAACTAAGAATCTTAATTATCGATAGCAAAACCAAGAGAATCTGACAAATGTTATGAAACACAACAAATAAACTACTTAAGTATGTCTAGAGAAAATGCAAAGAATTACGAAAATGCCATCACTTAGTGGAAATTACGAAAATGCCCTTGCTATGTAAAGGAAATTACCAAACTACCCTTGCCTTATTAAATGACAAAGATACCCTTACTCTATGAATGGAATTACAAGAATATCCACTAACATCTTTGCACAAAACATGGAAACGTGTTTGCATAAAACATGGAAACATGTTTGCATAAAACATGGAGCATTTTCATCCAACATGTTTGCACAAAACATGGAAACGTGTTTGCACAAAACATGGAAACGTGTTTGCACAAAACATGGAAACGTGTTTGCACAAAACATGGAAACGTGTTTGCACAAAACAAGGAGCATTTTCATCCCAAAATTCAGCCAACATGTTTCCATAAATCATGCTCCAAGTGCTTTCCATCTTCTGTTTTTTTCTCTAATCTTTCCACTATAAATACTCCTCAAACTCTCTTCAATTCAGAAACTCCCTAAGTGTTCTTTCTTTCTTATTCTATCATTCTTCTTATGTTCTTCAAAACTTCTCTTGATCCTCTAAACTTCATCCAAACACTTCAATCCTAAGTCCAAACTTTCACTAGCCCTCACAAGAGTTACAATCTTTAACTCTAGTGAGAAATATTTTCTTAAGCATTCAAGTTCTAGAGCCAAGATTCAAGGAGGGTCATCCACTCCAAAGACTCTTGTTCAAGCTTAAGGAAGAAGAGAAGGACCCTTTTAGACCCTACACAAGAGGTAGGAGCTTCATCTTTAATTGTTCAAGCATTGTTGGCTTCTAACCTTGATAGAATGCCTCAAGTTTGAGTTATTGTCAAAAGTTTTAAATGATTATTTGAAAAATATATTTTTAGAAATATGACATGTTCTATTTTGTTATGAGTACCTTTATGATGTTATCAAACTCAAATATAACTTGAAAAGATTGTATGTGAAACCTGATTTAATAAAGGTAACTTAAGACATGAAAATGGTAGGTGCTGGAAATTCTAGTTGTTTCTGGCAGCAGGTACTTCTGAAAGCTACTGTTCATAAAATATTAAGTATCTCGAAATTAAAATAATTTTACTATAAACTAGACTCATTATAGAACACTCTCCAAAAAGAATCACCTAAAACGGAGTTTTCTAGCTCAAGATATAAATTTTTAAAGTAGAGCCTAAGACTGAAACTTTAAATCTGACCTTGTAGTAGTAAAATAGATGTAACTCACTCTAGAAAAATGTAAATGGACTGATTTCAACTTTGTTGGAGAGCTAACACATATAGGAATACACCCATATATGTTATGTATAAAGCTTTGTACCACGTAAATACAGAATGAGAAATAAATTTCGGGATAGTGTACTGTGAAAGTGCAGTTTGGAAAGGTTCTGGCTAAGGAAAGACTTGGTATTTAAGCATGTCCATTGTGACCCACCTCTCTTTCCTGGGAACCCTCCTATGCATGGTTTACAGTTGATTTACACTATTCCAAAGATGTAAATGCTAAAATTTGATGAGTTAGGAATTTGGAACTACCTTTACTAACAAGTATACAGAGAATTATAAACTTTCTTCTAAAAGATGTCAAAACTATAAATAAAAGAATCAAGTCTTGTAAAGAGAGAATTTTAAGAATTTAAGTAGAATAATAATCTTCAAGAGTTATATGAAAGTCATAATAAAAATATATAAGGAACCTATAATAATATTTTGAAGTGCATTAATGTATTAATGGAATGCTAAGAGTACAAAGAACACTAAGAGAAAAAGATAATACTAAGACATCCATTACCTCTTACGAACACTAGGAACTCAACTTGATAACTTTGGTTAGTTAATATGAATTATCTATGAAAGTGTTTACTATGAGATTTACATGATATTGTCCATGTTTTATGAAGTGATTTATAGTAATGTGAATGTATGGTGATGAATTATGAAATGATGAGGATGAATGATTGATTGCCCAAGGTTTATTGTGATTACATGATAATATGCATACATTCATTTTCCAAAAGAAATAATAAAAGTAAAGTTTGAAAAAGTAGCAATGAAAGTCTGGAAAAGTGGACTTGAGCTAAACTCACGGCTTAACCCCCTAAACCGCTGAGATCACGGCAACGGAATGAAAACCAAAAAGGTTATGGCGACGGCCATGGTATGAGCTCATTACCCTTTTAGGGTGGTCTAAGGCATTGATGCATTCATCCCGTGAATAATTAAGAAATATGTTGATGAAATAAATGAAAGATGATGATCACTAAACAAGTGAATGTTGAGGATGAGTAATCATAAAATGCATGCAGCTCCTAAATGATTATCGCTTATTAGTGGTTTTACATGATATGCTTATATGTATGCTTGATGAAATCTTGAATGAATATTTCGCTAATGTTCAAGATTAGTTTAAAAGTAACTGCACTTGACTAATCACATTTGTGAAAGTTTGATAATTGAATCCTTACTGCTCACCTTTTTATAATAAACCCGATGTGACTGGGACGACAACGATGACACTTTTAGTACAAGTAGGAACTCCCATCGAGAAATCATGTATTTCTCACTCCTATGTTTATTTTCCGTTGTCGTTACGAGAGACAGACGTGTCCACCTAAAGCAACGAGGCCGTAGCTGAGGAAGGAGGTAGCACGTGAAGATTTCAAACCGTTCAAGTAGGAGCATTCCGAGCTTTAGTTACATTATAGTTTGTGAGAAACAATTAGTAATAGTAGAACTTATATTGTTATTTGTAATAACTTATCAGTATAATATATGCCCTGTTGTGACTTATGTATTAAGTGATTATATTCCAGTTTATGTGATAATTGTTCTACACTTAGTCTTTTATTCCGCTTATTTAATTAAGTGTGCAATGTAATTTGATTATTATCTATAAAAGCGCTATGTATTTCACTTCTCGTTACAGGCTTAAGTTTTCAAAAAAATTAATTTATTTAAAGAAAAAAAAAACTTCCATTATTTTTCTAAGTTAATTTCAAAAGAAAATTAATACAAGGCATAAGTGACAACTAATAGAATCCAAATGTGAACTTAAGCACAGTGGGGTTCTATTAGGGTGTTACAATAAATACACAGCTTGCAAAAGCCAACTCAAATCTTGAGAAAGTGGAGTTGAGAAAAGAAACAACTTTGGAAATCCAACAAGTTCTAAAGTTGAAACTTCGTAGCCTTTTTCCTTTGTTTAGTTTTTCATACCATGCCCATTGTATTGAGCTTTATTTGGAAGATGGAAAGTTTGACAAATACTTGCTCGGTCGAGTTTACTTTCTTTTATTTTCCCTTGCTAATTTGGAGAGCTTTTGAGTACCCGAGCTTCGCAGGGATCTTTCCTTCGGCCGTACCTTTTGGGAGGGGATGTAGTTTAGTGCTCGTAGCATAGTAGGAGGGTAGTATTTTGGGTTTTTATGCTTACGTTGTACCATGTACTTTGCTATCTGTTGTATTTCCTTTTTCCGTTGTATTCCAAGCTCTGCTCGTTTCTATAAGGGTATGACTAGTTATGTACTTTAGCTACTTTATTATTAATGAAATGTTTCTGTCATCTTCATGATCTATGTTCTTCTTATGTATGATTTATTTTGCATGATTGTTTATGATCGTTACGCGTGCTTTACGTTTTTGTCATTCGATTAGTTAAGCTCGCGGCTCTCACTTTGTTTTATGTTTTCAGAAAGAAAAATTTTCCCGTAATTTCCGCTAAGTATTTTAATGAAAGAATGAGACTATGGAGTAATAGCCTAATGTTTAACCTAATGTGTTCTAGAAAGTTGGGTTAAAAATTAGGGTGTTACACTAGACCAAGTTATTTTTGTCGTAACACTAATCCTTTTGCTGGTTCTTATTTTATTCTTAGCCAATTGTCCTTTTGTTTGTTAAGGTTGGGCTAATATTGCCAAGTACGTTTTTTCAAAGCCGAAATGGTGAATTTTTTTACTTAACTATGGAGAGTATATTTTTAAAAATGGGCCAATACGGGAAGCATTCTTTAGATTGTGTTCATGTATATATATGATTGTTTTTGGATTAAAAATTGTGCTTTGACTTTTGTTAGATGACTAAATAAGTGATTGAGATATATATTTTTAACTTAACTGTGACGGTTTGTTAATTATGTGTTTCGAATATTTTAGTTGTGACAGCTTGATATTCAAAAACCCTTTTTAGAAATAAAATCAATCAACCAACAATTATTTTATACAGAACTACGTGACTTTGAATTCCTCATTGCACCAGAGGATACGTAGGAGCAGGCATCCCTGTCAAGTCAAAATTAAATTTTCATAATTTTTTATTTCTTGTAAATAATGTTTCAAAATGTTTATTTATCTATTTTTGGTTTATAGGAGACATTTTATTATTAATTTAAATTATTCATTTATTTGTTGAGTATTTTATTTTGAATAATGACATTAATGTAGCCGTGACGACTTATTAACTCAATGTTTTGAACATCTGAGTTGTGACAACTTAATGTTCCAAAATTTCATTTTTTTAAAAAATATTTATTATTTATTTTGTAATATATTTATCTTATTTGCAAATATTCATTATTTGTTGGCGACATTTTATTTTATTTATTCAATTCAAATTATCTATTTTATTATGTAAATATTTTATTTCAAATAAAGAAGTTAATTTAGCCATGATGGTTTGTTAACTTAGTATTTTGGATACCTGAGCTATGATAGTTTGGTACTCCGAAATTTCATTCTTTTAAGAAAGATTTCTTTTTATAACTTTCTTGAAATAAAAGTGAAAATAAATATTTTGAAAGGTTATTAATAATTTGCTTAATTCAATTAAGGTGACCGTAGTAATACGAATGTATTAGGGGTACTGCGAAAATAAATTTTTTGCCTTTCCCTGTGCATAATCGACTCCTGAATCCAAATCTGGTTTCAAAGATCATTTTCTTTAAATTAAATTGGTTTTTCCATATTTTTCCCAATTAAATAAAAATTTGGTGGGGACTCCAATTTTCAAATTCTTTTTCGCCCCGTCATAATCCCTGCCATGACAGCCCTATAGAAGAGAATAAGAAATTTAAATCACCTAAAGGAATAAAGATGAATGATCATGTTAGAAGGCTTATCTTCTTTATGCTATGTCTATTTAGTGTGATTTTGTGACATCTTGTATGTGGCATTGACATGAATTCATGATATAATATGATGCATTCATGACATTAAGATTCATGCTAAAAGATACGAGCCTCGGCTAATGCTAAAAGATACGAGCCTCGGCTAATGCTAAAAGATTCTTAATAAATGAACCTTATATATGCTCACTATTTTCATAATAAAACCTGAGGTTTCGAGGATGTAGATGATGACACATGTTAGGAGGTGAAAACTCTACTGAGATTCTTCTATAAGTTTATCATCCCCTCTTTCTTTCTTCTCCACCTTGTCTTTAAAGGTTGATGGCGACATTCGTGATCTACATTGATGTCTCGACCTGGGCGATGCACTATCACCCGGTTAACCAATCCTACCTTTTTGTAGGTCATTGTGCTGTCCACCTGTTCGTGCTCTTAGACTATCCTTTCACACATCCCGTTACTAATGTCTGATTCTCCCGTACTACTCTATTCGCGGATGACTTCACTTTCAAGCACGTGCGCCAGCGTGCCTAGTAGTTTCCCTATGCTCGCATTGTTGCATCTGCCATATGTGATTTCCCTGACTATATCCCTCGGTCACCTCCTTGCCATGCTGAGTCTATGTTGCATCAAAAGAGTCACCTTCCTAGTATTCTTTTGATGGTTCCGCCCCTGCCGTCCATATAGAGATGGGAGGCAATAATGACGGAGAAGCTACTGTGACATACCCACTGAGGGGCGCCATGTCAGTTCGTAGAGGAGTCACTTGCCCTTGTCGAGGAGCCCGTGTTCGCCCTATTAGTCATCTCGCTACACCTGATGATATGGCCAGTGTAATTAGGTATCTTCCTACCTCTTGGGAGTGGCATCTGTAGGAGTCGATGGTGGACCTCTTAGAGTGCCTGTGCATATTTAGCTAAGAGGATAGCCTTCTTTAGTTTTTTTTTTTATTAGAGGTTATTTACTTCAGGTGCGCCCTAGTAGAAGTAAAGGGAGGGGAGGTCTTTATTAGATTGTATTTAGTTTTCTTTTGCATATTGTTCACACTTATATTCGGATGACTATACTTAGCTCAACCTATGTTGGTAGGCATGACACTACTTTACACGTATATTTTGTTGCGTGATGGGGAACGGTTGATATAGATAATATATAAACACATGATGATATGATTATGCTTATGATATTGTGGTACTTGTATCTCGTGTATACTTGTGACATGCTTTTAGCTTTCTCTCTTATATGTTAGACAAATGACATGTTTTACTTAGTATACGCGGCTCAAATTTTGTTTTATGTTTCAAAAAAAATTTACCCATATTTTTACTAAAGTATTTCTCAAAGCCTAAATCAAGAACTGGAACAAAAGAGTAATAACTAATAATTAACTTGAATGCATCCAAGGTGTGTTTGGTTAAATATTAGGAATTGGAGAGAGAAAACACTATTCAAGATTCCATGACTAGAAATCTTGAATTTAAAATAAGATTTTAAGTTGTAATTAAGCACTTTTAGGTTCTAATCAACTTTAATAAATTATTTTGACTCAAGATTAATTATGGAAATTAATTAATCTTCGATTAGAGCCTAATATTGCTTAGGTTTGCTTAATCACGCGATTAAGCGTAAAAACACGAAACTAGGGGTAAAATCATAATTTTGCACTAATTTTGCCCGGGACCTCCATAATTAAAACTGAGGTCGTAGAATACATAAAAATTCCTTTTAAAACCATCTAGAGAAGTTTCGGGTTCATCCGGCACTTGCAAATAGGTAAAACACCGCAGGGGCGTTTTGGTCATTTTGACCCAAAAACTCGAAAAACGAGATTTTCGATTCTGGAAAGGTACACAGGTCATCTAATCCCCTTCCAACATTGATTTTGCCCTTCGAGTACTGCCAGATCGGTTTTCCTCGAATTCTGGGCCGAAAATGACCTCAGGGGCATTTCGGTCATTTTCACTCTAGCAGAAAATCGGGGCGTTACAACGTATGTTCGAAAGGATGAATCAACAAGCGCCTGCTGCTCCTGCTCCCCCTGCTGCTGAAGCAATCGAGCAAGCCCGCTTCGGTGAGTTCCGCAAGGCGAATCCACCGGTGTTCGAGGGGGCCCTGGATCCCGACAAGGCTGACGAGTGGATCAAGGATATGGAGAAGATCTACTCCGTGGTTGCACCTTTCGGAGGAACAGAAGGTTACTTTTGCTGCCTTCATGCTGAAATCTGACACCGAAGTTACGGTGGACCAAAGACCAAGATCGCTAGAAGTCTGCTGGGAACGTCATTGATCGAAGCTGTTCAAGACCTACTTCTCACGAAGTATTTTCCGAGTCTGTGAGGAATGCAAAGGACATCGACCATGCAAACGACCCAGGTGGGTCTTCTGTCGCCCAGTACACGCCAAAGTTCGAGGAGCTAATCAAGTTCTCGCGAGTGTTTCAAGGGAATCCAGATGAAGTATGGAAGTGCGTCAAGTACGAGGCGGGGTTGATCATGAGTTGAATTACGCAGAGCACACATGGAGATTAGGGACTTTCCAACCCTAGTCAACAAGTGTCGCATCATGGAAGAAGGCCTAAGAAGATCAATGCTTCAAGGGCGAGCGAGCCAAGGGGCTAGGACCTCAAGCCCCAAGGTTCAAGCCACGTCAGTCAAGGAACCACTACAACCCTTACCAGAGCAACCAATTCAGGCAACAACCAACACATCAACAACAACAACGACCACCATTCCCTCAGCAGACTAGACCTCAAGCACGACCATCTTTTCAACATAACGGTAAGAGGAACTTCAACAACAACCAACAACGAGGGCCGGGCGGTCCTCGGTTTAACCAAGGAGGGTCCAGCGGGGCCAAGAACAAGGCGCCACAAGGAACCCTTGTCGCTTACTCCGAGCCTCACCTATGGTTGTTTGTCCCAAGTGCGGGAAGAATCACGGGAACCGCCCATGCCTAGCCGGTCAGAACGCGTGTTTCAAGTGTGGCAAGCCTGGCCACTATGCGAAGGACTGCACTAGCAGAGGGACACCGAACCGTAACCCCGACCACAACACCAAGGAAGAGTCTTCACCCTCAACGCGGAAGATGCCCAGAAATCCAACGATCTCATTCAAGGTATGTGCAAAGTAAATGGTAAACCCTTAACTGTACTATATGACTCTGGTGCTACTCATTCTTTTATATCACTTGCTAGTGTCGAGTCCTTAAATCTGAGAGTCTCTAAACTTCCTTTTGATCTTATTGTTTCTACTCCTACCAATCGTCCTATTAATACTTGTCATTGTTGTTTAAACTGTCATCTTGTTGTAGAAAATAGGTCCTTTAACATAGATTTAATTTGTTTACCCTTGAAAGACATAGGAATTATCTTAGGCATGGATTGGCTTCACGCCAACAGTGTGTTACTAGACTGTGGAACCCAAACCGTAGTTTTTCCTTCTCCTCCCGAAAACATCACTCGACCCATTAGGTTGTACCTAAACTCTGTAGTGGTCTTCTGTAGTGGGGAGAAAACGATGGGATATGTTCTCCTAGCCGCTTGCGATGTAGACTTTGAGCAAAACCTAGGTGAGATACCTGTGGTGAGAGACTATCCCGAAGTATTCCTGGATGAGATACCCGAATTCCCTCCCGAAAAAGAAGTTGAGTTCTCCATAGAATTGGTTCCTGGAACAGGACCAATCTCTATTGCCCCATATAGGATGTCACCCATGGAGCTAGCAGAACTAAAAACCCAGTTGGAGGAACTGTTGGAGAAAAGTTTTATAAGGCCGAGTGCTTCACCTTGGGGCGCTCCGGTCTTATTTGTGAAGAAGAAGGATGGAAGTATGAGGATGTGTATAGATTATAGGCAGTTGAACCAAGTGACCATAAAGAATAAGTACCCATTGCCTAGGATTGATGATCTTATGGACCAGTTGAAAGGAGCAGTAGTGTTTTCTAAGATCGATTTGAGGTCTGGTTACCATCAGATTGGGGTTAGAGATTCGGACATTCCTAAAACCGCCTTTCGAACTCGGTATGGACACTTTGAGTTCAATGTGATGTCTTTCGGTTTGACGAATGCTCCCGCAGTTTTTATGGATTACATGAATACGATCTTTCGACCCTATTTAGATTAATTCGTGGTTGTGTTCATAGATGATATTCTCATCTATTCGAAAACCCACGAGGAGCATGAGCGTCATTTGAGGCTGGTTTTAGATGTACTAAAAGTGAAGAAGTTGTACGCAAAGCTTTCTAAGTGTGGATTTTGGTTAGAGGAAGTAAAGTTCTTAGGACATGTTGTGTCAAAAGGTGGCATAGCTGTCGACCCAAGTAAGATAGAAGCTGTGATGAATTGGTATAGACCAACCTCTCAGAATCGAGATTAGAAGCTTTTTGGGTTTAGCTGGTTATTACCGTAGGTTTATCAAAGGATTTTCCCAGTTAGCCCTACCCTTAACCAAGCTCACTAGGAAGAATACCCCGTTTGAGTGGAACACCGAATGTGAAAAGAGTTTCCTAGAGCTTAAGGAAAAGCTCACCTCAACCCCGGTTTTGGTTTTACCCGACCCCAATGTACCCTTTGAGGTATATTGTGATGCTTCTGGCAAGGGTTTAGGTTGTGTGTTGATGCAGAATAGGCAAGTGGTAGCCTATGCATCCAGACAACTCAAGCCCCACGAGGTAACCTACCCCACCCATGACCTAGAGTTAGCGACCATCGTGTTTACCCTCAAGATGTGGAGACACCATTTGTATGGTGTAAGGTTTGAAGTGTTCTCCGATCATAAGAGTCTCAAGCATCTCTTTGATCAAAAGGAGTTAAACATGAGGCAGAGGAGATGGATGGAATTCCTCAAGGACTATGATTTCGGCTTAAGTTACCACCCTGCCAAGGCTAATCTAGTCGCCGAGGCCTTAAGTCGAAAATCGTTATGTTTGTCAAGTACGATGGTTAATGAAGTTGGGTTAATAGAGCAGTTTAGGAATATGAATGCAGGGATGTATGTGACTGAGAATGGCATCGTGATGAGTCATCTCACGGTGACCAGTGGGTTTAAGCAAAGGATCATGCTTGCCCAAAGAGAAAATGAGGACTTTATGGAGACAATAGAGGCAGTTAAGGCCGGTAAATTGAAGGGTTTTGAGCAAGGCCCTGACTGGTTATGGAGGTTTGAGGGGCGAATCTGCGTGCCCCAAGATGGCGACCTCTGAGAGAAAATCTTGGAGGAGGCTCATAAGAGTCACTTTGCCATTCATCCTGGTGCTACCAAGATGTATCAGGACTTAAAGAGGATGTTTTGGTGGCCCGGACTAAAGAAGGATGTGGTCGCTTGGGTAAGTAAGTGTTTGGTCTGCCAAAAGGTTAAGATCGAACACCAAAAACCTTCTGGCATGTTGTAACCCCTGTCAATCCCTGAGTGGAAGTGGGAGAGTATATCGATGGACTTCATGACAGGATTGCCAAAGACCCAAGCTGGCCATGATGCTGTATGGGTGATAGTGGATCGACTGACCAAGTCGGCTCACTTTCTACCTATTCGAGTCACGTACTCATTGGATAAATTGGCTCAGCTTTACATCCAAGAGATAGTAAGGTTGCATGGAGTGCCGTCGACGATAATCTCGGATAGAGATCCGCGGTTTACGTCACGTTTTTGGGGAGCCTTTCAAAAGGCATTTGGTTCAAAGCTGTGCTTGAGCACTGCTTACCACCCTCAGACGGATGGCCAATCGGAAAGAACCATCCAAACCCTGGAGGATATGCTGAGAGCCTGTGTCTTAGACCAGAAAGGAAGTTGGGATAAGTACATGCCATTAATCGAATTTGCGTATAACAACAGTTATCACGCAAGTATCGATGGCACCGCATTTAAGCATTGTATGGAAGAAAGTGCCAATCACCCTTGTGTTGGTATGAACCCGGAGAACAAAGTGTCTTAGGACCTGATATAGTGAGGGAAACGACGGAGCAAATCAAAAGGATTAAGGATAGAATCCTAACCGCTCAAAGTCGGCAAAAGAGCTATGCGGACAAAAGGCATAAGGCCTTGGAGTTCCAAGAAGGAGAACATGTATTTCTAAGAATCACTCCCACTACAGGAATAGGAAGAGCCATGAAAGTCAAAAGGTTGAGTCCCCGATTTCTCGGCCCTTTTGAAATTCTTCAGAGAATCGGATCTGTAGCCTACAAAATAGCCCTGCCACTCAATCTGTCAAATCTTCATGATGTCTTTCACGTCTCTCAGTTGCGTAAATATGAGTCCGACCCTAGTCATGTCCTAGAACCAGAGCATGTACAGTTAAGAGAGGACCTCACTTTCAATGTACCTCCTACGAGGATCGTGGATCACTGGTCAAGCGGTTAAGGAACAAGTCCTCCTTTGGTGAATGTGGCGTGGGGACGAGACAAGACAGAAGAGTATACATGGGAGCTGGAGTCAGAAATGAGGACGAAGTATCCAGAGCTTTTCTAAGGTAACGAATTTCGAGGACGAAATTCTTTTTAAGGAGGGGAGTAATGTAATGCCCCGATTTTCTGCTAGAGTGAAAATGACCGAAATGCCCCTGAGGTCATTTTCGCCCGCACTGAGGAAAGCCGATCCGGCAAGACTCGAAGGGCAAACTCAATGTTGGAAGGGGATTAGATGACACTGTGTACCTTTAGGAATCGAAAATCTCGTTTTTCGAGTTTTCGGGTCAAAATGACCAAAACGCACCTGCGGTGTTTTACCTATTTGCAAGTGCCGGATGAACCCGAAACTTCTCTAGATGGTTTTAAAAGGAATTTTTATGTATTCTACGACCTCGCTTTAATTATGGAGGTCCGGGCAAAATTAGTGCAAAATTATGATTTTACCCCTAGTTTCAGTTTTTACGCTTAATCACGTGATTAAGCAAACCTAAGCAATATTAGGCTCTAATCGAAGATTAATTAATTTCCATAATTAATCTTGAGTCAAAATAATTTATTAAAGTTGATTATAACCTAAAAGTGCTTAATTACAACTTAAAATCTTATTTTAAATTCAAGATTTCTAGTCATGGAATCTTGAATAGTGTTTTCTCTCTCCAATTCCTTAAATTATGGAATTTTGTCTACATTGTTTTATTCATAAAATGAATTTAAAATCTCCTAAATATGTATGAGTACTCCTTAATCATGTCATAAAGGTTCCTAATCACATTCTTAGTCACCTAAACTTATGCTTAATGACTCCTAACCTTACACCTAAGCTAATACACCCCTAAACACATCACTAACACACTATTACATGACCAAAACTCCCTCCTCCCTTGCTGCATCAGACCTGCACGAAATTCATCATCCATTTTATCACAATTTAATTTTATTTCACACTCCAAAGACTATGGTTGAAGCCATGTCATCAAAGTGCCATTCTCTCACCTCATGTTCCATGAGGATTCATTCTCCTCCACATATGCCTCACCTCATGTTCCATGAGGATTCATTCTCCTCCACTCATTCACTCTTATTCTTCTCTATAAATACCATGCCTAGATGAACCTTTGCTACACTTTGTTCATTTGCTAAGTTTAGTTTTTTAGTTTTTCTCTAAGTTCTTCCTTTTTCTCTCAAATCTCAAGAGCATTCTTCTTCTTCATCTTCTTCTTTTTCCTTTTGAAACATCATCACACAACCTTGAAACACCACCCCACCACCTTGGATCATCATACAAACACCTAAACTTCCATTCTCAAACACAAGCTCACCAAGAACACATTTCCTTCCTTTTTCTTTCATCAAGGCCGAATCATCATCACCATCCTAGGAGGTGTTGCTCGGATCATTTTCATCTTCAAGTCCAAGCTTTTTGTCTTCACTCTAGGTAGGAGTGTTTTCTAAACTTTGTCTTCTTGAAAATGAGTTCTTTCTAGCTTTCTCTTGGGTTTTCTTTTGAAACTTTCTTTGGTTTCCCTTTCTTGTATTTTCGGCCTCTTGGCCTTGATGAGTACATGATAGCTCAATGATGAGGACTCCTAGATAATGACTATGTGTTCATCTCAAAGGAAACTCTAGAGCTTGAAGTTTTATTTTCTTTGAGTTCCAACTTTATTTTCTAACTCAAAAATGATTTTTTACTCAAGAATACCTTTACTTTTCTTGCTATTATGATTTCGGTTTCTTTGTTCCTTTCTTTAACATTTCGGTTACCATTTTCCTTTTTGATCTTTGAAGTTTTATTTGTTCAAAAAGTTTTGCTTTCTTTGAGCTTGATGATGATGTTCAAGAACCTCATAATTCCTTTGAGAACTTGGTTCAAGAACTCTAAAGCTCTCTTTGTAATGAGATATGTGTTGGGTTATTATGTTGTTAAAGTCTTGGATGAGCTTTAGATCACCTTAAAATGAACCTTGCATCATGTTTATTTTATGCTTTGCACATCATGTTTACTTTCTTTGCTATCACTAAGTACCAAGGTAATAAAGGAACTTGCGTTATCATGTTTATATTTCAAGTTCTCACCTAAATATCAAAGATGATAATATAATGCATACCATATTTATTTTATGCTTTGCACATCATGTTTACTTTCTTTGTTATCACTAAGTACCAAGGTAATAAAGGAGCTTGCATTATCATGTTTATATTTCAAGCTATGCATTATCATGTTTATGTTTCAAGTTCTCACCTAAATATCAAAGATAATAATATAATGCATCACATATTTATTTTATGCTCTCACTTTACTTTCTAGCAAAAACTAAAACAAGTGCATGAGCATGTTTATTTTTATGTCATCACTTTAATGAACCTAGAGCTCAAAGGCTTGCCCATTGTTGTCTCAACAAAGGTCTAAAAATATTTATTGCTTTTGGTCCCTATTTCGGCCCTAAGAGGCTTTGGTGTTTCCAAGTATTGAAAACTATGTTTTATAATTTTTCTAAGCTTATGTAAGTATAAGAAATATGTAGAACTAAGTTTTATGAATTTAGGAACTCTTGAGATAAAAATGATTTAGCTATTACCCTCTTAAGTATTTTTATGATTTTAGGTGATAAAAGTGTCCATAAATGAGTTTTGAAAGTTGAAAAAGGTTCCAAGAGAAACTAGTATTGTATGTGCTTTAGAAATTGTGTTTCATGTCTTTTATGGAGATGTTTGTTTCGGTTCTGCCTTGCTATGTTTGGCCACTGTATGAGCTGTGTTAATAATGATAAGATGCTTATGTTTGAGTAAAAATAATGTTAAGACTCATATGTAAAATATAGGATAAGTTAGGAACTAGAAAAGAATTAATTTGAGAGTTTTAGATCCCTTAATGATGGAATTTTTTGGATTCTGTCCAGCAAGGTTTAGAAATGATAATCATGGTTCTAAATTAGTTTAAATGTGTAGGAATGACTCATAATTGGTTTAGGGCTTAATCTTGATGCTTTAGGAACAAACTGGACTTAGAAAGAGTCATTGTTGTGACTCCTAGGTACCCGTAAAGTTGGGATTTTAAATTCTGCATCCTTGAGGTCTAGAGATGTTCTTGACCATAGTGTGAGGTGAGAAATACTTAGTTATAACCTCATAGGTTCCCAAGAGACTAGGTTTTGATGATTTATAACTTAGATTGTGAGTTAAGGACCTTAAGGGTCGATGCATAAGATATTAAGAAGTCTTGAGTTTTTATGATGCTTAATTTTATGCAAGTATGATATATGATACATGAGCTTTATCTATGTGAGTATGATGTGTTTAAAATATATGCTATGATGAGTTTGGAATATATGCTATAATCTATGTAAGAATGATGAGTTTGAAATATATGTTATGATGTTTATCTATGTGAGAATGATGTATTAGAAGAATATGCTTGATGATGCATGAACCCTAAAATGTTTTATTGATGATACATGAGGAAATGATTATTGAGATGTTAAGTTGTGTGATTAGCTTGTGGCATGAATTTTGGTTTGAAGGAAATTCAGTTTAACAGTAGTTATCTTTGCCGAATTTCTATCAAACCTAAAAGAGTTGAAAAATGTTTTAAAGTACCATATGAGTTGAAAACCCTGGGTGACACTTTGGTTCGGCCGAGCACCCCTGGGATATTTTTATGTGACAAGCATTGAGACGTACTTCTCCTGCTATGGTGAGGAGGAGGCAAATCCGTGAGGGTATGTGCAGATGCAGCCTTACCAAAGCGGACAATTATTTGTGCACTCGAGGCCGATAGAACGTTTCAAAGAATGAAATATGTTTATGTTACCCCGTCATTTTACCCCATATTAAATCTAGTGACGACTAGTTAGGATTGAGCTCATTCCTAGACGATTAGGTGAGACGGAGATAGGAGGTTATGATAAAAATCGCCAAGTGTGTATCGGTTGGAAATAGGTGGATATGTTTTAAGAGGGTGGTTTTTGAGAAAAAGAACAAAAGAGATATGATGCTTTTAAGTCACATAAGTATGAGAAAAGTAAGAGTCAGTAATATGCCCTTATGCCACTTGCATGAATCTAGATTGTTGTGATTTGTTGATTTATGTGCTCAAGTATTGCCATACATTCATGCTTAAACATGTTGCATTCATGACATCAAGATGCATACTAAAAGAAATGGACCTTGGATAAATAGTTTCATAAACCCTAATAATGAATCTCATATGCATGAACACTTTTTATAAATAAACCCAAGGTTCCTGAGGATGTGAACGATGTAACCCTAGAATAGGAGATTCCTACTGAGATTCTTTAGTAAGATTCTCACTCTTTTCTCTTCTTTTTCTCGCTTAGTCACATCTTCGTGAGACTGATGGCTACATTCGTGGTCTTCATTGACACATCCGCCGAGAGGCGCCTAACGAGGAGCTCACGCTCGGCCTACACGTATGCCCACTCCCTGCCGCCATGCGTTCTTGGATCGATTACACTCCATTTCCCGGGTTCTAGTAGCGTATGTTTTAGGGGAGGCTTAGTGCACACACTCACATGTAGACTGGATAAACCTGCTTTTGTTTTGAGGTTATTCACTATAGGTGCACTCGGGTAGTGATAGTTTACTTTATGTTACTTTACGTTTCTCTATTTCTATTGTACTTCCTTTCTGCTGTATTACAAGCTCTGCCCGTCCCAATGAGGGTATGACTACTTATGTATTCTAAGTTATGTTATTAATGAAACGTTTCTCTTGTTGTGATGATTTATGCTCAGCTGTTATATGTTTCCATTTCTGTGTTTCTCTATGAGTGTTAAGCGTGCTTTATATTCCTATTATTCGATTAGACTAAGAACGTGGCTCTCACTTTGTTGTGTGTTTTAAAAAAAAAAAAAAATTTACTCGTAATTTTCCTTTAGTATTTTAAGAAAAGGATGAGACTATGAAGTAATAGCCTAATGTTTAACCTAATGTGTTCTAGAAAGTTGGGTTAAAAATTAGGGTGTTACAGTTGGTATAGGTAGTACAAATCAATTCATATAAGCCCTCCTCAACTGTATAGTCCCATACTTATACAGTCTCAAGATCCCTCTCATTCGGGTGTGTAATCAGTTCATTTATGTACCCCTCCGCTTAGAGGACCTTGTGAGGAGCCGCTCCTTGTCCGTGCCCTCTTTGCACCGGCGATCACTCCTCGTCCTCGTCCCAGTACGGTGTGGTTCGAGGACGAACCAGGCGGAAGCTGGTGGGCATGTAACGCCCGGGGACGAGGACGAGGAGTGATCGCCGGTGCAAAGAGGGCACGGATAAGGAGCGGCTCCTCGCAAGGTCCTCTAAGCGGAGGGGTACATGAATGAACCGATTACACACCCGAATGAGAGGGATCCTGAGACTGTATAGGTATGGGACTATACAGTTGATGAGGGCTTATATGAATTGATTTGTACTACCTATACCAACAAGATGCATCTTCTTTTCGGTAGCCCAAACTGAAAGAACTCCATAGTTAAGCGTGCTTGACCTGGGGTAATTTTGGGATGGGTGACCTCCTGGGAAGTTTTCCTAAGAAGCGTGTGAGTGAGGACAAAGCATGCTGAAAGGACCCGTGTTGGTTTATGGGGACAGTCGTCAATCCATAAAGTAGTAGGGAATGTTACAAATGGTATCAGAGCCTGCACCTCTCCCAAGATTTGTGGTTCTGAGGGACTAACCAGGCAGGTCGGTGGGCATGTAACGCCCAGGGACAAGGACGAGGAGTGATCGCCGGTGCAAAGAGGGCACGGACAAGGAGCGGCTCCTCGCAAGGTCCTCTAAGCGGAAGGGTACATGAATGAACCGATTACACACCCGAATGAGATGGATCCTAAGAATGTATAGGTATGGGACTATACAGTTGAGGAGGGCTTATATGAATTGATTTGCACTACCTATACCAACAAGATGCATTTTCTTTTCGGTAGCCTAAACTAAAAGAACTCCATAGTTAAGCGTGCTTGACCTGGGGTAATTTTGGGATGAGTGACCTCCTGGGAAGTTTTCCTAGGAAGCGTGTGAGTGAGGACAAAGCATGCTGAAAGGACCCGTGTTGGTTTGTGGGGACAGTCGTTAATCCATAAAGCAGCAGGGGATGTTACAGGTGTTGATCTAGCAAAGTGGCTTAAGACAAATTTGAACCAGCTTTAATTCACCATCCATGACTAATGCCTTAAATGGGTGATTAAGCAAACTCAGAATGGCTGACAGTTAGTCAATGGGAAGATTAGCATGAGGGTGAATGTTGGAAGTTGGAGTAGGTCTCTTTAATGCTTTAGTGGCAAGTGTGACAATGTCCTTCATATTTGTGGCTTCAAAAACATAAGTGGTTTCATTGGCAATAATAGAGTCAAACAAAGCTTCATGTAAAGTACCTAAGAAACCCATGTCAAACTCATCATCATCATCTTCTTCTCTTTGTCTTTTTCTTGCAGTTGGGAAGGAAGAATGACTGTAATGGGCATGACAATTTGGATGGTGGTTGCTTGAATTGAAGGGTCGATAACATTGGAAATCAATACTAGCTCATGATAGGCTTAATGTTCGACATTAGAAGGTTGACAACGTCATCGATATGGTAATCACCAATAGACAAACCACCCTTTCTCACAATATCCTCAACCTTATCTTGGCCAAGATTGACTATTATCACCGGGTCAGAACGAGCATGCTAAAAAAAAAATAGGCATGTTATAAAAAAAAAAAAAGAGAAGGAAAAAGGGTTAGAAATTACCTAATTTTGAATAGGGGAATTTGATGAGTCTTCCTCTTCATCATCATCAATGTTGACTAAGTCTTGATGTTGACCTTTGATAGAGGGAGATTTTCCCCGTCGAATAGCTATTGACTACAAATAGAATAATGAACATTAGGGTTTAAACCTAAGTGAGTGTTGTCAATTTAGATTGTCAAAATAATACATACAATGTCATACCTTGCTAGACAGAGGGTTTGAAGGAGTCAAAGACCTAGAGCAGGAAGGGATAACTGATTTCGAAACCTTTAAAGATTTGGAAGCCTTGGTCAATGTCCCAGGCTTGGTCAAAGTTCCTTTGGTTTTAGGTTTCCTAACTCTTAGGGCCCTACCTTTTCTTTTATGACCCTAGTCTTCAGAGTCTTCACCACTTGCAATAAGGAAAAGTTAAGCAAGGAGTAGATAAAAGGAAAAGCCAAATATGGACAAAAGTCATTACCTTGGTCATCATCGTCTCCATGATCTTATTGCAAATCACCAAAAGAGTCAATCACAACTTATGATTTTACTTCATCAAGGTCAAATGATAGGTGATGTAATATTCTCACCACCACTCAACGAAAGAAATGCTTGGATAAAAACTTAGCTCAACATTAATGGGGGATAAAAATAATCTCAATATGTGTTGAGTACTGGATGTAGGCAGATTTGGCCAAACCAGTATAAAAATATTTGTATCATCCTTTTCCTCCTTGATCTCTTTAATTTATGTTATGCCTTTTAACTAGATAATTGCTAAATACAGTTATAGCTGAGTTATTATTAATTCAACACTTTAAAGATCTACTTCATGAAACAACTAACCATAATTTCATTGCACTTCAAGCTTAATGCTGGATAGTATTTTTGTTAAATGTTTCATATTTGAAAAAAGTACTAAAGCACGATTCAACACCCCTTCTCGTGCCCTCTTTGACCTACACATAGGAAATTAGCCCAAATATCATCACTATGATTTTGGCCAATATCATTGTCATGAATAATGGGGTTGACAAACTTGGGTGCGGCAAAACGGTGGTCAGCAAAAGGACTTAAATTCAATTGGTCCTCATCAGAAAAGGAAGCTTTATGGAAATTCAGGAAGAAGCCAAAACACGTCAAAGGATTTTGAGTCTTCTACTTTTGGTTGAGACAGGAAACAAAGTTGAGGGCCATTTCATCCTTGATACAAGGTGGCTGGTGGAGAGAAAGTCAATTGAGGTTCAAAGATAGCATTTAGCCAAAGTTGAAGAAGCCAAATACGACTCCCAGGGTTAATTGACTCATTTTGGCTTCTCTCTTTGACAAATAGACCAATGTCGACATAAACATAGGCTGGCAAAAATTTTGGCGATGCAGAGTTTGTTACCTTGATACAGTAAAATAGCCAAGGGAAGGTACATGGCTTGCATCTTGATACTCCTTAAGCAAAACACTATGGAATTAAGCTAATAGTAAAGAAATGTAACATGTTCGTTGTCGCTAATAGCACCTCTTCCCTTATGACTCTTAATAAAAGCCAGAGTATGACATGTCAGACAAGTCAAGTGTATATTTGAGGGGTCACGGGGTTCCATGTGTGGCACAATGTCAATTCCTATGGGTTGAAGACCTGTGATCACTGCCACTTTAAAAAGGGTGGGACCTACCATTCCACAAAGGAGTTGGAGACAATTGGTAGTCGAATTCTAGATAAAAAAGAGACCCCAAGCATGGAGGTGTTATACTTGATGGTGTATCTAGATAGTTAGAGAAGGTTATAAATCCCTAATTGCCTCCATAAGGCATTCTTAGTGGGTTGCATTCTATCTAACCATTCAACGAAGGCCTTGGAATTTTTTGGTTAGCTTTTAAACATCCTAGCATTGGTGAGTATTTGAAAAAAATTCTTTCATGACTAGCTAATATCTCGATCTTCCGAGCAAAGGAAAAAAGTTCCTACTTGACTAGCTTGCGAAGAAGATAACACAGGGCCAATGTAAGCACGAATGTGATTATCTATAGCACAGGGGAGAAGTACTCTGTGGAAAGGATAGAAGACTCCTTTGATTCTAGACCCATGTAAAACCTTTGGTTTCCTTAAGGATAAGTTCTTGCAATGAAGATATAAAAAAGGATTTCTGGGTTCCTCTGAGGCTAGGATAGCAGAGGCTTCACTATTAGGTGAGTTATCTTTGGAATGAGAGGCCATTTGTGAGTAATAATGGAAAGACAAGGGAAAGTGGAGGAAGAAAAAAATGCTTGGCAAATTTCTAGAGGAAAAAGAAGAGGAACATATTCGAAAACTCTAAGATGAGGGAGAAAGAGGCAATGAATAATTAAATTTTGAGAAGCAAATACAAAAAAGGTGAAGCCTTTGTAGTATTTATAGCCATCTTCGATGGGCCAAAACTCAAAGTGGATGGGCTTAAGAAATCGGGGTCATTATGAGACGTGATATTCAGAACATATTTGCTTTAAGTGTGAGACTTGCTCTCTCTTGGTTCTTCATAGAATCTCTGAACTTATCAAGGGTGCTCATCCTTGTGGCGCTCCTTGGCTTATCAATCTCTTGATTGTCGCGCCTAGTTCTTTCTCTTTTGTTCTTGTTAGGATTCACATTTAATTCTTTCACTCAGAAACCTCCATTAACCCTTATCCATATCTCAAGACATACAAATCAGATTTCAATGGTTCTTGTGCCTAAATTATGTTTCAAAATGTGATTTTTCTTCTCGTTTTTGAATCGTTCAATTCCAAGACCTGTAGCATGAGATATGGGGTTGTGTTAACTTTGTGCTGAATCTGCGTTTCCCAACCTTGGTAGATCCTTCTTGCGTGATTCTTGGAGTTTGGATCATATCATAAGTATAATGATGAGGATACAATTCGTGGCAAGGATAACAAGGCACTTGAAGGACTTGGGGGACCTATGACAAGAGCAAGGGCTAGGAAAGCAAAGGAGGCATTACAACAAGTTGTGGCAACAATTCTTGAGGTTGCCCCTAATTTGGAAGACTTGAAGCTCAAAATGATGCATTGCATAACCCCACTTGAAGACCCCTGATGCTATATGGACTACCACAATCTTTTTAAGTCTTTTATGTTACTAAATAAACTTTGTAATAAGTATATTTGGGCTGCCATATAGGCATATGAATTTAGCTTGGTTTTGGGTTGTTTTCTTTCATTTTTTTTTAAAGTTTTTAAGTAGGCTAGATGGCCCATATGAGTGAAGCACGAATTTTAGGAAGCCTTGGTGGCTTAAGCTTTTGTTTCATTTAGCTCATAAGGAGTTTTGCTTTTAGTTTGCATACTTTGGCTAACTCCAATCAGATTTCTCTTTGCCTTTTCATTTGCACTATAGGAGGCTTCACACATTAGAGTAGTGCATTTATTCTGAATGTGTGGCTATCCATGGCCTTATTTGTATACATCCTTTTGGAGGAATGATTAGACTAGCAATTTTACTCAATTGCTTGTGAGAGAATTGTATTCTCCTAGGTTATTGGCTGAACCATTTGAGGACTTATCAAGGGTTGCTTAGCGCTCTTGTGGCATCCATTGAAGGCTTATCTTCTATCCTTGGAAGTGGCACCTATCATCACTATCACCATCTTCCATTTCTTTTGCCTTTTCCATTGAAATATCCATCTTTTTCAATCCCAAAATCCCCTACTAGTCATGCCCAGCACAAAAATAACCCAATATTTTCCATTAAAAACTCCAACAAAACCTGCCCATACCAATTAGAATTGTTTCCTTGTAAAACTCATCAAATAAGGAACCTATTCAAATCAAATAAACCATCCCAACCAACCCCATTTTGTGCACCCAATCTAACCCAACCAGGTCTAAATTTTGGCTCTTATTAACCCCAAGGAGTCCTAATTTTGTGTGGCATCAACCCTAGAAGATCCTAAATTTGTCCAACACATCAAGGGACATATCATATAATTTGTCCCAGATTTCTTTAGCAATGTCACAAGCAATAATCTTATCATATTCCACTTTGCTTAGTGCACAGGTAAGAAGATATTTAGCCTTGGAGTTCAATTGAACTCTTGCTTTGTGTTGCTTTATTCATCTGCTCTTGGAAACTTCTCTTGAGGTAGAAGGTCCACCTTTATTCCTTGACAGATCTTCCATAGGAATGTAATCTCCCTCTTGAATTATTTCCCACAAGTCAAGACTTGTGTATTTGATGAATAGTTTCATTCTAACTTTCCAATAAGTATAGTCACCACGATCAAGGAATATACCTCTGCAATCATTTAGATGCTCAACCCCTTAAAGGCTTGAGCTCTTATGCCAGTTGTAAGTAAGAATTAGCATGAAAAGGATTGGGTGATTGTGCTTTGTAATTCTTTTTACTTTTTGAAACTAAAACAATATCTGTTAGGTATAGAAACTTGAAGGCAGTGGAAATCAAAGGTTGGCAATATTCAAAAAGCAAGTTTTTGACGTGATTAGAGACTTAATAAAAGTCTAGAAACTGATTAGCAAGAATTTAAAAGAACACACAATTAGAAAATAAATCGCTTGTAGAAAATAAACGAGATAGAGAAGGAGAGATATTACACAAGGATTTTTATACTTGTTCAGCCAAAAATTTCCTACATCCAGTTCTCAACAATCTTGTTGAGTTCCAATAAACAACTACTTTCACAACTTGAGAAAGTAAGATATTCTTTAAATAGCTTTCTTAGGCTATTTTCAATGAGTAGTAGGTACACTTTGCTCTCACTCACAAGTAGTTTTGTACTAGTCACTCCAAGATAATCTCGCTTGATCACTACTGGATTAGGATATAATGAGTAATAAAGTTTGATTTTGGAACATTCCAAGTAAAAACACTCAAGTCTCCTAAGATAATATGATTTTTGAGGAAATGGCTTGAGAGATTTCTTTCTGATCTTCAAGCAAAGTATGTTAGCTAAGATGTACAAAAAGAAGTTTTCATTTTAGAAACTGAATATAGAAATAAAAATGAACTTCAGAAAGTTATTGAGAGTTTTTGAGTTATAAATGCAAAAATTCCTTCAAGTTTGAAGGGTTCCTCATTTCATACTTGGATTTTCAATTAGATTGTTGTCCCTTGATTTTTCCTCCTTTTGACACATGTTGATATTCATTTTTGGTGTCATAGGAAATGCCTTCTAGAAGTGTAGCTTAAGCTATGCCATTGTTGTTCTTATTAGTACAAAATCCATTGCCAATGGTTTCTAAATAGTTTAGTTGCATTATGTACATGATTTCTAAACTTTTTCTTTTAGAAGGTGAGGAATGTCCAAGCATAAAGTTGTTGTGTCACTATCAATACTTTTTGAGAGTTGACTTTATTTTTGAATTCAAATATTTATTCAGCTTTTGTTGACCAAGTGTAGTTTTTGAGGTATATAAGCTTTCTGCTTCGGTTCAACACTTTCTCATCCTTATGCTTATCTTTTGAACTTCTCACTAAGATTGATAAAGATCTCCTAATAATATAGATGATATATGACATGATAATTAAAATGATTGATGATGATGTGCTTGAACTGATAATGAGAAATTGCTTTTTCAATAAGATATAACACTTTCTAATGCTCTATCTTGCTTTCTCTCTTTTACATATTTCAAATCACTCTCTGAACTATTTTTCACACTCTTAAAATACTAAGTATCTTTGAATGAGATTTTAATCATGTTAAAACACAATATTGTGAAAAATATGTCACGAATTAGTTTTATATGTATGAGAATAGTCCTGTTAGATAGCTCAAAAGCTCAAGCAAACTATTAGCCCTACCTTCAAATTATTTTCACAAAATTTGCTTCAAAACATATTCAATAAAAAACATTTTGAATAGTTCTGGAGCTAACAAAACAAATGTAGAAGTTGAAATTATTATAAGAAAAAGGAAATGACATATATATGTATATATATTATTTAATATTACATGAAAATAAAGTATTACAAAAAAATTTAAAAAAATAAAGAATTTAATTTTGATATGTTGACATTGTAAAAGTTTTTACACTACTATCTAATTAATTGTTCCATTTAAATAATTTTTCAAGTGGTCGATATAGGAGTAAACCACTTTGACTTTGTGATAATAAATGCTTAAATGTATCGTAGAACTCATTTATACACTTATTACATTAAAATTAAATTTATAATAGAATAATTGTAAAATAAATCAATCAATAGTAATTATAAAATAAATCAATCAATAGAAATGGAAAAAAGTGTCAAATCATGCTTGCTAGGTAACTGTCAACTATGATAATTACCTACCATTGTTTGACAATTTCTTATGTAACATCCAAATTTCATCTAGACTAATTGACTCGATGAACCCGAGCAATTGATTTGCCGACTAGGCAATTGATCTTGGCCCCATAGTGGGAAGGGTCAACATTGGTGAGTTATGATATTAGCATAGTTAGAAGACACATAAGAATAACTAATGATAAGTACTATTAAGATATAAACCCTAAATTAAGCATATTGGACAGAGACAATTTATTTATAAGAT
Source organism: Dalbergia cultrata (assembly GCA_031216105.1). Taxonomy (NCBI): domain Eukaryota; kingdom Viridiplantae; phylum Streptophyta; class Magnoliopsida; order Fabales; family Fabaceae; genus Dalbergia; species Dalbergia cultrata. The sequence goes on along the minus strand of CM062344.1, from coordinate 35,430,338 downwards.
TAAATTCCCTAATCAATATTAGTAAATTACATTAATCAAATAAATAGTAAGAAATTTATTTGAAAGATTAATCCTAATTAATTAGTAAAACTAATAGAAATTAGACAAATGTCATGAAAAATAACAAATAATGTTAGAATAATCAAATGTGTCTAGAAAAAGATGTAAAGAATTACAAAAATGCCATTACTTAGAGAATTTCGAAAATACCCTTACTATGTAAAGGAAATTACCAAACTACCCTTGCCTTATTAGTAAATGACCAATATACCCTTATTCTATAAATGGAATTACAAGAATGTCATTATCATTATCCAATTACAAAAATATCCTTGTCTTGGATTAACAAATTACTACAATGCCACTACTTTAAATAAGTACAACAATGCCACTACTTTAAATAATTACAACAATGTCATTATACCAATCTCTAGGCTTGCCTTGAAACAAGAATGAATTTAAGCCATTGGATTAATGCTAAAAGAATCAAAAGGGTCAAGTAGCAAATCTCTAGTATGAAATAATAAGTTATCAGTATAAGTTTCTATAGATAATTGATTTACTAATAACATTAATGCACTGACTGTAACACCCTAATAGAACCCCACTGTGCTTAAGTTCACATTTGGATTCTATTAGTTGTTACTTTTGTCTTGTATTTATTTTCTTTTGAAATTAACTTAGAAAAATAGTGGAAGTTTTTTTTTCTTTAAATAAATTAATTTTTTGAAAACTTAAGCCTGTAACGAGAAATGAAATACATAGCGCTTTTATAGATAATAATCAAGTTACATTGCGCACTTAATTAAATAAGCGGAATAAGAGACTAAGTGTAGAACTATTATCACATAAACTGGAATATAATCGCTTAATACATAAGTCACAACAGGGCATATATCATATGGATAAGTTATTACAAATAACAATATAAGTTCTACTATTACTAATTGTTTCTCACAAACTATAATGTAACTAAAGCTCGGAATGCTCCTACTTGAACGGTTTGAAATCTTCACGTGCTACCTCCTTCCTCGCCTACACCGTTGCTTTAGGTGGACACGTCTGCTTCTCGTAACGACAACGGAAAATAAACATAGGAGTGAGAAATACATGATTTCTCGAGCGATTCCTACTTGTACTAAAAGTGTCATCGTTGTCGTCCCAGTCACTTCGGGTTTATTATAAAAAGGTGAACAGATAAGGATTCAATTATCAAACTTTCACAAACGTGATTAGCTGAAGTGCAGTTACTTTTAAACTAATCTTGAACATTAGCAGAAATATCCATTCAGTATTTCATCAAGCATACATATAAGCATATCATGTAAAACCACTAATAAGCAATAATCATTTAGGAGCTGCATGCATTTCATGATTACTCATCCTCAACATTCACTTGTTTAGTGATCAACATATTTCTTAATTACTCACGGGATGAATGCATCAATGCCTTAGACCACCCTAAAAGCGTAATGAGCTCATACCGTGGCCGTCGCCACAACTTTTTTTTTTTGGTTTCCTTTTCGTTGCCGTGATCTCAACGGTTTAGGAGGTTAAGCCGTGAGTTTAGCTCAAGTCCACTTTTCCAGACTTTCATTGCTACTTTTTCAAACTTTACTTTTATTATTTCCTTTGAAAATGAATGTATGCATATCATCATGTAATCACAATAAAACATGGGCAATCAATCATTCATCTTCATCATTTCATAACTCATCACCATACATTTACTTTACTATAATTCACTTCATGAAACATGGATAATATCATGTAAATCTCATAGTAAACATTTTCATAAATGATTCATTTTAAGCAACCCAAAGTTATCAAGTTGAGTTCCTAGTGTTCCTAAGAGGTAATGGATGTCTTAGTATTATCTTTTTCTCTTAGTGTTCTTAGTACTCTTAGAATTCCATTAATACATTAATGCACTTCAAAATATTATTATAGGTTCTTTATATATTTTTATTATGGTTTTCATATAACTCTTGAAGATTATTATTCTACTTAAATTCTTAAAATTCTCTTTTTACAAGACTTGATTCTTTTATTTAGAGTTTTGACATCTTTTAGAAGAAAGTTTATAATTCTCTGTATACTTGTTATCTCAGCTTAGTAAAGGTAGTTCCAAATTCCTAACTCATCAAATTTTAGCATTTACATCTTTGGAATAGTGTAAATCCATTGTAAACCATGCATAGGAGGGTTCCCAGGAAAGAGAGGTGGGTCACAATGGACATGCTTAAATACCAAGTCTTTCCTTAGCCAGAACCTTTCCAAACTGCACTTTCACAGTACACTATCCCGAAATTTATTTCTCATTCTGTATTTACGTGGTACAAAGCTTTATACATAACATACATGGATGTATTCCTATATGTGTTAGCTCTCCAACAAAGTTGAAATCAGTCCATTTGCATTTTTCTAGAGTGAGTTACACCTATTTTACTACTACAAGGTCAGATTTAAAGTTTCAGTCTTAGGCTCTACTTTAAAAATTTATATCTTGAGCTAGAAAACTCCGTTTTGGGTGATTCTTTTTGGAGAGTATTTTATGATGCGTCTAGTTTATGGTAAAAATATTTTTATTTCAAGATACTTCATATTTTATGAGTATTAAATTTCGGAACTCCTACTGCAAGAAATAGCCAAAAATCCAGCACTTACCATTTTCATGTTTTATGTCACTTATTTTAACACAAGGATCACACAACATATTTCAAATATCATTTGAGCATGAAAGCACATAATATCACCTTGGAAGCAGAATGGAACAAGGGGTTTCACAAAATATTTATACAATATCCCCTTGAAACATTTTTATCAACAAACATAAGCTTGATGGCATCCTAACCATGAGCAAGGTTAGATGTCATCATGGCTTACACAACCAAAGTGAGGGCTCCTACCTCTTGTGTAGGGTCTAAAAAAGGGTCCTTCTCTTCTTCCTTAAGCTTGAACAAGAGTCCTTGGAGTGGATGACCCTCCTTGAATCTTGGCTCTAGAACTTGAGTGCTTAAGAAAATATTTCTCACTAGAGTTAAAGATTGTAACTCTTGTGAGGGCTAGTGAAAGTTTGGACTTAGGATTTAAGTATTTGGATGAAGTTTAGAGGATCAAGAGAAGTCTAAGAAGAATGATAGAATAAGAAAGAAAGAACACTTAGGGAATTTCTGAATTGAAGAGAGTTTGAGGAGTATTTATAGTGGAAAGATTAGAGAAAAAAACAGAAGAAGGAAAGCACTTGGAGCATGATTTATGGAAACATGTTGGCTGAATTTTGGGATGAAAATACTCTTTGTTTTGTGCAAACATGTTTCCATGTTTTATGCAAACATGTTGGATGAAAATGCTCCATGTTTTGTGCAAACATGTTTCCATGTTTTGTGCAAACATGTTGGATGAAAATACTCCATGTTTTGTGCAAACATGTTTCCATGTTTTGTGCAAAGATGTTAGTTGAGATTTTCTAACCTTTAGTGCATGTATGTGATTCAGAAATGTGTATGATGTATGTGGTTAAATTATTGTGTTATCATCTTAATCCAATGGCTTAGATTCATTCTTGTCTAAAGACAAGTGTTGGGATTTGTGCAAGTGGCATTGTAGTAATTTCTTTAACTATGACAAAGATATTTTTGTAATTAGACAATGATAGTGGTATTCTTTTAATTCCATTCATAGAGTAAGGGTATCTTTGTCATTTAATAAGGCAACGGTAGTTTGGTAATTTCTTTTACATAGCAAAGGCATTTTCATAATTTCCACTAAGTGATGACATTTTCGTAATTCTTTGCATTTTTCTCTAGACATACTTAAGTAGTCTATTTGTTGTGTTTCATAACATTTGTCCAGATTCTCTTGGTTTTGCTATTGATAATTAAGATTAATATTTATCTTAGTTATAAATTTGGGGATGTTACACTGACCAAGTAAATGATCCAAATAATGTAATCATAGATGATGGAGGTAATGGATGATTATGTTACAAAAATTAATTTAGGATCCCAACTTTAAGAATAAGATATAATAGCTTTGCCATGATTTCGTCAAACTAAAATATCTTATGATATCATAAATTATGATAAGACAAAACATAATATACATACATATCATACCATGCATGAGAAGTTTATTAAGTGCATGAAACAAGGCAAGACTCAATGAAACTCCATATTACAATGTATGCATGAAAGAACTTAACACTTGGATCCTTTCATGTATGTATGAGCCAAAAAAATTAGCATTTATCATTATAGGGAACAAATTGATTTAATGAATGAATTTGTGGCATAAAAAGCTCTTGATTCCAACTAAAATTAGCCTACACTAGTCATTACTTCCAACATAATTATTAAACCACATAAGCATCCAAGAACAACAAATTATACTTCTTAATTCATGGCCTCAATGGCCTATAAAAGGAGGAAGTGTGTGAGCTCATTTGCAACATACACTCTTATTAGTCTTAGAAACTCCCTAAGTGTTCTTTCTCTCTTATTCTTTTTCTACCATTTTTTCTTATATTCTCCTTTTCAAAGACTTCTTCTCTTCACCCTCTAAACTTCATCTAAACACTTAAATCCTAAGTCCAAACTTTCACTAGCCCTCACAAGAGTTACAATCTTTAACTCTAGTGAGAAATATTTTCTTAAGCACTCAATCTCTAAAGCCAAGATTCAAGGAGGGACATACACTCCAAGGACTCTTGCTCAAGCTCAGGAAAGAAGAGAAAGACTCTTTTTTTAGACCCTACACAAGAGGTAGGAATTTCTTCTTTATTTGTTCAAGCATTGCTGGTTTCTAACCTTGTCCATGGTTAGAATGCCTCAAGCTTGTGTTAGTGAGAAAAGTTTTGAATAGTTGTTTGTGAGATATATTTTTATGAGTCACTACAGGCATTTCTTGTTATAATGTTTTTTTTTTTTTATGTTTTCATGCTCATATATGGCTTAAAAACATGGTAGATGATCCTTGTGTTGATGGAATAACATTAAACATAAAAATGATAGGTGTTGGATTTTTGGCTTTTTCTAGCAGTAGTTACTTTGAAATATAAAACTCATAGAATAAGAAGCTTTTGGGAATAAAACTAATTTTGCTACAAATTATACTTAATAAAGAACACTCCAAAAAGAATAATCTAAAATGGAGTTTTCTAGCCCAAGATATAAATTTTTAAAGTAGAGCCTAAGACTGGAACTCTAAATCTAACCCTGCAGTAGTAAAATAGGTGTAACTCACTCTAGAAAAATGCAAATGGATTGATTTCAACTTTGTTGGAAAGCTAACACATCTAGAAATACACACATATATGATATGCTTAAAGTTTTTCACCACATAAAAACAGAATAAGAAATAAAGCTTCAGGATAGTGTGCTGAGAAAGTTTAGAAAGAGGTAACTTTGCAAGGGTACTATACCATAACCGTAGATGTGTTTTTAATGAAATTATCCTTAATGGAAAGCTTGATGAGTTAGGAATTGGGAACTACTTTTAAAAGATTGAGATAACAAGTATATAGAGAATTAGAAAATTTATTCTAAATGGTGCCAAAATTGTAAATAAAAGATTCAAGCCTCATAAAGAGAGAATTTTAAGGATTTAAGTAGAATAATAATCTTCAAGAGGAAAAATATATATTTAAAATTCATAAAGGAGCTTAAAAATATATAAGGAGCCTCTAATAATATTTTAAAGTGCATTGATGCATTAATGAAATGCTAAGAGTACAAAGAAGACTAAAAGAAAAAGAGATTTGGTTAGGAATTTGTAAAATTGGAAAGAAAGACATTCATAATGTATAAATACCAAGATATCCATGACTCCTTAGGAACACTAGGGACTCAACTTGTTAACTTGGGTTGCTTAATATGAATCATCTATGAGAAATCTATATGAGGTTATTTGCTTTACTATGTGATTTACACGATATGTTCTGTCATGAGGCTTAGCATGAAATGCCTACTGTTTGATATATGGTTGTGTAGGAGATATTGTCTATGTTATATGAAGTGATATACGGTAATGTGAATGTATAGTGATGAGATATGAAATGCTGATGATAAAATAATTGATTGTGCCATGATTTATTTATGTTTGCATGATGATGTGCATACATTCGTATTTCAAATGAAATAATAAATGGACAAGCTCACTACTTAACCCCTCAAAGGGAATAAGACATTGGTGTTGTGCATTCAGTGAGAATAAATTAATAAATGATTTGGCTCACTGCTTATGCCCTTAAAAGGGTACTAAGACATTGGTGTTGTGTACTCAATGAGAGTTAAATAATAATGGGAGAAACTCATGGCTTAACCGTTGAGATTACGGCAATGGAAAGAAAATAAAAGTAAAGCTGCAAAAGTAGCAATGATAGTCTGGAAAAGTGGACTTGAGCTAAGCTCATGGCTTAACCCCCTAAACCGTTGAGATCACGGCAATGGAAAGAAAACCAACCGTTGAGCTCATTACCCTTTAGGGTGGTCTAAGGCATTGATGCATTTATCCCGTGAGTAATTAAGAAATATGTTAATGGAGTAAAAGAAAGATGATTATCACAAAACAAGTGAATATTGAGGATGAGTAATCATGAAATACATGCATCTCCCAAATTATTATTGCCCATTAGTGATTTTATATGATATGCTTATATGTATGCTTGATGAAGCACTGAATGGATATTTCTGCTAATGTTCAAGAATAGTTTAAAAGCAACTTCACTTCAGCCAATTACGTTTATGAAATTAGTAATTGAACTATTTATATGTCTACCTTTTTATAATAAACTCGAGGTGACTGGGACGACAATGATGACACTTTTAGTACAAGTAGGAACCCCTACTGAGAAATCTTGTGTTTTTCACTCCTATGTTTCCTTTCCGTTGTCGTTACCAGAGACAAATATATCCACTTAAAGTAATGGAGCTGTAGCTGAGGGAGGAGGCAGCATGTGAAGATTTCAGACCTTTCAAGAAGTAGCACTCTGAGTTTAGTTATGTTATGGATGTGAAGAGTACACCTGTAGTAGTATAATTTAAATTGTTATTAAGAATTTATCACTATGGTGTATGTCCTAGTATAGCTAATGTATTAAGTAGTTAGATAGCTTATGTAATGGTAATTTTACATGTATGTCCTAGTAAGCACGCAAAGTAATTTTGAGTACATCTATGTAAACATTATGTATCTCAATTCTCGTTGCAGACTTAAGTTTTCGAAAAGTAATTTAAAAGAAAAAAAATTATCCACTATTTTTCTAAGTTAATTTCAAAAGAAAATGAACGCAAGGCATAAATGACATTTAATAGAATCCAAATACGAGCTTAAGCGTAGTTGGGTTCTTTTAGAGTGTTACATCTTGAATTTTTATTATTTGATTGTAAAATCAATTTTACACTACAAATTAATACAAATTCAAGATAGTGTCAAATCATGCTTGATAACTAACTATTAACTATGAAAATTAAATTATTGATTTATGACAATTATTTTTAGTATTTTGAATCTCATTCATATAATTATATTTTATATTAATATTCTTTATTACTAATTTTAGTTATCAGGTATTATTTATGTTTTAAAAAATAATATTTATGTATATATATTTTTAATATTATTCTAAATATTTATAATTTTTATATCTTCTTTATTTTAAATACTTATTATTATTTAATTAAAACAATTATTATTAAGTTTTAATATATATTTTAATATTACTTATGAATTTAGTTTTATGAACTGACAGTTTAAAATAGTTTTAATCAAGAATTGATAAAAATTTAAAGAAAATTTATTCTATAAAAATGTATTTATTAATATTTTACTTTATACTAGAAATGTACAAAAATTGAATTCATTACTTATTTTATAATTATTTTTATTATTTAATATATAATTTATAAAAAATTAATCTTTTAAAAAAATCAAAGACACTCTTAATAAAATGAAGTGGAGTGTAGATTTTTAAATAATTCATTGTTATTTTTTGATAAATATATTTTACCCATTAAAAAAAAACAAAATGACAAAAAAAATGCGAGGACAGGACCGTTGTACGCAGCAAGGATGCCATGTCAGCAGCGCCGTTGTTCTCGTAGATCGTGATCCACCAATCACCATCTCCTCTGTACTGCTCCAACAGTAACAGACTGCAACAGTGGCAGCATTATTCACAGGTTCACACATTATTATAGTATTATTATTATTACTCTACACAAAACACTGAATCAAACATTTGTTTAATAAAAGTCTGAGTTTCTTGTCCTGTACTTGGCCTTATGTAAAGACCATGCTCCTGCATCTCAACTCAATATTAGCCGTTGGATTCCTGACACAACCATATATGATCCACAGCACAAATCCTAATAAGTGTATAACTCCCGAATTTTGAGTTTTGTACACAAAATTAACAAAAAAGCCTCTCCCTCCACCACTTACCACAAAACAGTTCCTAGTTCCTACTCCATCTCCCTTCCCCCCTCTCTCTCTCTGTTCTATACGGCAATACCAAAGGGCCTTAAAAGGTGCAAACTTTATTTTTTGTTTCCTGGAATTCCCTAGTTTTCGAGCTCCTTTCGATTGTTTTTTGCTCTGGATTTCTATGAAATTTATAGTGGAGTTGGAGGAAGTGTTCTTTGTCTATAGATAGTGGCTTCTCTAAGCAAGCTCCAATGGCTGCCCTGCTGCTTTTTGTCCTTCTTGCAACTACCGTGTCTACTTGTGTAGGTAAGTTTCTTTTTTCTTTTTTTTTCTTTTTATGCCTTTCTTTTTCCTTTGCTTCCCTTTCGGCACCCGTTTTATCACCGAGTTGCCGGTTATTAATCTCTCTCTCTCTCTCTCTCTCTCTCTCTATATATATATATATATATATATATATATTCTTTAACGGGTTTCCTAATTTCGTAATGGCTGATAAGTTTGGTACTTTTAGTTCTCTCCTACTCTTTGGCTTAGAGCTTTTGTTCTGTTCCTCGTTATGTCGACTTCGTGCCTATTCATCCATGAAAGTTGTGTTTTTCTCTGTCCGGCCCAAGATTCTCAATGTGGGTATGCATATTTTTCTCTCTTTTCTCTTTCTGGGGCATAACTTCATTTAAAGTCGCAATGTTTGTAATGGTATTGTCAAGGACTTATTTGCAGTTTACACTCTTCTTCTAATTAGTATCTGTGGAACATCGGGCAAGTGACCAATGGGTTTTAATAAATTTTTTCACTGTATTAGCCATTGGATACGTTTGATGTGATGATGAGAAAGAAGAAAGTTGCTATAAATGTTTAAGGGCACAACCTTGCTACAAGGGAATGAGAATGTTGAAGTAGAAAGGTAGAGAAACGGTTTGTGAAAACAGGCATGTCAGTTTATTTTTTTCCCTTACCGAAGCAGAGGATTTTTGCAAGAAAATATTCTCCTTAGTGCAGAATCTCTGATCTGTCCTAAACATTTTTAGTTGGATTTTGGCCTTTGGTAACAAATGTTGTTGCGTCCCAGCTCAACAACAGTTCTTTTTGCAGTTGCAGTTTATTTTTTTCCCTTACCGAAACAGAGGAATTTTGCAAGAAAATATTCTCCTTAGTGCAGAATCTCTGATCTGTCCTAACCATTTTTTAGTTGGATTTTGGCCTTTGGTGACAAATGTTGTTGCGTCCCAGCTCATCAACAACCACCCTCCCTTGAGTATGTTGCACGTCTTTTAGTTTAACCCATGTCCCGTAGCCGTACCTTACAGATAAGACCCAAGGAAAACCCATGGGACGACCGGTGAACTAACCTTGAATATTGTCTGTTTCGTAGTAAAATATGAACTATTCAGTTTCTGAATTATGGGTCTGCTGATTTCAGTTATTCAATTGCAGCTAAGGATACGACATTATAGCTGGATGAACAATTTGACCATCCATCATTTACACATTCTTTTGCATACATATTATCTTTTTCATGTCTAGTCAAATGCTTGATTTTCTTAGAACTGCATACAATCATGCTACACATTTATCTTCGTCCAACTACGCCATATTCTGGAATTTTGAAAATTCCAATGTCTGCTAAAATAGGGGATATATACTTCCATACATTTTGCGTTATGGCAGCTTGTGTATGTAGGTGTAAGACTTTCGAGCAATATTATTCTTGAATGTTGCCTTCTGGTTGTCTCACTTTTGGAGCTGCACAGTGAACACCAATGCTTAGTGCAATAGCTGTTTGTCATCACTAGTTGAGAGATATATAGACCTAGCTAGCGAGTTAAGTGAATAATCAACAATTGGAATCCTCTTATCGAATCCTAAAATTGTATAACACTTTTACTATTCACGGGTAGATAAATAAGCAGTACTCTTTAGTTACCAAACTGATATAACAATTGGAAGACATGTTATATTTCTGACAATTCCATGAATTCGATGTGGATGTGTCTTCTTAAAAAAAGAGTCCGTTTCATTATTATTCATCATCAGCAAACGTCATAAATTATTTTTATTAAAAAAATTCCTTTCTTTACCCAATGAAACTTGAATAGATTTTGAAAATTAACTTGAAATTCATGGTGATAAAAAAAGAGAGCAATAAATGCGTGAATGTTGAGATAAAATTTTACTAATAATAGGAAAAATGTGATGTAATACAAGTGGAAGCACCCTTAGATAGAGTAAGGGGCATAACAAACTATTAACTAATGTCTAACTAACTAAACTAACTTCAAGTAATTTCTAAGTACAATTACATCCTCCAACACCCCTTGCAAGCTGGAAGATATGTACTTTTCGTATCTCAACCTTAGGGTATGTTTGGATGGGAAGCAAAAATGGAGGTAAATTTTTCATGAATGAATTTTGTGTGTAATTTTAAACATATAATTCATCCATGAAAATTTACCCCTTATTTTTACCCCCTAACCAAACATACCCTTAGTGTGAAAATGAAATACAACTAAAATGGAAAAATACAATGTAACTAAAAAGAAATACAATGCGATCAAATGAACAATGTAGGACGAATGCAACGGTGGTGGTGCTTAGTTCTAGCTTGACGTCTCCACAACACTCGTTACAAAGCAAAATCCAAATGTATCAAGCAAACAGTGGTGGTGCCTAGTTCTTCTTTGACGTCTTCATGGCGCTCGTTGCAACAAGAATCATCAATATTCCCAAAACGGGAACATCAAGACCTTAACCACCAAGCATAAGCTAATCAATCTTCAAACTTAACCACTTGGCAGAAGCAAATATCAAAATAGAGGTAATAGTCAATAAGACTGTCAATAATTAACGTCATAAGACGAGTCATATGGCTGAATTAATGTTTACCTACCTCTTAAAGGGCAGAAGCTAATACTAAATGCTTAACCATCAAGATAACCATCAAGACAAAAGCAAAACGAAGCCAATCTGAGGCTTATCAACAAAATTTAATCAATGCTTAATCACCACTATAGACAAAAGCTACAAATGAAAGCCTATTCAAGGCTATAAAACATGCCAGATGAAGGTTGAACTATTATCAAACCATGAAGCTGAACCAAATGCACAGCCAAAGTATTAACAAATGCTGAAATCCGCAATGAATTAGAGCAGAAACTTCAAATTTCCCAATCGAAAACAAATCATGCTTTATCATGTATCTAAAACTCCAGCTGAGGCAAAAAGATAGAGCCAAAACACTTTCAGAACCAAATCACAATGAAGCATAATCAGAGAAAATGTAATCCCAGCAACCACACCAAGGTCAAAAATTACCAAATCTTGAATGTCAAAATATGGATCCAAGAGATCAATCACACGAACCACAAAGAAGATCAGAATCTGTGAACTTGAACCAAATCTAGGGTGGAAGAGAAGAATCGATTTGAGAAGAAACTTCATCGGGGATGGAGGCGCTGTCATGCCAGAGAACAAAAATCACGGCGAAACCGCTAAAGGAAGACAAATATGGCGGTGAAGAAGACGAGCACGAGGGCGAATCCGAAGCATGGAAGGAAAAACAATGCTGGCAAAACAAATCGGCGATGGTGAACATGCTGAATAACTCAAATGGTGCACACCTAACTAGAGAATATGACAGAAAAACTACAGATCTGACAAGCAGAGAAGACAAGCGTGATGAACCAGATCAGGAAGAAAGAAAACTCGCCGGAGAAGAACTAACTAGAACGATTTGAACAGAGATTGAGATGGCGAACGCGAAAGAACTGTCGGAGAAGGAGATGGCCACCGCCGGAAACGCTAAATAAAGAGAACCCTGTCGGAGAAGATGCTTGCGGTGGTGCTAGTAGGACGAAAAATGCTAGGACCAGATTTGGTCTTGATGGCAAGAAATTAGATCTAAAACTGAAACTAACCAATCTTGAAAAAGGTCTTGGTGATGTGGAAATAAAAGGTTAGGGAAGGATGAGGTGATGCGTTTGGAAGGAGAGAAATTACTGAGAAAGTAAAAGAAAATGAGTATCAAAAGTGTTTGTCAACAAGGAAAATGCAAGGAAATGGAGGAAAATAGAAATGAGTTCTACAAACTCACTGTTTGGGCAGCGGAAAACCTTTCAAGGTGGATGGAATGACTTTAATACCATGTTAAAATTCATGGCAATCAGAGAAGAGAGAGCACCAAATGAATGAATGTTGAATGTTGAGATGAAATTTTACTAGTGATAGAAAAATGGGATGTAATAACAAAGCATGGGTTTAAAAAATTATTTGAATTTTTAGCTCATCTCCTTTGCTTCATGTACTGTTTGGATGATAGATCAGTTTTGATCCACCAAAAACTCTCCCTCTAAAATGGGAAAGGAAAAATTTTTATAGTTGGAATCAAATGATGGGAGGAAGTGGAATGGAATGGAAGAGAAGGTAATAAATTAAGGTTTCATTGATTTGATATGAAAAAAATAGATTAAAATGGAATGGAAGATAATGGAATAGATATTGTCACATTCTATCATATCCCATTGTTTTTTACTCCCCACAATTTGGGGCAATGTGATAGAGTCTGCTTTTTTTAATTATAATCCTTTTAATTTCATTCCTTTCCACCCTAATTTTCAACTAAGAGCTTGTTTGGCAAGTGGAATTAAGTATGGAGTTGGACCTTGGAATTGTAATTGAACGGCCCAATTCCAAATTTATGCTTGGTAGTCATTTTAGAATTAAAATCATAATTCCATATAACAATTCCATGGAATTAAAAAATAACTAGCTCAAGTCTTTTCCAATTCTTAACTCATACTGAAAAAATTGCTGATGCCACATCTCATAATTTTTATCATTTTCCAATTGTGACCATCTCTCATCACTTGCTGACCACCCTTTGTGAGTGGCTGACCGCCCCCTCTGGTGGCTGGTCATCTACAGCCTGTCCCTGCTGGTCGCCGACCGCAGGCCGCTGGTGTCCTACCACACATTGTCAGCTGTCCAAAAACTTAATATAATACAAATATTTTGAACTTACAGATCAGATATCCAAGTAGTAAAAATAAAATTGAATTTAGAATTCTAATTGTGGAACCTAATTCTTTGTAAGAGCCAAACATAAATTTTAAGATTCAAAGCATAAAATTGAAATTGAATTTAAAATTCTAAACTTCAATTCCAATTCCACGTGCCAAACAAGTCTTAACAGAGTGACAATTGGTATTCCATTCTCTTCCATTGATCTTTTGTTGTCCAAACATAACCTATATTATTCCTTTAGGAATGATCCCTTTAACTCTATTGCTTTCCACCCTAATTTCAAACTAAGTGACAATTTCACTCCACCCTGTCCTCGAATATCTAGAACGAGTCTCCCTCCATTCTGCACATTTCACTCTACACCATTACAGTATATTCCATTCTGATCCATTGATAGTTAGTTATCCAAACAAAACCTATAATATTACTTTAAAGGAATGAGTCAAATATTAATCCATAAAAAAACAATTAAGGAATAGGTTTTATAGCTATTTATTAAATGGGTCCATGGCTGGATTTGATAACATATTTTTAATTACATCATAAATGTATTCATGGTTGGTTTTCAGCCATACAATTTGGTCCAATACAAAATTCGTTCAAACCCATCCATTTATAGACCCCTGTGCCTGGGGAGGCTATTTTGCCTTGTATGGTCCAGTAGTGAAAAGGTCTTTTAAGTTATTCGAGACTAACAATTACATACGGTCGTGGGCTTGAATTGGTAGATATTTTAAATCTTTGAGGAGCAGGAAAAGAAATTCGATCATGATTTCCATAGATTTTCTGTAACAAGTACAAAGACTCAACATTCTTTATTTTCTATCCCCCATGCATTGTAGTTGCATTTGCATTATATTCTATCTGAATCGCATTTTGTGAGCAGCATCATAAGGTCTTTTTTTGGTTTCACTCTTCTAAGATAATTCATTTCACTAGTGTCCTTAATTTGTTGGCTCTTTTTTTCCCCTGCAGATGCCTTTATTGGTGTCAACAGTGGTACAGATCTAACTGACGTGCCAAGTCCAACAGAGGTTGTGGCCCTTCTCAAAGCTCAAAGTATCCAACATGTAAGACTCTATGATGCCGACCGGGCTATGCTTATTGCACTTGCCAATACAGGAATCCGTGTAATTGTTTCTGTTCCCAATGACCTTCTACTTGGCATTGGCCAGTCGAATGCTACTGCCGCCAACTGGGTTGCTCGTAATGTCATTGCTCATGTCCCTGCTACCAATATCACTGCCATAGCTGTTGGATCTGAAGTCCTAACTGCCCTCCCAAATGCAGCCCCTGTCTTAGTCTCTGCTCTAAAATTCATTCAATCTGCCCTTGTTGCAGCTAATCTTGGTCAACAAATTAAAGTCTCCACACCGCACTCCTCTTCTGTCATCCTAGACTCTTTCCCACCTTCCCAAGCATTTTTCAATCGTACTTGGGATCCTGTCATGGTTCCCTTGCTTAAATTTTTGCAATCAACAGGTTCATATCTTATGCTCAACATGTACCCGTATTATGATTACATGCAATCCAATGATGTAATCCCACTGGATTATGCTTTGTTCCGACCCCTGCCACCTAAAAAGGAAGCAGTTGATGCCAACACTCTGCTGCATTATACTAATGTTTTCGATGCAGTGGTTGATGCTGCTTATTTTGCGATGTCATATTTGAACTTTACCAATATCCCTATTGTAGTGACCGAGTCAGGATGGCCCTCCAAAGGTGACTTATCTGAGCCAGATGCAACTCTTGATAATGCTAACACTTACAACAGTAACTTGATCAGGCACATTCTTAACAATACGGGGACTCCTAAGCATCCGGGAGCTGCAGTTAGCACATATATTTATGAGCTGTATAATGAAGACTTGAGACCAGGTCCTGCCTCTGAAAAGAACTGGGGGCTTTTCTATGCCAATGGAGCACCTGTGTATACTTTACACTTGACTGGTGCTGGTACTGTATTTGCAAATGACACAACAAACCAAACCTTTTGTGTTGCTAAGAGTGATGCTGATAATAAGATGCTACAGGCAGCACTTGATTGGGCTTGTGGACCGGGGAAGGTGGATTGTTCACCTTTGCTGCAGGGACAAACGTGTTATGAGCCAGATAATGTAGTTGCACATGCTACTTATGCTTTCAATGCATATTATCAGCAGATGGCTAAATCTCCTGGGACCTGTGATTTTAAAGGAGTTGCTTCTGTCACCACCTCGGACCCAAGTAAGGCATCTTCACACATTAACAAATATCTATCTTTGCAAAGGATTATTTGATGCACTGCAAATTCCCTCAGTAATAAATGTCTTCTTCACACATGATAAAATGGCTTGTTCATGCCCTTGCACATCTAACGCAATAACAGAATTTGATGCACTTATGAAGTAGGTGAATTCTTGTGAAATATTATTTGGATAAAAATAATTTTGACAAGAAGTTTCAGAATGGTGGTGTCTTGATATTCTTATTGGTCAGTTTGTTTCCCAAAGAACTTTTATGACCAGGTTCAATTCCAGTTACGCAACTTTATGGCAAGTATGGGTATCTGTCGTTGCAATCTTGTTTACTTACCTTTTGGTTTAGAATAAATCTATTTAGTGGCCATTTTAGTTATTGTTAATTTTGCACCTTTTCTCTTTAGTGGCCATTTTTTGTTCACTCATATCTGTTCTGCTTCAACTGATTTCAGAAAGTCTTGCATTCGTAACTTTCAAATTCAAGTTGCTTAGCAATTTAATATTACTGTTGTTATCATTGTTACAGGTCACGGTTCTTGTATATTTCCTGGGAGGTAAGATCTCAAGCAAATGTTGATATGCACTAGATTTTTTATTTTTCGTGATTATGTGAATAGTCTTGTTCTCGTGATACTGCTTGTAAGATGACTATACATATCTGCTGCACTGTTCTTTCTTATTCTTCTTTGTTTTGCCCTTACATATTTGTGAACAGTGGCGGTAACAATGGCACCAGCATAAATGGCACATCACTGGCTCCATCTAACAATTCGACAAATTCTGGCTGCTTGTCACAATACTACAATGGGGGATCTTTTAAAAGCTCTGTGATTCTTGTTGCTTTACTTTTGAGTGCAATTGTCTTGTAAAATTATGCACCTTTCATATGCAGCATTAGAATCGAATTTAGGGAGGCACATTCGTCGACTACCTTTTCAAAGGCTGCAGCACACCCAATTTTGTGTTCCTCATGTAGGGGATTTTAAAGGGTTGCGAGGTTGATGAAAATTTTCAAAAGTGTATATTGGCAATTGTAACGTGAGTTCTCCATCGAATTTTTGTACAGAAGAGCAAGAGGAATCATTTCACGTTGTCGCTGTAAGTACTGTTAGGGCTAATTTTTCCATTTCACGCTTTGTATTCTACTATTCTTGGATTTGCAATTGTTCATTTGATCTGAACAATTATATCATGTGTCCTATATATTTAAAATAATGTTTGAAAGCATTAACGTCTAGAAAATTTATTAAGTATGGATTTTAAAACCCTTTGCCTCCGTTATGCATGGTTTCAGCCAAAGGCCATATTTTAGGTCCACGGTGATTTTTATTTGATGTAAAAATCATAACTTGTCATCTAAATGTTCAAAACAATTTTTAAGATTGCTAGAATCTTAAAATATGCAAAAGTATAAGTTTTAAACTCTTATGTGCTGTAGATGCACATATTCGGCCATATGCCCTATTCTGGATCTAAAATTGTTGATAAAGGTTGTAAAAATTATAACGTTTCCCCATGTGTCTAAAATGATTTTTGGAAGTGCTAAATTTTGAAAAATGCAAGAGTATGAATTTTGAACTCCTTTTGCTACTATATATGCATTTTCGGCCAAGGGCCATGTTTTGGATCTAAGGTTGTTTTGGATCTTGTTGCAATTGTGTCTTGTCTTCTAAGATTTAAAATATTTTTTGGTAGTGTTAGAAATTTAAAATATGTTAAAAATGTAAAATTTACACTTTGACCCCTATATTTGTATGTAATTCAGCCTTGACATAATTTTATAGTTAGATATGATTTTGTTTGGTTTTAATAATTCTAAATATTGATATGTGTTTGAGATAATTATTAAAATATTTGTGTTGCTCGTTTTCCGAAAGATAAATTTCTAAGGATGTGATTAAGTGTGTTTATTAAGTGTTTAAAGTAAGTTTAAAAATAGTGGTTTAGAATGAGCATATGTTTCAAGTTGTTCGTATAGTTGTTTGAATGTTCATATGAAATCTATGAATCTGATCAGATCTTAATTATTATTGTGAAACTCTAAGATTTAATCCATTTTCACATACAATAAATGTCGGAATTGTGATTTTAGAAAAAAATATAACTATTGTCATATGTACATTTATAATTCAACCAAGACACTTCATATACTTTAAAAATGTAACTCTCAAAAAGATGTTCGTATAGTTGTTTGCCCAAATTCAGTTATAATAAGGATTTAACTTGTGAATTATGTGAAAAAAGGAAACAAACCAACTTGAACGTTCAAAATGGGTTTAGGTGGTAAGAAATATAGCTTAGTCATTATGGATGACTACACAAGATTCATATGGGTTTCATTCCTTGCCTATAAGGATGATGCTTGTGACTTCAAAACTTCTTCAAAAAAAGTTCAAAATGAAAAAGGTATATCAATAATTGCCATTAGATCAAATCATAGTAGTGAATTTGAAAATCATGCTTTTGAAAAATTTTGCGATGAAAATGGTATATCTCATAGTTTCTTATTTCTTATAACACCTCAACATAATGGAGTTGTTGAAAGGAAGAACAAATCATTGCAAGAAGTGGCCAAAATAATGTTGTTAGAAGAAAGTGGTTTACCAAAAGGGTTTTTCGGATAGAGGCTGTAGATACCTCTTTCCATATTCAAAATCATTTTTCATAAGGCTAATAAGAAAACGCCATATGAGCTCTAGAAAGGCAAGAAACCCAACATTTAATATTTCCATATTTTGGGAAGTGAATGCTTTATCCTTAACATTAGGGACAAGCTTACTAAGTTTGATTCCAAATTTGAAGATGTTTTTAGGTTACTCTTTAGTATCTAAAGCTTATAGTGTATACAAGAGAACCAAATGTTAGCTCCAAAACTGTAATACCTGGTGTACACGTGTCAGTAGACAAGTTCCGTACGGTCCTGAATTTTACTAAGCCTGGACCCTACACCTCCTTGGAGGGCTATATCATAAAACCATATTCTTGGAACTAAAAGTCTCAGTAATTGCTCTCTAAGGGAAAATAAGTTAAAGAATAATTTATAATGAATTTTAGAAAACCTCTAGATGTTTCGTTTTTAGCCTACAAGCTTAGAAAATCTTAAGAATTCTTAATTTGAACTGGAACTCAAAAATTGGATTTTGATTGGTTGGGGTTTTGATTTTTTTGATATTTTATTTGAATCCAAATGGGGGGAGTATTTCCTTATTTACATTTATGTTTTGAAGTAAATGTCCTCATAAAACTTAAAATTAAGAAATGTACATAAGTGAGTATAGAGATAACCAATATGCTTAATGATAGTAAAAATGCAACAACTTTCCTGTCACCGCTATAACGGTCTGGACCGCTATAGCGGTCACAATAGTGTAATTTTACAGGTCGGGTGTTCTGAGGACAGCTATAGCAGTCACAAGTGCACAGTCTTGGGGCGCGATGGCTCCTGACCGCTATAGTGGTCCCCCTGAAGAGTGAATATTGTGAAACAACGTCATTTCACTTGCTGATCCTCCTTAACCTCCTTTATTTCGAACCTGAGCCCCCTTCCCCCCACCTCCACTTTCCTTTTTCTCTTGATCTCACCGAGTCCATCATCCCTAATCATCAAGGTGAGTATATGTTGTAAGATTTTGTCTTTATTTTCACCATTCTTTCACATTTTTTATATGTGTATTATTATTTCTCTCATTATTGTCAAGCGGGGGTGCTCCCCTAATGTTGTTAGTGTATGTTTAGAGCAATCTAGAGCTTCCCATAGGTTATTTATGAGCTTTGTTGTTTTAATGGTAGACACTGGTGCCATTCCACCTCCCTGGAGTCCCCGTGGTGTTGCTGCTTCATAGTTTACCCCTTTAGGTGAGTGGGTTTGATCTCATGGCCCTTGTTTGGTCATTATATTATTATTTTCAAATATTATGGAGTATTTAGATAATTGAAAATGGATTTTTGCATGACATGATTTATGTACGTAACTGTGCTTCAGTTAAGAACAGTTCATTTCAGCTCATACATGAATATTATGATTTTAGAATATGCTTGGGACCATATTTGCTAAATGAAGATTTTATATAATTTAATTTATTTCTTTGCATCTATTTGAAAATTTACAATATTTACAATTGATTAAACGAACCGCCAGGCCTTATGTTTATTATGGGAACGGAGACATGTTGAACTTAGAATTGATAGAACCCCATTTTATGACTTCAGTTTAAATTAGACTAGGGAATTACTGAGAGAAATAGAGCTGTAAGTTAACGACAGTTAATTTGTTAACCTTGGTATCAAGGCTCGCAAGGGGCATTTTCTCCACACGTTAAATCAGTTCACGAAGGACAGAGTTCATGAGGGACCATTATGATCACAGTTAGGGGCTCTTGTTCGCGAATGACTGAGCACCCACTTTCAGTTTATGGATTATCTGTTCTTTTAGTAATTTTTGAGAAAATAAATAAGACTTCCATGTTTATTGCAAATTTAAGAATTAATAGCTACTATACAATTTATTTATAGATATGAATTATGAGAATTGTGTTACTATTTATATATTTCCTTCTTGTCCCATGCATGGTTATGAGTGAGGATCCACTCACTAAGTTTTGTAATAAAACTCACCCCTTTTCTCTTCCTTTTTCTTATAGATTTAGCAGCTCCCTCGAATCCTCCCCTTACTCAGCAGCACTAGTGTTTTCAGCTTTGGAGTGAGCTTCACATTGATGTAAAGTTTGATTGTTTTGTATAGAGTACTCCAGTGACGGTGCCAGCAAGGTCCCGGACTATGCATTTATTTTATTTTGTATACCATGATTCTTTTGTATTAAGATGACTTAGCATTCATGGTTCTTTTGTAAATGAGCAACTGTGATGGGTTTACGTTACAGTTTGATTTATAAGAAAAAGGGGTCATTTCATGATTATTTTGATTTATTTGTGTAAATCGTTTTAATATTTGAAAAGGGTTTTATGTATAAAGTATGCATATAGTATGGCGCATCAATCAAGAGGATTACGTGGGGATGAGATTCCTCACGTGCCGGTCACGATCCAAGTCGGGTTGTGACAAAGTGGTATCAGAGCGCTAGGTTTCCCTGCATGTCACTAGAGCAAGTGTCCACAAGTAGCACATCATTTATGTAAATGGA
This sequence comes from Dalbergia cultrata, assembly GCA_031216105.1. Taxonomy (NCBI): domain Eukaryota; kingdom Viridiplantae; phylum Streptophyta; class Magnoliopsida; order Fabales; family Fabaceae; genus Dalbergia; species Dalbergia cultrata. The sequence goes on along the minus strand of CM062344.1, from coordinate 35,409,511 downwards.
AGCATGCTCATTTGCACTAACAAAGTGTTACTTGAGGCCTTTAATTTGGTCAGTCATGTCTAGGTTCAGAGGAGGAGTCTTATCCTTTCTTTCATGATTAGTAGCTTATCCTATGTGTTCATGTTTCCCAGGATTTAGTATGCCTTCTTTTCATCATCCTTCTTTACACTGTCGCCATAGTAGTGGCTCTTCTAGCTTAGATGCCTGCTTCAGAGTTCTGGAGTAGGCTTTGGCCATCCTCATCGGAGTGTTGGCCAGGCAGGCAGAGGTGGGATCATAACCAGCCCAGCCTGTGGTTCAACCACTTATCGAAGATCTGGATGATTCATCATTAAAGCAGTTTAGAAGGATGGATCCACCCATTTTTCATGGGCATCTGACGACGAAGGATCCACAAGAGTTCTTTCACAAGGTCAAGAAGATCACTTGAGTTATTCACTATTCATCGGAGAGCACAGTGGAGTTGGCTGGCTTCCAGTTAGGAGGCCAGACAGGCATATGGTACGGGGAGTTCCTCTAGGGGCGTGGCGACTCAAAGCCAGTACCTGGGAGGAGATTCGAGCGGCTTTTCGACAGAGATTTCGGTTAGAGAGTCAGCAAGGTCAAATGCTCGAGGAGTTTTTTAGGCTCTGGATGACTCCTAGTATGACTGTTGCAGAGTGCGATAAGAGATTCACCTACCTAGGTCAGGCAACATCAGGCCTACTTCTATCAGAGATCGACAAGGTAAGGCGGTTCATTCAAGGTTTGCCTAAGGACATGTTCCTTAGTCTTCTACCTCATGTGGGGACTATGGACTATGCCCGGGTGGTGGACACCGCAATCAGACTTAAGGGTGGTTTAGCTGAGCGGAGGGTGTCAACTGAGGCCAAGAAGGCCAAGACTCATGGCTCTTTTTCTAGGGGAGCCGGTTCTAGCCGAGGACAGGGCCATTAGTGCCAATAGTGAGTTTAGCTGAGTAGGACTATATTCTTAGAGCCTACACTGACTCGGCCTACTACCTCATTCAGTCAAAGCCAAGGAGGTAGTCGGCCTAGTTGGCAGAGTTCTAGGCACTTCTACCCGGCCTAGTCAGACTATGTTATTCCTCTTTTCCTTTGCTTTCCATTATGTAGGTTGTGTGGACAAGACCATGGCTTGATGATGGGGGGTTTTTTATGGTGGTTGTGATACCATCATTTATTTAACCTCTAAAGCCCAAGGCTTGATTATTAAACATGCTCATACCCAGTATGATGGAAATCAAGGACCAGACTCAGCTAATGCATATACTATGCTCAATAGGATATGCACAACATACTAAAGATCATCACTTGCATAATTCAAGCATCAAGCATGCATAGTCATCAATTCATAATTTTGCACAATTATTTCAAGTCATATAATTTTCAAATCACATGAACATAGCCTTCATAAGATATCATTTACATTAATATCATTTACATTAATATCATTTTACACTTTACCCTAAATAGGGTCAAAACTGCAAAGTTCTAAAAGTTTGTGGGCCAAAGTGTAAATTCCCCTTTCAACACATTTTCTCAAACTAGTGATCTTCAAAAATTAATTTACACTTTTAAGAGACTCATGACGCTTAGAAATCATTTAAATTCATCATAAAAACCATTTTGGGCCATTGGCCAAATTTTTTTAGATTTTAGGGGTCAAAGTGCAAAGTTCCATATTCTTGACACATAGCAGATGTCAATGTTTCTAAAACTTATTGTTAACACCATAAATGGTATTTTGAATACATAGACACATTCAAAATCATTATTAGATCTAATTAAACCCATTCGGCCAAAATTCCATAATGATAGGTTCAAAACACAATTTTTCGCACTTTGTAAAATGGTTCAACCTAACATTTGTAATTATCCTTTTAGGCACTTAAGAGATCAAAAATAATTTTTATTATAATTTTCACTAATTTTTAAGCATATGAACAATACCAAACATTACTGTATTGTGCTGGGCAGTGTTAAAAAAATCAGTTTCAAGAGCTCTAGAAATTATGTTTTTAACCCTTTTTAATTATTGGCTTTTCCTAATAAGCTAAAAATAATTTTTACAACAATTATTAGTAATTTTGACACTTAAGAACACTGCCAAACAGTACCTTATAGTGTTAGATGATATCAAACAGTAACCATAAATATCAATTCTTAAGAGCTTTGAAAATTACATTTTTGATCCTTTCTAGTTACTAGTTTTTCCTAAAATGCTAAAAACAATTTTTGCAACAATTATTAGTAATTTTTACACATATAAACAGTGCCAAACAGTACCTTACAGAATTAAATAATGTCAAACAGTATGCATAATTTCAATTTCTAAAAGCTTTGAAAAATCACATTTTTCATCCTTCCTAGTTACTAGTTTTTCTCAAAAATTATTCTAAGACATAGAAACCACTTGAAACCATTTTATCCCTTTGAAAAATTAAATAATAACCTTTAAAACAGAGGCAAAAATTAAAATTTCATTAATAAGGTTTCATAATACATTAAAATCATACTTTTGCTACCTTTTGAGTTTCCAATTCTTTCAAAATTTCTTTGTACAATCAAGACACAAGAGTTAAACCTTAAAAGAAAATAAAACCCATTCCAAGTCTAACATCACTGTATGACCGAAATATACACATGAATATGTCCATGATCAAAATCTCCATTTGATATAAGAGGGGCAAGTTTTGAGCTTTAGAGATTTAGGCAATGACTAGAATCATAAACATGCCATGCAACCTCATTTTTAATCTTTATCATTATAAGTTGATGACTTGGAAATATAAACATGAGAATGCAATTTTATTTTTAAGTCTTTAAGGTTTAGGTGATAACTTGAAATTTAAACATGATATGCAAGACTTGGAATTTAAACATGAAATGCAAGAACTTGAAACATAAACATGAATGCAAGTCTATTTTTATATCTTATTAAGCTCAAAACTCAAGACTTTAAAGGATAAAACTTTTAACCCCAATCACTCTTAACAAAATGGAAGTGAGCTTTAGAGTCCCTCAATACCATGGTTCCAAGAACCTCATTTCTTGGATTCACCGTCAAGTTCACAAAGAAACAACCAAAGAAAACCAACAAGCAGTCTATTTCTTATATTCTTTTGAAACCAAAAATCAAACCTTGAGCTTTAGAGGTCAAATACATGATGGTTTCACAACCACCACCGAGAAACCTCATCATCAAGCTATGGTTTTGATCATCATTCAAATCTCAAAACCAAAAAAAAAAAAAAAAGAACAAGAGAAGAATAAGAGAAATAACATAAAATAAAATCCCTACCAAGAGTGTTTTCTTGTTTGCAAGAGTGAAAGCTTGATCTTTTATGAAGAAAAGAGAAGAAAAATCTTCTCTTGAAGCCAAATATGATTTCAGCCAAGGGAGAATAAAATGGAGGGAGGATTTTTCCTGTGTTCTTGTGTTTAGAAGTTGATTTATGGTGGATATGTGTTGGTTTGAGACTAAGAGCTTGGATGGAGGTTCTTGAAGATGGAGAGAAGGAAGAAGAAATCTTGAGGTTATAGAGAACAAGATTCTTTTTTTTGACACAACTTGGTTGGTAAGTTTTGGCAAAAATAGTGAATGGTAAAAATGAGAGTTTTGTGAGTATGTGTGTTAAAACTCAAAATATGAGAGAGAATTGGGGGAGGGAGGCTGCTGCCATGTAGGGCTGTTTTGGGGGGAAGTTTTTCATGTTTCATGTATATTAAGACTTGAATTAGAGATAGATTTGATTAGGCAAAGGGTTAGAAATTGGTAATTAGGGGTTTGGGTTAGTAACTATGTGTTTAAGCCTTTCAAGACATGTTTAAGGAATGGTCTTCCATACTTAGTTGAGTTAAACTTAATTAATTTGAATTTCCAACACCAACATAGTTACTAATTTTTACGAAAAGAAAGCGAGAGAAAGTACTTTTGTTTTTACTTTTCACTTTTTCGTCTCTTGAAGCATCTTTGATTAAGAATGAGATTTAAACTTCCCTAAGAAATCTTAGGCCTTAATTAACCTTAAATAGTTATTTTGACTCAAGATTAATTAATAAAATTTATTTATCTTTAATTAGAGCCTATTATTACCCATATTTCTTAATTACTTAATTAAGCTTAATTAGTATTAACTAGGGGTAAAATGGTAATTTTATACAAAAACTCCTCAGGACCACCCGTACTTTTTCAGATATCATACATCCCCTATAATTAACACTTCCAACTCCCATGTGATGACTGGGCTCAATTGTCACTTAATCCCACATTAAATTAGTTCAGGGGTATTTTGGTAATTTTGTGCATGGGAATTTGCACCGATCATGTAGTGTTCTTAGGCTTTGTTGTGAGTGCAAAAGGAGTGCAAGTTGATGAGGAAAATGTTAAGGCCATTCAAGAGTGGCCTACGCCTAAGAATGTGAGTGAAGTGAGAAGTTTCCATGGTTTAGCTAGTTTCTATAGGATGTTTGTTAGGAACTTTAGTGCCTTGGTTGCGCCTCTTAATGAGATAGTTAAAAAGCATGTGGGTTTCAAATGGGGAAAGAAACAAGAGCAAGCCTTTGCTGCCCTTAAGCATAGGCTAACTAATGCACCCATTCTTGCTTCACCCAATTTTGCTAAATCTTTTGAACTTGAATGCGACCCATTCAAACTTGATGCAAGAAGGCTATTGGATCGCTTATTTTAGTGAGAAGTTAAATGGGGCTGCCCTAAACTATCCCACTTATGATAAGGAATTGTATGCCTTAGTGCGTGCTTTGAAAACTTGGCAGCATTATTTGTTCCCTAAAGAATTTGTAATTCATAGTGATCATGAGTCCCTAAAATACTTGAAAGGACAAGGCAAGCTGAATAAAAGGTATGCCAAATGGGCTGAGTTTTTGTAACAATTTCCATATGTCATTAAGCATAAAAAGGGGAAGGGGAACATAGTGGCTGATGCTTTATCTAGGAGGTATGCATTACTTTCTACTCTTGAAACTAAAATTTTTGGGCTTGAGACTTTGAGAGAAATGTATTTGTATGATGCTGAGTTTTCTGAGATATATGCTGCTTGTGAAAATGTGTCTCAAAATGGTTACTATAGGCGCAATGGATATTTGTTTAAAGAAAAAAGATTGTGTATGTCTAGGTGTTCCATAAGAAATTTGCTTGTGAAAGAAGCGCATGAGGGAGGATTAATAGGACATTATGGGGTGCATAAAACTTTGGACATATTGCATGAACATTTTTATTGGCCCCATATAAAACATGATGTGCATAAATATTGTGAGCATTGCATTGTTTGTAAAAAGGCAAAATCAAAACTGATGCCACATGGTTTGTATACTCCTTTGCTTGTTCCTGATTTTCCTTGGATCGATATATCTATGGACTTTGTTTTGGAGCTGCGTAGAACAAAGAATGGTAAGGATTCTATTTTTGTGGTTGTGGATAGGTTTTAAAAAATGGCACATTTTATACCTTGCAAAAAGGTTGATGATGTTTGCCATGTAGTTGACTTACTTTTTAGGGACGTGGTGAGACTCCAAGTGCTGCCTAGGAGCATTGTAAGTGATAAGGACACTAAGTTCCTAAGTCACTTTTGGAGAACATTGTGGGGTAAGCTTGGTACCAAATTACTTTTCTCTACTACTTGTCACCCACAGGCTAAGGCTGACTATGTGAGAAAGCTGCATGAGCGTGTGAAAGCTCAGATTGAGAGCTATGCCAAGCAAGCAAACAAGGGAAGAAAGAAAGTTGCATTTGAACTCGGAGATTGGGTTTGGGTACACATGAGGAAAAAGAGGTTCCCTGAACAAAGGAAGTCCAAACTCCAACCTAGAAGGGATGGTCCTTTCCAAGTGTTGGAGAGGATCAATGACAATGCCTATAAAATTGATTTGCCTAGTGAGTATGATATCAGTGCCACTTTTAATGTTGCTAATTTGTCCCTTGTTGACGCAGGTGATGGGGCCTTGGATTTGAGGTCAAATCCTCTTCAAGAGGGAGGGGATGATGAGGACATGGCTAATGGCAAGGACAACAAGGAGCTTGGAGGACTTGGGAGACCTATGACAAGAGGAAGGGCTAGGAAGGCAAAGGAGGCATTTCAACAAGTTGTAGCAACAATTCTTAAGGCTACCCCTAATTTGGAAGACTTGAAGCCCAAAATGGTGCATTGCATAATCCCACTTGAAGACCCTTGATGTTATATGGACTGCCACCATCTTTTTAAGCCTTTTATGTTACTAAATAAAGTTTGTGATTATGTAATTGGGCTTGTGAATTTTATACAGCCCATTACTTGTTAATTTCATATTTTATTTAGTTTAGATTTTAATCATGGGTTAAGAATTACAGCCTACTTACTGAGGTATACTCTAGTTTATAAACCTTGTAAACACCTTTTGGAGGGGATTTTTGATAAATTCATATCAGAATACCTTTTTTGGTAAAAGAGTCTCTTTGGTTCTTGCTTGGAACCCTAGGTCTTATCAAGAGTATCCAAATTACTCTTGTGGCGATCTCCCTTGGCTTATCAATCATTATTGATTGTGGCTCCTCCAACCAATTTTGATTTCTCATCTTTTTATTATGGAACGTATCATGTATGGTGCTTGTTATTTTTCTATAATTGATTTAAAAAGTGGGTATTATCATATTAGGATAAGGGAAGGGGATGAATGGAAAATTGCCTTTAAAAATATGTATGGTTTGTATGAGTGGCTGGTTATGCCTTTTGCGCTAACTAATGGCCCAAGCACTTCTATGGGATTAATGAACTATGTCTTAAGAGATTTTATTAGCAAGTTTGTTGTTGTTTATTTTGATGACATTCTAATTTATAGCACTAGTTTTGACTTGCATATTGAACATTTGAGGGCAGTCATGCATGTGCTTAGAACAGAAAAATTGCATGCTAATCTTAAGAAATGCACTTTTTGCACTGATCATGTAGTGTTCTTAGGCTTTGTTGTGAGTGCAAAAGGAGTGCAAGTTGATGAGGAAAAGGTTAAGGCCATTCAAGAGTGGCCTACGCCTAAGAATGTGAGTGAAGTGAGAAGTTTCCATGGTTTAGCTAGTTTCTATAGGAGGTCTATTAGGGACTTTAGCACCTTGGCTGTGCCTCTTAATGAGATAGTTAAAAAGCATGTGGGTTTTAGATAGGGAGAGAAGCAAGAGCAAGCCTTTGCTGCCCTTAAGCATAGGCCAACTAATGCACCCATTCTTGCTTTGCCCAATTTTACTAAATCTTTTGAACTTGAATGCGATGCATCAAATGTGGGCATTGGGGCTGTTTTGATGTAGGAAGGCTACCAGATTGCTTATTTTAGTGAGAAGTTAAATGGGCCTGCCCTAAACTATCCCACTTATGATTAGGAACTGTATGCCTTTCAGGCTAACTAATGCCCTAAGCACTTCTATGGGATTAATGAACCATGTCTTAAGAGATTTTATTGGCAAAGTTGTTATTGTTTATTGTGACGGCATTATGATTGAACATTTGAGAGTAGTCATGCATGTGCTTGGAAAAGAAAAATTGTATCCTAATCTTGAGAAATGCACATTTTGCACCAATCATGTAGTGTTCTTAGGCTTTGTTGTGGTGCAAAAGGAATGCAATTGATGAGGAAAAGGTTAAGGCTATTCAAGAGCGGCCTACACCTAAGAATGTGAGTGAAGTGAGAAGTTTCCATGGATTAGCTAGTTTCTATAGGAGGTTTGTTAGGGACTTTAGCACCTTGGCAACGCCTTTTAATGAGATAATTAAAAAACATGTGGGTTTCAAATAGAGAGAGAAACAAGAGCAATCTTTGCTGCCCTTAAGCATAGGCTAACTAATTCACCCATTCTTGCTTTGCCCAATTTTGGTAAATCTTTTGAACTTGAATATGATGCACTAAATGTGGGCATTGAGGCTATTTTGATGCATGAAGGCTATCCAGTTGCTTATTTAAGTGAGAAGTTAAATGGGATGCCCTAAACTATCCCACTTATGGCAAGGAATTGTATGCCTTAGTGCATGCTTTGAAAACTTGGCAGCATTATTTGTTCCCTAAATAATTTTGCAATTCATAGTGATCATGAATCCCTAAAATACTTGAAAGGACAAGGTAAGCTGAATAAAAGGCATGCCAAATGGGTTGAGTTTTTGGAACAATTTCCATATGTCATTAAGCATAAAAAAGGGAAGGGGATCATGGTGGCTGATGCTTTATCTAGGAGACATGCATTACTTTCCACTCTTGAAACTAAAATTTTTAGGCTTGAGACTTTAGGAGAAATGTATTTGCATGTTGCTGAGTTTTCTAAGATATATGCTGCTTGTGAAAATGTGTCTCAAAATGGTTACTATAGGCACAATGGATATTTGTTTAAAGAAAAAAGATTGTGTGTTCCTAGGTGTTCCATAAGAAATTTGCTTGTGAAAGAAGCACATGAGGGAGGATTAATAGGACATTATGGGGTGCATAAAACTTTAGACATATTGTATGAACACTTTTATTGGCCCCATATGAAACATGGTGTGCATAAAAATTGTGAGCATTGCATTGTTTGTTAAAATGGCAAATCAAAAGTGATGCCACATGGTTTATATACTCCTTTACCTATTCCTAATTTTCAAGGATTTTGTTTTTGTGGTTATGGACATGTTTTAAAAAATGGCACAGTTTATATCTTACAAAAAGTTTGATGATGCTTGCCATGTAGCTGACTTTTTTTTTAGGGAAGTGGTAAGATTCCATGGGCTGCCTATAACACCCTAATATTTAACCTAACACACCTAGGACCCGTACAAGTTAATTATTAGTTATTACTCTTTTGTTTCAATTATTATCTTTTGACTTGGAAATACTTTAGTAAAAATACGGGCAAATTTTTTTTATTAACTTTTTAAAACAAAACATGAGCTGCGCGTATAAGTAAAACATGTCATTCATCTATCATGACATGAAGGCAAATAAAAACTCTTCACTAGCATATACAGAATATAAACACAACAATCTTTTGAATATAATGACACAATCATATATATATATATATATAACTATTCCTTGACTCGCCCCAAAACAACCACTAAGATAGTATTATGCTCACCAACAGAGGTTGGGCCAAGTACAGTCATTTGAAGAAACATAAACAATATGTACATAGAAACTAATATCATCCTATAAGGCCTCTTCTCTCACTACTTCTATTGGGATGCACTTAGAGTAGATATCCTCTAACAAAACATAAAAAAAGGAATATCATTTCCATGAGATAAGCACAGTGCTCCAAAAGGCCCTATATCAACACCTACTAACGACGCTCTTGAGAGGGAGGAAGGAAGCCAAACCTGCGAGTAAGGTAGATGGGAGTAGTAGGACGACCCATGGGATGAAGTGAGCTCCTCGGCATGGACGAGTGGCTCTTCTACCAGCGCACGACACTCCCCTCATAGGTTGCATCACTGTAGCCTCTTTATCGCTTCTTGCCTCCCTGGGAATGGTGGGTTCGGAATCGCCTAAAGAGTGCTGGGAAGAAGATTCCTACGATGGATCCGACCATGGCTCGATAGGTTGAGGGGGTGATCGAGGTATATAGATAAGGGGTCACGAACAGCTGATGTAGCAGGATGGCCATGGGGAAATTACTCTACACGTGGATGGGCTCGTTCAAAAGCAAAGTCATCAGTGAAGGAAGTCATGGTGGAGAACCAAAACTTAGTGACTGGCTGCACAATACAGAAGACTAATAGGCAGATTGATCTACCTTATAATCCCAAGTCCAGATATATGCTTTGTTGTGAATAAACTCAGTCAATACATGGTTGCACCGATGTTATCTCATCTACAAGCTTTACACCATCTACTTCGTTACCTAAAAAACACTGCTTGTCATGGCATTATTTTCTCTTCCACTTCAAATCTCAAATTGCAAGCTTATGCAGATACAGATTGGGGCAACTGCATAGATACCAAAAAATCCACAACTGGTTTCCTAGTATACATTGGAGATTCCTTAGTATCATGGAAATAAAAAAAAGCAGCCAATTGTTTCCAAGTCATCTACTGAAGCAGAATATAGAGCTTTAGCCAATGTTACAAGTGAAATCACTTGGTTGCAGAACCTCTTAAAGGACTTTGAGATATCAATTGACATTGCCATGATATATAGTGACAGCCAAGCAGCCATTTAAATAGTTGCTAATCCATCATTTCATGAGAGGTCAAAACACCTAGAAATTAATTGTCATTTCTTTCACAAAATTTATGCACATCATGTTTCATGTATGACCAATGAAAATGTTCATGTAGTATGTCTAAAGTCTTCTGGACACCAAAATGCCCCATTAAACCCCCCCTCATGTGCCTTTCTCACAAGCACTCTCTAATGGAACTTTTAGGCACACATAATCTTTTCTCTTTAAACAAATAGTCCTTATGCCTAAAGTATCCGTTTTGGGTAGCATGCACACAATTCTTATAAATTTGAGAAAAATCTGGATCATGCTCATACAATTCCTTTATATGCTAAAAACCAATTAAGTTAGTTTCAAGAGTAGAGAACAGAGAATACCTTCTTGAAAGTGTATTAGCAACCACATTAGCCTTACCTTTCTTATGCTTGATCACATAGGGAAATTGCTCAAGGAACTCAACCCACTTGGCATGCCTCTTATTCAGCTTGCCTTGTCCTTTTAGATACTTCAAGGACTCATGGTCACTATGAATCACAAATTCCTTAGGCAAAAGGTAATGTTGCCACATTTGTAACGCCTTTAGTAATGCATACAACTCTTTATCATATGAACAACATTATTTAATTTTTCATGAAAATAAGCAATTGGATGCCCTTCTTGCATCAAAACAACCCATATTCCCACACCAAATGCATTGCATTCAATCTCAAAAGATTTAGCAAAATTAGGCAATGCAAGAATAGTGCATGAGTTAATTTATCTTTGAGGCCAGCAAAGGCTTGCTCTTGTTTTTCACCACATTGATGCATCCAATGTACTAAAATCTTTAACAAACCTCCTATAGAAAATAGCTAAGCCATGAAAGATCCTTACCTCACTAACATTCTTAGGAGTTGGCCACTCCTGAATAGATTTTACCTTCTCCTGATCAACTTGCACTTGTTGTGAGCTAACAACAAAACCAAGAAAACTACATGGTCTATTCAGAAAACACATTTTTCCATGTTGGCATACAATTTCTCATGTCTAAGAGCTTCCAACACATACCTCAAATGCATCATATGCTTATCAAAAGATTTGTCATAAATCAAGATGTCAACAAAATAAACAACAACAAATTTTCCCAAAAAATTTCTAAGCACATTATTCATTAAACACATGAAAGTGCTAGGTGTAACACCCTAAAAAGCATTTAAAAATTAATTTTAGATTTACTAGTCAAATTTCAAAAATCTGACAGACATAGAAATGATAAGAGTGATCCAACAGATCTGTAAAAAAAAATTCAGATTATGATGAATAGTAACCTAGTGGGCCTCACGGGACTGTCGGGACTGCCGACACCCTAGAATTAGGGCCCAAAGATCCCAAAACTAAGAAATTATAGGATTAAGATCAGAAATAGGTAGGAATAAAGATTTGATACTTAGAATTAATTTTTGGGCAATAGTTGATTACTTGGATACACTGTTTTACCCATTCAGTAAAATTTCTGTGTGCGATTACACTGAAAGAAAGCTTATCTTCAAGACTTAGATAAAGTATATCCACTTTGACTTAGTGAAAGGCTAAGATTTAATCTTGCTTTTCAAGATTAAATCCTAGCTGTCCATTTTACTTTCTTTCTTTAAGAATTATGCCTTTATATTATATAATATGCAACTATCATTACAAGATAAATACAACATCTTCTCCAAGCTCAAAATTTTGGCCAGCACAAGAGGAGAATAGCAGCCACCATTCTTATTTCTTCAAGTGCTTAAAACTTGTTTCAAATCACCAAAACTCTTGCCTAAAGTTCCTAAAACTACAAACTCTCTTTACAAAACTTGTTCTACTCATCACCATCTACAAAACTAACCGATTGGAATTTAAATCTCTTACCATTTCTCACCTTGAACTATCATTCTGTACTGTTTAAAGAAGGTCTTGGAGCTGTTTTGAAAGCTTTGAAGTCAAGGGAATCAATCTTGGAGCATCTTAGAGCCAAGGATACACTAGTATATAAAGGTAGGGTTCTTTGTGCCTTGTTGTGAAATTCTATTTTTTTTTTCTTTTTCAGATTTTGTTGATTGGAAATTTCTAATGTGAGGTAACTCCTAGATATTGATGTATTTGCATGGGTGGGGTAGTTTGGTATTGTGGAAAAATCATTTTTGTCAAAAGAGATTTTGAACCTTGTTGCTAAATTTTCAGTTCTGCTCTAGGTAGCCATAAATCATTAATTTTCTGAATATGTTGTATGTATTTTCATGAGCTAAAAAAATTATATGTTGAAGCTAACATCCTAATATAGTTACACAAATTTTCTTGAGCTCTGGTTTGGACTTATATTGTGTTAAAAGAATCATGAACCGAAATGATACATGTGCTACAAGAATTGTTGGATTAGAAGCTGTGAATTTGTTAATTTTGTTACCATAGCAAATGATTGAGTTTTTCTTTGAAATTTTTACAAGGAGTATGAAACATCTTAAGGTTGAACCGTGATTTTTTCTATGAATTGATTTAGTCATTTTCTAGGGTTAAAAAGTATGGAATTTGGGCTATTGGTTGTAAATAGGAGGTTTTTGACTTTCGAATTTGTCAAATTTTGTTGACATAGTTAGAGAAATTGTTTTACTCTAAAATTTTTACAGGACATTGAGTACACGTTGAGGTGTTATAGGGAATTTTGTGGACATGAAATTGGTTATTTGACATGAGAAATAGTTTTTGCTACGTGAGTTAAAAATCCTTTAATGTGCTGGAAATGGGCTAAATTCTAGATTTGGAAGTAAAATGTCCTTTAATGCAACTATGATGAATATAAATGCATGCTATGTACTTTAAAGTTTGGTTTATGATAAACGAATGAGAATCGCATGTGATTGATTGTTTATATGTGAGTAAAGTATGCATTAGTAAAAAGAAAGGTGATAAATGAATGATATATATGTTTGAAGTATTATGAAATTCAGAAATTCATGCTAATGAATATAGTAATGTGATACTTGTATATGTGAGTTTAAGGATGATATATGTGCTGAGTAACAAATGAAAAGTCCCCTTTAATGTGTAAAGGGCATCAAAAAGTCTCCATTAGTGTGTAAAGTGTAACATCCCCAAATTTATAACTAAGATAAATATTAATTAGCGATAGCAAAAACCAAGAGAATTTGGACAAATGTTATGAAACACAACAAATAGACTACTTAAGTATGTCTAGAGAAAAATGCAAAGAATTACGAAAATGTCATCACTTAGTGGAAATTACGAAAATGCCCTTGCTATGTAAAGGAAATTACCAAACTACCCTTGCCTTATTAAATGACAAAGATACCCTTACTCTATGAATGGAATTATAAGAATACCACTATCATTGTCTAATTACAAAAATATCCTTGTCTTAGTTAAAGAAATTACTACAACGCCATTTACACAAATCCCTAGACTTGTCTTTAGACAAGAATGAATCTAAGCCATTGGATTAAGATGATAACACAATAATTTAACCACATACATCATACACATTTCTGAATCACATACATGCACTAAATGTTAGAAAATCTCCACTAACATCTTTGCACAAAACATGGAGCATTTTCATCCAACATGTTTGCACAAAACATGGAAACATGTTTGCACAAAACATGGAAACCTGTTTGCACAAAACATGGAAACATGTTTGCACAAAACAGGGAGCATTTTCATCCCAAAATTCAGCCAACATGTTTCCATAAATCATGCTCCAAGTGCTTTCCTTCTTCTGTTTTTTCTCTAATCTTTCCACTATAAATACTCCTCAAACTCTCTTCAATTCAGAAACTCCCTAAGTGTTCTTTCTTTCTTATTCTATCATTCTTCTTATGTTCTTCAAAGACTTCTCTTGATCCTCTTAACTTCATCCAAACACTTAAATCCTAAGTCCAAACTTTCACTAGCCCTCACAAGAGTTACAATCTTTAACTCTAGTGAGAAATATTTTCTTAAGCACTCAAGTTCTAGAGCCAAGATTCAAGGAGGGTCATCCACTCCAAGGACTCTTGTTCAAGCTTAAGGAAGAAGAGAAGGACCCTTTTTTAGACCCTACACAAGAGGTAGGAGCCCTCACTTTGGTTGTGTAAGCCATGATGACATCTAACCTTGCTCATGGTTAGGATGCCATCAAGCTTATGTTTGTTGATAAAAATGTTTCAAGGGGATATTGTATAAATATTTTGTGAAAGCCCTTGTTCCATTCTGCTTCCAAAGTGATATTATGTTGCTTTCATGCTCAAATGATGTTTGAAATATGTTGTGTGATCCTTGTGTTAAAATAAGTGACATAAAACATGAAAATGATAAATGCTGGATTTTTTGTTGTTTCTTGCAGTAGGTGTTCCGAAATTTAATACTCATAAAATATGAAGTATCTTGAAATAAAAATATTTTTACCATATACGAGACGCATCATAAAACACTCTCCAAAAAGAATCACCCAAAACGGAGTTTTCTAGCTCAAGATATAAATTTTTAAAGTAGAGCCTAAGACTGAAACTTTAAATCCGACCTTGTAGTAGTAAAATAGGTGTAACTCACTCTAGAAAAATGAAAATGGACTGATTTCAACTTTGTTGGAGAGCTAACACATATAGGAATACACCCATGTATGTTATGTATAAAGCTTTGTACCACGTAAATACATAATGAGAAATAAATTTCGGAATAGTGTACTGTGAAAGTGCAGTTTGGAAAGGTTCTGGCTAAGGAAGGACTTGGTATTTAAGCGTGTCCATTGTGACCGACCTCTCTTTCCTGGGAACCCTCCTATGCATGGTTTACAGTTGATTTACACTATTCCAAAGATGTAAATGCTAAAATTTTATGAGTTAGGAATTTGGAACTACCTTTACTAAGCTGAGATAACAAGTATACAGATAATTATAAACTTTCTTCTAAAAGATGTCAAAACTATAAATAAAAGAATCAAGTCTTGTAAAGAGAGAATTTTAAGAATTTAAGTAGAATAATAATCTTCAAGAGTTATATGAAAGTCATAATAAAAATATATAAAGAACCTATAATAATATTTTGAAGTGCATTAATGTATTAATGGAATGCTAAGAGTACAAAGAACACTAAGAGAAAAAGATAATACTAAGACATCCATTACCTCTTACTTAACACTAGGAACTCAACTTGATAACTTTGGTTGGTTAATATGAATCATCTATGGAAGTGTTTACTATGAGATTTACATGATATTGTCCATGTTTTATGAAGTGATTTATAGTAATGTGAATGTATGGTGATGAATTATGAAATGATGAGGATGAATGATTGATTGCCCAGAGTTTATTGTGATTACATGATAATATGCATACATTCATTTTCAAAAGAAATAATAAAAGTAAAGTTTGAAAAAGTAGCAATGAAAGTCTGGAAAAGTGGACTTGAGCTAAACTCACGACTTAACCCCCTAAACCGTTGAGATCATGGCAACGGAATGAAAACCAAAAAGGTTATGGCGACGGCCATGGTATGAGCTCATCACCCTTTAGGGTGGTCTAAGGCATTGATGCATTCATCCCGTGAGTAATTAAGAAATATGTTGATGAAATAAATGAAAGATGATGATCACTAAACAAGTGAATGTTGAGGATGAGGAATCATGAAATGCATGCAGCTCCTAAATGATTATTGCTTATTAGTGGTTTTACATGATATGCTTATATGTATGCTTGATGAAATACTAATTGGATATTTCTGCTAATGTTCAAGATTAGTTTAAAAGTAACTGCACTTCGGCTAATCACGTTTGTGAAAGTTTGATAATTGAATCCTTACCTGTTCACCTTTTTATAATAAACCCGAAGTGACTGGGACGACAACGATGACACTTTTAGTACAAGTAGGAACTCCTACTGAGAAATCATGTATTTCTCGCTCCCATGTTTATTTTCCATTGTCGTCACCAGAGACATTCCGTTGTCGTCACCAGAGACAGACGTGTCCAACTAAAGCAACGAAGCTGTAGCTGAGGAAGGAGGTAGCGCGTGAAGATTTCAAACCTTTCAAGTAGGAGCATTCCGAGCTTTAGTTACATTATAGTTTGTGAGAAACAATTAGTAATAGTAGAACTTATATTGTTATTTGTAATAACTTATCAGTATGATATATGCCCTGTTGTGACTTATGTATTAAGTGATTATATTCCAGTTTATGTGATAATAGTTCTACACTTAGTCTCTTATTCCGCTTATTTAATTAAGTGCGCAATGTAACTTGATTATTATCTATAAAAGCACTATGTATTTCACTTCTCGTTACAGGCTTATGTTTTCAAACAATTAATTTATGTAAAAAAAAAATTCCACTATTTTTCTAAGTTAATTTCAAAAGAAAATAAATGCAAGGCATAAGTGACAACTAATAGAATCCAAATGTGAACTTAAGCATAGTGGGGTTCTATTAGGGTGTTACATAAAGGGCATGGAAAAGTCCCCTTTAGTGTGTAAAGGACATGAAAACGTCCCCTTTAATATGTAAAGTGTAACATCCCCTGCTGCTTTATGGATTGACGATTGTCCCCACAAACCAACACGGGTCTTTTCAGCATGCTTTGTCCTCACTCACATGCTTCCCGGGAAAACTTCCCAGGAGGTCACCCATCCCAAAATTACCCCAGGTCAAGCCAGCTTAAGCTGTGGAGTTCTTTCAGTTTGGGCTACCGAAAACAAGATGCATCTTCTTTTCGGTAGCCTAAACTGAAAGAACTCCACAGTTAAGCGTGCTTGACTTGGGGTAATTTTGGGATGGGTGACCTCCTGGGAAGTTTTCCTAGGAAGCATGTGAGTGAGGACAAAGCATCTTTGAAGGACCGTGTTGGTTTGTGGGGACAGTCGTCAATCCATAAAGTAGCAGGGGATGTTACAAATGGTATCAGAGCCTGCACCTCTCCCAGTATGGTGTGGTTCGGGGACGAACTAGGCGGAAGCTGGTGGGCATGTAACGCCCGGGGACGAGGACGAGGAGTGATCGCCGGTGCAAAGAGGGCACGGACAAGGAGCTGCTCCTCACGAAGGTCCTCTAAGCGGAGGGGTACATGAATGAACCGATTACACACCCGAATGAGAGGGATCCTGAGACTGTATAGGTATGGGACTATACAGTTGAAGAGGGCTTATATGAATTGATTCATACTACCTATATAAACAAGATGCATCTTCTTTTCGGTAGCCTAAACTGAAAGAACTCCACAGTTAAGCGTGCTTGACCTGGGGTAATTTTGGGATGGGTGACCTCCTGGGAAGTTTTCCTAGGAAGCGTGTGAGTGAGGACAAAGCATGTTGAAAGGACCCGTGTTGGTTTGTGGGGACAGTCGTCAATCCATAAAGCAGCAGGGGATGTTACATAAAGGGCACGGAAAGGTCCTTATTAGTTTCTAAAGGGCACGAAAAAGTCCCCTTATTATGTCAAGGGCACAGAAAGATAGGGATGATGTTTCTGAGATTCTATTCGATGTATTGAGAGCACATAAAGTTGTAAATAAATTACTACAATATGAAGTAGTATAACTATGTATATCAAGTGATTGAATAATAAAAGAGACCCACTTCAAAAAAATGGTTTTTGAACTTTAAAATAAACCTTTGATATATGTTGCATGCTCATATTTTCTACTAAATCGAAATAGTGGGGACGATGATGATGACATTTATAATTGTGTATTTGGGGAATGCCCTACTGAGAATTGTATAATTCTCACCCCTATGTATTTGTGTTCCTGTGTCATCTCTAGGTTGGTCCAGAGGATTAAGGGGCTACTACACAAGAGAAATTGGGATTACAGTGGTTTATTGTCTAAAACTATAGTGGTTGAACTTAGTTGTAGGAATATGTATATATGATAGTGAATAGACATGTATTAAAGCTCCTAAAAGAGCTGTCCTTTTGTACTTGAGACTACGTTCAACAAAATATTTTGTTTCCTTATCATATATTTTAACGGAATTACGAAATAGTTGTTACACGAAATTCTCGAACTTACTATAGAAATGCAAGAAGGGACCGTTAATTAATAAGTAATAACTCTCAAGTATGATGTCATGATTTAAGGATGATGTAGTACTTTGGAGGATGTCACACTAGGTGCATTTGTCAATTCAAATGGCATAACCAACCATTTATAAAGACCATATTTTGTCTTGAAGACAGTTTTCCATTCATCACCCTTTCTTATCCTGATTTGATGATATCCACTTTTAAGATCAATTTTAGAAAACACACAATCACCATGCAATTCATCCAACAAATCATCTAATCTAGGAATGGGATGTCTATACTTTACCATAATGTTATTGATGGCTCTATAATCAGTGTACATCCTCCAAGTTTCGTCTTTCTTAAGCACTAGAATGACTGGAACTGCACACAGACTTAAATTTTCTTGTAACCACCCTTTTTGCAACAAATCTTCAACTTGCTTTTGGATCTCCTTGGTTTCTTAAGGATTACTTTGATAGGTTGGCCTATTAGGCTATGAAGCTCTAGGAATGAGATCAATTTGATATTCTATGCCTCGTAAAGGGGGTAGATAGTGAGGTACCTCCTTAGGAAAAACATCTTCAAATTCAACAAAGAAGAAACTTCACAAGAAAGAGGGTTAGTAGCACTTGTTGCAATTGATTTACTTTACTTACTCAAAAGTAAAAGCATTGGCTTTTTCACCTCTTTTTCTTTAATAAATAGATTTTCCAATTTTTCCTCTATTTTTCCACTCTCTTTTCCTTTTCTTTTCACTTCCTTTTTCCTTTTTCTTTTCTGTTTCTTTTTATTTCTCATTTTGGATTGATCCTCACCAACCTCTCTTGGAGACAAAAGGGCAAGAATAGTCTTGTGCTCTTTATGTATAAATGGAAATTTATTCGTATACCTATCATGCAAAGCTTTCTTATCATACTACCAAGGTCTACCAAGAAGTAAATGACAAGCCTCCATAGGCACCACATCACACAAAACAACATAATCATACTTTCCTATGGAGAATTCCATCTCTACTTGCTTACTTACAGTCATTTCACTATCTTCACTAAGCCATTGAAGCTTATATGGCCGTGGGTATGACTTAGTCTCCAAATTCAGTTTTGAGACCATCCTTGCACTAGCAACATTAGTGCAACTCCCTCGATCAATAATTAAATAACAAACCTTCCCTTGGATGACACACCTTGTGTGGAAACTATTTTCCCTTTGGGTTTCATCTGAATCCTTTGCTTGCTGCCCAACAACCTCCTCACCATGAATAAACCTCCTTCAGGTGCAATTTCCTCATCATACTCTTCCTCACTTTGTGGTGCAGATTCTGAGGATGATTCACTAGTGATTTCCCATCTTCCTTAAACAACATAGTTTTCTTGGTTGGACATTCCTTAAGCGATGTGACCTCTCCCCAAATAGTTGAAGCATTTTATCTCCTTGTCTTTTTAGGGGTCTCATTGGACTTGAATTGAGTCCTTTGAGGTGCAACCTTGGTATTGTTAGAAAAAGTACCTCCCTCCTTATTTCTTTCCTTCCAATTTGAAGAATTGAATTAGAAGAACTCTTTCTCATGGTACCTTTTCTCTTAAATTGCTGCTTTACTTTTAGTAGCTTGATGTACCAAGTCTTCCAACTACACATAATTTTGTAACTCAACAACATGTCTAATGTCATTATTCAGCCCATTCAGACCCTAGTAGCCTCTCTGTCTTTATTCAAATTGGCTCTAATCAAAGACACCATCATCTCCTTGTAATGTTCATCAACACTCCTACTACCTTGTGTGAGTCTTTCGAGCTTGTTATGAAGGTCCCTATGATAATAGGAATGAACAAATCTCCTTCTCATCAACCTTTTCATTTCAACCCAAGTATCCACCAAAGGTTTTTCATATCTAAGTCACTCCTTCTGTCCTTGGTCCTACCAAATGAGATCATAGACCGTGAACTCCATGGCTGTCACCTTCACTTTTTTTTTATCTTCAGTATAGTTATGGCAAGCAAAAAGTTGCTCAATCTTTGTTTCCCACTCTAAGTTTGCCTCCGGATCACTTTTTCCTTTAAAACACAGAATTTTAAGTTGTACCCCCTCAATTATGTCCTCCCTAGCTTCACTGTCATTATCTCTTCTCCTTCTTCCATCAAGCTACCTTCTACCTCCATCATTATCATGATGTCCTTGATTTTCTAACCACTCAATTCTCTTATATAACTCCTCTATATGCTCACACAAGAGTACTTATTAAAGACTCAACAATGTGATGACAAACGAAAGAACAGCTAAGTGATGATAGACTGAAGACACAAAAAACTTAGGAAGACATTTAGGAACTTTATCAAACAAGCGTTGTGCACTGAATTTATAGAAAAAAAAAAAAGAAAGATGTTGTTTTCTTTGTTACACTTCTTTCTCTATTTTTTTTTCATTTTTCAATAGTCTTTCATTTTCTATTTCAAAATTTTTTTAACTATTTTTTTCTATTTCAATTTTTTTTTTTGTAGTTTTGTTTCTAACTCAGTAGTTACTAACAGCAAGCTGATGTAGAATTTGAGAAAACAAAATGTTGGAATTTGCACTGATTGAGGATAATTGACAAATAGGTGTTGCACAAATTATAGGAAATAAAGGACTGCAGGAATGTAATAGACTTTAAATACATCCAGCACCCAATTAACAAAGAAGACAAACAATGAAAACAAATAATAGACACAAAAGAAACAAAGCTAGACAAGAAAGAAAAAAAATAAGTACCAAATTATCCAACTGCATAACTGAGCTCTGATTACCATGTAACATCCCCAAATTTATAAGATAAATATTAATTAGCGATAGCAAAAGCCAAGAGAATCTGGACAAATGTTATGAAACACAACAAATAGACTACTTAAGTATGTCTAGAGAAAAATGCAAAGAATTATGAAAATGCCATCACTTAGTGGAAATTATAAAAATGCCCTTGCTATGTAAAGGAAATTACCAAACTACCCTTGCCTTATTAAATGACAAAGATACCCTTACTCTATGAATGGAATTACAAGAATACCACTATCATTGTCTAATTACAAAAATATCCTTGTCTTAGTTAAAGAAATTACTACAATGCCATTTGCACAAATCCCTACACTTGTCTTTAGACAAGAATGAATCTAAGCCATTGGATTAAGATGATAACACAATAATTTAACCACATACATCATACACATTTGTGAATCACATACATGCACTAAAGGTTAGAATATCTCCACTAACATCTTTGCACAAAACATGGAGCATTTTCATCCAACATGTTTGCATAAAACATGTAAACATGTTTGCACAAAACAAGGAGCATTTTCATCCCAAAATTCAGCCAACATGTTTCCATAAATCATGCTTCAAGTGCTTTCCTTCTTCTGTTTTTTCTCTAATCTTTCCACTATAAATACTCCTCGAACTCTCTTCAATTCAGAAACTCCCTAAGTGTTCTTTCTTTCTTATTCTATCATTCTTCTTATGTTCTTCAAAGACTTCTCTTGATCCTCTAAACTTCATCCAAACACTTAAATCCTAAGTCCAAACTTTCACTAGCCCTCACAATAGTTACAATCTTTAACTCTAGTGAGAAATATTTTCTTAAGCACTCAAGTTCTAGAGCCAAGATTCAAGGAGGGTCATCCACTCCAAAGACTCTTGTTCAAAGCTTAAGGAAGAAGAGAAGGACCCTTTTTAGACCCTACACAAGAGGTAGGAGTTTCTTCTTTATTTGTTCAAGTATTGTTGGCTTCTAACTTTGCTCATAGATAGAATGGCCCAAACTTGAGTTATTGTCAAAAGTTTTGAGTAATTATATTTTTAGAAAACACAACATGTTCTATTATGCTATGAGTAATTTTATAATGTTATCAAACTCAAATATAACTTAAAAGATTGTATGTGAAACTTGAGTTAATAAAGATAACTTAAGACATGAACGTGGCAGGTGCTGGAATTTCTAGTTATTTCTGGCAGTAGTTACTTCGAAAATTAGTGTTCATAAAATATGAAGGATCTCGAAATGAAAATATTTTTATTATAAACTAGACTCATTGTAGAACACTCTCCAAAAAGAATCACCTAAAACGGAGTTTCCTAGCCCAAGATATAAATTTTTAAAGTAGAGCATAAGACTGAAACTCTTAATCTGACCTTGTAGTAGTAAAATAGGTGTAACTCACTCTAGAAAACTGCAACTGGACTGATTTCAACTTTGTGGAAAGGCTAACACATCTACAAACACACTTATGTATGCTATGCATAAATTTGTACACCACGAAAATACATAATGAGAGATATAATTTCAGGACAGTGTTCTGAGAAAGTCTTGAAGGTAGCGTGATACTGTGAGAGTGCAATTTGGAAAGGTTCTGGCTAAGGAAAGACTTGGTATTTAAGCGTATCCATTGTGACCCACCTCTCTTTCCTGGGAATCCTACTATGCACAATTTACAGTTGATTTACACTAATCTAAGATGATAGTGCTACAAATTTTATTCTAAAAGATGTCAGAACTCTAAATAAAAGATTCAAGTCTTGTAAAGAGATAATTTTAAGGATTTAAGTAGAATAATAATCTTCAGGAGATATATATAAAAGTCATAATAAAAATATATAAAGAACCTCTAAAAATATCTTAAAGGGTATTAATGTATTAATGGAAATACTAAGAGTACAAAGAAGACTAAGAGAAAAAGATAATACCAAGATATTCATAACCTATTAGGAACACTAGAGACCTAACTTGATAACTTAGGTTGCTTAATATGAATTATCTATGAGAATGTTTACTATGAGATTTACATGATATTGTCTATGTTACATGAAGTGATATACAGAAATGTGAATGTATTGATGAGATATGAAATGATAATGATAAAATGATTGACTGTGCCATGATTTATTAATGTGTATACATTCATGTTTCAAATGAAATAATAAATAGACCAACTCACTGCTTAATCCTCTTTGAGGATTAAGGTATTGGTGATTTCACTCAGTGAGAATAAAAGTAAAACCTGAAAAAGTAGCAATGATAGTCTGGAAAAGTGGACTTGAGCTAAACTCACGGCTTAACCCCCTAAACCGTTGAGATCATGGCAACGGAAAGAAAACCAAAAGGTTGTGGTGATGGCCACGGTATGAGCTCATTACCCTTTAGGGTGGTCTAAGGCATTGATGCATTCATCCCGTGAGTAATTAAGAAATATGTTGATGAAATAAATGAAAGATGATGATCACTAAACAAGTGAATGTTGAGGATGAGTAATCATGAAATGCATGCAGCTCCTAAATGATTATTGCTTATTAGTGGTTTTTCATGATATGCTTATATGTATGCTTGATGAAATACTGAATGGATATTTCTGCTAATGTTCAAGATTAGTTTAAAAGTAACTGCACTTCGGCTAATCACATTTGTGAAAGTTTGATAATTGAATCTTTACCTGTTCACCTTTTTATAATAAACCCGAAGTGACTGGGACGACAACGATGACACTTTTAGTACAAGTAGGAACTCCTACTAAGAAATCATGTATTTCTCACTCCTATGTTTATTTTCCGTTGTTGTTACCAGAGACAGACGTGTCCACCTAAAGCAATGAAACTGTAGCTGAGGAAGGAGGTAGCGCGTGAAGATTTCAAACCTTTCAAGTAGGAGCATTCCGAGCTTTAGTTACATTATAGTTTGTGTGAAACAATTAGTAATAGTAGAACTTATATTGTTATTTGTAATAACTTATCAGTATGATATATGCCCTGTTGTGACTTATGTATTAGGTGATTATATTCCAGTTTATGTGATAATAGTTCTACACTTAGTCTCTTATTCTTCTTATTTAATTAAGTGCGCAATGTGACTTGATTATTATCTATAAAAGCGCTATGTATTTCACTTCTCGTTACAGGCTTAAGTTTTCAAAAAATTAATTTATTTAAAGAAAAAAAAATTCCACTATTTTTCTAAGTTAATTTCAAAAGAAAATAAATGCAAGGCATAAGTGACAACTAATAGAATCCAAATGTGAACTTAAGCACGGTGGGGTTCTATTAGGGTGTTACATACCACATGATATGATCCAAACTCCATGAATTACGCAAGAAGGATCTTCCAAGGTTGGGAAACGCAGATTCAGCATGAAGTTAACACAACCCCATATCTCACATTATAGGCCTCGAAATTGGACGATTAAAAAAGGAGAAGAAAACTCACATTCTGAAACACAATTTAGGCTCAAGAATCACTGAAATCTTATTTGTATATCTTGAGATATGGATGAGCGTTAATGGACATTTCTGAGTGAAAGAATTAAATGTGAATCCTAATAAGAATAGAAAAGAAAGAACAAGGTGCAACAATCAAGAGATTGATAAGCCTAGAAATGTCACAAGGATGAGCACCCTTGATAAGTTTAGAGATTCTATGAAGAATCAACAGAGAGCAAGTCTCACACTTAAAGCAAATATGTTTTGAATTCCCTTTTCCAAAAGTTAGTGTTTACCTTTTATATTGGGCAACACCTTCCAAGTTTGCTTAAACCTGACCTAACTCAAGTCCATTATAATAAGGCCCAAAATGAGTTTATAATTCAGCCTACCACTATTAGTAAACTAAAATAATAAAAATAAGAATGTTCAGCCCATTTTAACACATACTAAAAAGAAAAACTAAGTTGGCTAAATGGGCCTTATTACAAGCTTAAATTTATAAAAAAAAAAAAGAAAGAGAAAAAAAAATAAAGGTGCAGATTGGGCCAAACATAGACACAACCTTCATGCTCCATTTTACTCAAGAAATTAAATGGAGAAATTGGGCTCGAAATTGAATACAACCCTCAAGCCTCTATTCCTTTAATTTGCATTAAGCAATTCACCATCTTAGGCTGCAATCTTCAAGACTTAGGCATGCTTCAAATAAAGTTGCCACAAGTTTATTTAGAGCCTCTTTAGCCTTCTTAGATCTCATCCTTGTCATGTGACCTCCAAGGCCTTGTAATTTATCCTTGCTATATTCCTTGGACTTGCTTCCTTGCATATCATCATCACCACTTTTTACCTCCATCATCATCATGATGTCCTTGATTTTCTAACCGCTCAATTCTCTCATATAACTCCTCTGTATGCTCCCTCATCATTCTCTGCATTTGAGTAGTAATAGCCCCTACTAACAATTTATTGTTTCCTTCAGGAGGAAGGTCACAATCACTACCTGTTCCTGGCACAATTCAAGTAAATAAAACAAAGTGAAAGCAATAGAAACTCACCACACTTCTCTCGTGTTTACACTCTTAGAGATGTATCACTTGTATTTGTTGCTCTCTAATAGGCTTTTGTGTAAAATGCTCTCTTGGCTTTTATCACTCAATAGCTCTCTTTAAATTCTTAATAGATTATCTATGAATACACAAGAGTACTAACTAAAGACTCAACAAGGTGATGACAAACAAAAGAATAGCTAATGTGATGACTGACTGAAGACACAAAAGACTTAGCAAGCCACTTAAGAACGGACATGCTTAAATACCAAGTCTTTCCTTAGCCAGAACCTTTCCAAACTGCACTTTCACAGTACACTATCCCGAAATTTATTTCTCATTCTGTATTTACGTGGTACAAAGCTTTATACATAACATACATGGGTGTATTCCTATATGTGTTAGCTCTCCAACAAAGTTGAAATCAGTCCATTTGCATTTTTCTAGAGTGAGTTACATCTATTTTACTACTACAAGGTCAGATTTAAAGTTTCAGTCTTAGGCTCTACTTTAAAAATTTATATCTTGAGCTAGAAAACTCCGTTTTAGGTGATTCTTTTTGGAGAGTGTTATATAATGAGTCTAGTTTATATTAAAATTATTTTAATTTCGAGATACTTAATATTTTATGAACAGTAGCTTTCGAAGTACCTGCTGCCAGAAACAACTAGAATTTTCAGCACCTACCATTTTCATGTCTTAAGTTACCTTTATTAAATCAGGTTTCACATACAATCTTTTCAAGTTATATTTGAGTTTGATAACATCATAAAGGTACTCATAACAAAATAGAACATGTCATATTTCTAAAAATATATTTTTCAAATAATCATTTAAAACTTTTGACAATAACTCAAACTTGAGGCATTCTATCAAGGTTAGAAGCCAACAATGCTTGAACAATTAAAGATGAAGCTCCTACCTCTTGTGTAGGGTCTAAAAAGGGTCCTTCTCTTCTTCCTTAAGCTTCTAACAAGAGTCTTTGGAGTGGATGACCCTCCTTGAATCTTGGCTCTAGAACTTGAATGCTTTAGAAAATATTTCTCACTAGAGTTAAAGATTGTAACTCTTGTGAGGGCTAGTGAAAGTTTGGACTTAGGATTGAAGTGTTTGGATGAAGTTTAGAGGATCAAGAGAAGTTTTTGAAGAACATAAGAAGAATGATAGAATAAGAAAGAAAGAACACTTAGGGAGTTTTTGAATTGAAGAGAGTTTGAGGAGTATTTATAGTGGAAAGATTAGAGAAAAAAACAGAAGATGGAAAGCACTTCGAGCATGATTTATGGAAACATGTTGGCTGAATTTTGGGATGAAAATGCTCCTTATTTTGTGCAAACACGTTTCCATGTTTTGTGCAAACACGTTTCCATGTTTTGTGCAAACACGTTTCCATGTTTTATGCAAACATTTTGGATGAAAATGCTCCATGTTTTATGCAAACATGTTTCCATGTTTTATGCAAACACGTTTCCATGTTTTATGCAAACATGTTGGATGAAAATGCTCCATGTTTTATGCAAACATGTTTCCATGTTTTATGCAAACACGTTTCCATGTTTTGTGCAAAGATGTTAGTGGATATTCTTGTAATTCCATTCATAGAGTAAGGGTATCTTTGTCATTTAATAAGGCAAGGGTAGTTGGTAATTTCCTTTACATAGCAAGGGCATTTTCGTAATTTCTACTAAGTGATGGCATTTTCGTAATTCTTTGCATTTTTCTCTAGACATACTTAAGTAGTCTATTTGTTGTGTTTCATAACATTTGTCCAGATTCTCTTGGTTTTGCTATCGATAATTAAGATTCTTAGTTATAAATTTGGGGATGTTACACTCTGAGAGGTCATCCTCTGAACCAGGAGATCGGGGCATGTAGTCCTAGAAGTCACGGGCAGCTGAACCTCTGATATACGTTTGAAGAATCCTCTTATCACACGTCTGGGCGTACTCGAAAACCATAGCATCGTCATAGGGAGACATCGGGAAGAAGCGATAACTCTAAATAGGGTGAGCGAAAGGACGTCCTACAAACATGAAAACACGAATTGTGCACTGTCCCTCAAAATGGTAGGATCTGTGGTCTGGATCAAAATGCACCTCCCACGTCGGAGTGTCGATGTAAACCACGAATGTCGCCATCAAACTCTGAAGATGTGACGGAAGAGAGAGAAAGAAGAGAAAGGAGTGAGAATCTTACTAAAGAATCTTAGTAGGAATCTCCTATCTAAGGTTACATCGTTCACATCCTTAGAAACCTTGGGTTTATTTATGAAAGGTGTACATGCATATAAGACTCATTATTAGGTGTGATAAAACTAATTTATCCAAGGTTCATTCCTTTTAGAATGTATCTTAATGTCATGAATGCAACATATCAAGCATGAATACATGGCAATACTTCAAAAAAATAACTCAACAAATCAAAATCATCAAGAAGCATTCAAGTGGCATGAAGGGGCATAAATCTTTCATGTGGAGCTTTCCTCAATCTTTGTGACATAAATCATCATACTATAGCATTATAGGGCCACCTTAAAACATCCAAGTTATGAGCTCATACCTCAGCTAGTCGTCACTAGCTCTTGCTTATTATCTGAATAAGCGAAACATAATAAAATAATCCCAACTCCTTGAGTACGGGTTAGGGGGCTAGGGATCACCTCTCTTAGGATATACCCTCTTTGAAACGCTTTGCGGGCATCTAGCCACAGTAATTTGTCTGCTTTGGTAGGCTGCATCTACTCATACCCCTTATGGATTTGTCTTCCCTGGGGGTGCTCGGCGGAACCGGTGTCACCCAGAAAAGCACGTCTCAGTGCTTTGTCATATAAAAATCTCCTAGGGGTGCTCGGCCGAACCGGTGTCACCCAGAGTTTTACACCTCATATCATACTTCAAAAACATTCTCAAGTCCTTTAAATTTGATGGAAATTCGGCAGCATAATAGTTGTGTAGTGAATTTCCTTCAAATCAACTTTATGCCACAAGCTCATTACACATATGCATTACTCATTCAACTTTCATAATCATGATAACTTACATTTCAATAATTCACTTCATCATAGCTCATGCATCATCAAAACATATGCATCAACACATCATACTTGCACTATCAAACTTAAAACATCAAAGTATCTTAATGTCTTATGCTTTGATCCTTAAGGTCTCTTAACTTGAAATCTAAGTTGTTTATCATCACAACTTAAGCTCTCGGGAACCTATATGCTCAAGTCTAAGTATGCCTCACTCAATTCTATGTTCATAAGCAATTCTAAACCCCAAGAGTGCAGAATTCATAAATTACACTTTACGGGTACCTAGGAGTCACAACTTTGACCCTTTCTATGTTCGGTTTGTTCCTAAAGCATCAAGATCAATTCCTAAATCAATTATGAGTAGTTCCTACACATTTAAACTAATTATAAACCATGTTTCTAACTATAAACCTTGCTGGACAGAATCCAGAAAATTACATTTCTAAGGGATCTAAAAGTCTCAAATTTATTCTTTTCTAGTTACTAACTTATCTTAACTTTGTCAAATGAATTTTAACATCAAATATGCATGATCACACTCATATTATCATCATCAAAACAGCATAAAACAGTGAATAACCAAGCAGGGAAGAACCAAAAATATCTCCATCATATAATGCATAAAACTTCATTTTTAAAACACATAGGTTGCTAGTTTCTCTTGGAACCTTTTTAAAACTTTCAAAACTCACTTAGAAATAATTTATCTCATCAAAACCATTGCAAAACAAGAGAGGGCAGTAGCTATTCCAAATGAATCTCAAGGGGATTTAAAATCATAAAAACTTGCTCAAAGCATTTCTTAAAACCATCTAAGCTTAGGAAAATCATGAAACACAAGTTTTAGCACTTGTAACTAGATGAATCTCATTCTAAAACTCAACATCATCACAAGGCCAAAATCAAAGGAGCAAAAGATCTATATTTTCAAACTTTGTTTGAGATAATAATGGGTAAGTCCATGAGCTCTAAATCTCTTAAGTGATTGACATAAAAATAAATATGCAATGCACTTGGTTTTAGTCTTTATTAGGAGGTGAGAGCATAAAATAAATATGCTATACAAATCCATTATTATCTTAGAGATTTAGTGAGAGCATAAACATAAATATGGAAATGCAAGTTCATTCTTTAATCTTGAGCATTTAGTGATGACATAAAAGGAAATATGGATGCAAGTTCTTTTTACCTTAACGTAGAGCTCATATAAGACTTTTAAAGAGAACCAAAAATCTCAACCCAACACTTACCTCATCAACAAAGTGAGCTTTAGAGTTCTTGAACCAAGTTCTCAAGGAACTCTGTAACACCCTAATAGAACCCCACTATGCTTAAGTTGACATTTGGATTCTATTAGTTGTCACTTATGCCTTGCATTTATTTTCTTTTGAAATTAACTTAGAAAAATAGTGGAAGTTTTTTTTTTTAAATAAATTAATTGTTTGAAAACTTAAGCCTGTAACGAGAAGTGAAATACATAGCGCTTTTATAGATAATAATCAAGTTACATTGCACACTTAATTAAATAAGCGGAATAAGAGACTAAGTGTAGAACTATTATCACATAAACTGGAATATAATCACTTAATACATAAGTCACAACAGGGCATATATCATACTGATAAGTTATTACAAATAACAATATAAGTTCTACTATTACTAATTGTTTCTCACAAACTATAATGTAACTAAAGCTCGGAATACTCCTACTTGAAAGGTTTGAAATCTTCACACGCTACCTCCTTCCTCAGCTACAGCTTCGTTGCTTTAGGTGGACACGTCTGTCTCTGGTAACGACAACGGAAAATAAACATGGGAGTGAGAAATACATGATTTCTCAGTAGGAGTTCCTACTTGTACTAAAAGTGTCATCGTTGTAGTCCCAGTTACTTCGGGTTTATTATAAAAAGGTGAACAGGTAAGGATTCAATTATCAAACTTTCACAAACGTGATTAGCCGAAGTGCAGTTACTTTTAAACTAATCTTGAACATTAGCAGAAATATCCAATTAGTATTTCATCAAGCATACATATAAGCATATCATGTAAAATCACTAATAAGCAATAATCATTTAGGAGCTGCATGCATTTCATGATTGCTCATCCTCAACATTCACTTGTTTAGTGATCATCATCTTTCATTTATTTCATCAACATATTTCTTAATTACTCACGGGATGAATGCATCAATGCCTTAGACCACCCTAAAAGGTAATGAGCTCATACCATGGCCGTCGCCATAACCTTTTTGGTTTTCATTCCGTTCTTAGTGATCTCAACGGTTTAGGGGGTTAAGCCGTGAGTTTAGCTCAAGTCCACTTTTCCAGACTTTCATTGCTACTTTTTCAAACTTTACTTTCATTATTTCTTTTGAAAATGAATGTATACATATTATCATGTAATCACAATAAATCCTGGGCAATCAATCATTCATCCTCATCATTTCATAATTCATCACCATACATTCACATTACTACAAATCACTTCATAAAACATGGACAATATCATGTAAATCTTATAGTAAACACTTCCATAGATGATTCATATTAACCAACCAAAGTTATCAAGTTGAGTTCCTAGTGTTCGTAAGAGGTAATGGATGTCTTAATATTATCTTTTTCTCTTAGTGTTTTTTGTACTCTTAGCATTCCATTAATACATTAATGCACTTCAAAATATTATTATAGCTTCTTTATATATTTTTATTATGACTTTCATATAACTCTTGAAGATTATTATTCTACTTAAATTCTTAAAATTCTCTCTTTACAAGACTTGATTCTTTTATTTATAGTTTTGACATCTTTTAGAAGAAAGTTTATAATTATCTATATACTTGTTATCTCAGCTTAGTAAAGGTAGTTCCAAATTCCTAACTCATCAAATTTTAGCATTTACATCTTTGGAATAGTGTAAATCAACTGTAAACCATACATAGGAGGGTTCCCAGGAAAGAGAGGTCGGTCACAATGGACACGCTTAAATACCAAGTCTTTCCTTAGCCAGAACCTTTTCAAACTGCACTTTCACAGTACATTATTCCGAAATTTATTTCTCATTCTGTATTTACGTGGTACAAAGCTTTATATATAACATACATGGGTGTATTCCTACATGTGGTAGCTCTCCAACAAAGTTGAAATCAGTCCATTTGCATTTTTCTAGAGTGAGTTACACCTATTTTACTACTACAAGGTCGGATTTAAAGTTTCAGTCTTAGGCTCTACTTTAAAAATTTATATCTTGAGCTAGAAAACTCCGTTTTGGGTGATTCTTTTTGGAGAGTGTTTTATGATGCGTCTAGTTTATGGTAAAAATATTTTTATTTCAAGATACTTCATATTTTATGAGTATTAAATTTCGGAACACCTACTGCAAGAAACAGCCAAAAATCCAACACTTTTCATTTTCATGTTTTATGTCACTTATTTTAACACAAGGATCACACAACATATTTCAAGCATCATTTGAGCATGAAAGCAACATAATATCACTTTGGAAGCAGAATGGAACAAGGGCTTTCACAAAATATTTATACAATATCCCCTTGAAACATTTTTATCAACAAACATAAGCTTGATGGCATCCTAACCATGAGCAAGGTTAGATGTCATCATGGCTTACACAACCAAAGTGAGGGCTCCTACCTCTTGTGTAGGGTCTAAAAAAGGGTCCTTCTCTTCTTCCTTAAGCTTGAACAAGAGTCCTTGGAGTGGATGACCCTCCTTGAATCTTGGCTCTAGAACTTGAGTGCTTAAGAAAATATTTCTCACTAGAGTTAAAGATTGTAACTCTTGTGAGGGCTAGTGAAAGTTTGGACTTAGGATTTAAGTGTTTGGATGAAGTTAAGAGGATCAAGAGAAGTCTTTGAAGAACATAAGAAGAATGATAGAATAAGAAAGAAAGAACACTTAGGGAGTTTCTGAATTGAAGAGAGTTTGAGGAGTATTTATAGTGGAAAGATTAAAGAAAAAACAGAAGAAGGAAAGCACTTGGAGCATGATTTATGGAAACATGTTGGCTGAATTTTGGGATGAAAATGCTCCTTGTTTTGTGCAAACATGTTTCCATGTTTTATGCAAACACGTTTCGATGTTTTATGCAAACATGTTGGATGAAAATGCTCCATGTTTTATGCAAACATGTTTCCATGTTTTGTGCAAAGATGTTAGTGGAGATTTTCTAACCTTTAGTGCATGTATGTGATTCAGAAATGTGTATGATGTATATGGTTAAATTATTGTGTTATCATCTTAATCCAATGGCTTAGATTCATTCATGTCTAAAGACAAGTCTAGGGATTTGTGTAAATGGCGTTGTAGTAATTTCTTTAACTAAGACAAGGATATTTTTGTAATTCGACAATGATAGTGGTATTCTTGTAATTCCATTCATAGAGTAAGGGTATCTTTGTCATTTAATAAGACAAGGGTAGTTTGGTAATTTCCTTTACATAGCAAGGGCATTTTCGTAATTTCCACTAAGTGATGGCATTTTCGTAATTCTTTGCATTTTTCTCTAGACATACTTAAGTAGTCTATTTGTTGTGTTTCATAACATTTGTCCAGATTCTCTAGGTTTTTGCTATCGCTAATTAATATTTATCTTAGTTATTGTAACGCCCCGATTTTCTGCTAGAGTGAAAATGACCGAAATGCCCCTGAGGTCATTTTCGGCCCAGAATTCGAGGAAAGCCGATCTGACAGTACTCAAAGGGCAAACTCAATGTTGGAAGGGGATTAGATGACCTGTGTACCTTTCCGGAATCGAAAATCTCGTTTTTCGAGTTTTCGGGTCAAAATGACCAAAAGCAGCCCTCGGTGTTTTACCTATTTTCAAGTGCCGGATGAACCCGAAACTTCTCTAGATGGTTTTAAAAGGCATTTTTATGTATTCTACGACCTCAGTTTTAATTATGGAGGTCCCGGCCAAAATTAGTGCAAAATTAAGATTTTACCCCTAGTTTCGTGTTTTTACGCTTAATCGCGTGATTAAGCAAACCTAAGCAATATTAGGCTCTAATCGAAGATTAATTAATTTCCATAATTAATCTTGAGTCAAAATAATTTATTAAAGTTGATTAGAACCTAAAAGTGCTTAATTACAACTTAAAATCTTATTTTAAATTCAAGATTTCTAGTCATGGAATCTTAAATAGTGTTTTCTCTCTCCAATTCCTTAAATTATGGAATTTTGTCTACATTGTTTTATTCATAAAATGAATTTAAAATCTCCTAAATATGTATGAGTACTCCTTAATCATGTCATAAAGGTTCCTAATCACATTCTTAGTCACCTAAACTTATGCTTAATGACTCCTAACCTTACACCTAAGCTAATACACCCCTAAACACATCACTAACACACTATTACATGACCAAAACTCCCTCCTCCCTTGCTGCATCAGACCTGCACGAAATTCATCATCCATTTTATCACAATTTAATTTTATTTCACACTCCAAAGACTATGGTTGAAGCCATGTCATCAAAGTGCAATTCTCTCACCTCATGTTCTATGAGGATTCATTCTCCTCCACACATGCCTCACCTCATGTTCCATGAGGATTCATTCTCCTCCACTCATTCACTCTTATTCTTCTCTATAAATACCATGCCTAGATGAACCTTTGCTACACTTTGTTCATTTGCTAAGTTTAGTTTTTTTGTTTTTCTCTAAGTTCTTCCTTTTTCTCTCAAATCTCAAGAGCGTTCTTCTTCTTCATCTTCTTCTTTTTCCTTTTGAAACATCATCACACAACCTTGAAACACCACCCCACCACCTTGGATCATCATGCAAACACCTAAACTTCCATTCTCAAACACAAGCTCACCAAGAACACATTTCCTTCCTTTTTCTTTCATCAAGGCCGAATCATCATCACCATCCTAGGAGGTGTTGCTCAGATCATTTTCATCTTCAAGTCCAAGCTTTTTGTCTTCACTCTAGGTAGGAGTGTTTTCTAAACTTTGTCTTCTTGAAAATGAGTTCTTTCTAGCTTTCTCTTGGGTTTTCTTTTTGAAACTTTCTTTGGTTTCCCTTTCTTGTATTTTCGGCCTCTTGGCCTTGATAAGTACATGATAGCTCAATGATGAGGACTCCTAGATAATGACTATGTGTTCATCTCAAAGGAAACTCTAGAGCTTGAGGTTTTACTTTCTTTGAGTTCCAACTTTATTTTCTAACTCAAAAATGATTTTTACTCAAGAATACCTTTACTTTTCTTGCTATTATGATTTCGGTTTCTTTGTTCCTTTCTTTAACATTTCGGTTACCATTTTCCTTTTTGATCTTTGAAGTTTTATTTGTTCAAAAAGTTTTGCTTTCTTTGAGCTTGATGATGATGTTCAAGAACCTCTTAATTCCTTTGAGAAATTGGTTCAAGAACTCTAAAGCTCTCTTTGTAATGAGATATGTGTTGGGTTATTATGTTGTTAAAGTCTTGGATGAGCTTTAGATCACCTTAAAATGAACCTTGCATCATGTTTATTTTATGCTTTGCACATCATGTTTACTTTCTTTGCTATCACTAAGTACCAAGGTAATAAAGGAACTTGCATTATCATGTTTATATTTCAAGTTCTCACCTAAATATCAAAGATAATAATATAATGCATACCATATTTATTTCATGCTTTGCACATCATGTTTACTTTCTTTGTTATCATTAAGTACCAAGGTAATAAAGGAGCTTGCATTATCATGTTTATATTTCAAGCTATGCATTATCATGTTTATGTTTCAAGTTCTCACCTAAATATCAAAGATAATAATATAATGCATCACATATTTATTTTATGCTTTCACTTTACTTTCTAGCAAAAACTAAAACAAGTGCATGAGCATGTTTATTTTTATGTCATCACTTTAATGAACCTAGAGCTCAAAGACTTGCCCATTGTTGTCTCAACAAAGGTCTAAAAATATTTATTGCTTTTGGTCCCTATTTCGGCCCTAAGAGGCTTTGGTGTTTCCAAGTATTGAAAACTATGTTTTATAATTTTTCTAAGCTTATGTAAGTATAAGAAATATGTAGAACTAAGTTTTATGAATTTAGGACCTCTTGAGATAAAAATGATTTAGCTATTACCCTCTTAAGTATTTTTATGATTTTAGGTGATAAAAGTGTCCATAAATGAGTTTTGAAAGTTGAAAAAGGTTCCAAGAGAAACTAGTATTGTATGTGCTTTAGAAATTGTGTTTCATGTCTTTTATGGAGATGTTTGTTTCGGTTCTGCCTTGCTATGTTTGGCCACTGTATGAGCTGTGTTAATAATGATAAGATGCTTATGTTTGAGTAAAAATAATGTTAAGACTCATATGTGAAAGATAGGATAAGTTAGGAACTAGAAAAGAATTAATTTGAGAGTTTTAGATCCCTTAATGATGGAATTTTCTGGATTCTGTCCAGCAAGGTTTAGAAATGATAATCATGGTTCTAAATTAGTTTAAATGTGTAGGAATGACTCATAATTGGTTTAGGGCTTAATCTTGATGCTTTAGGAACAAACTGGACTTAGAAAGAGTCATTGTTGTGACTCCTAGGTACCCGTAAAGTTGGGATTTTAAATTCTGCATTCTTGAGGTCTAGAGATGTTCTTGACCATAGTGTGAGGTGAGAAATACTTAGTTATAACCTCATAGGTTCCCAAGAGACTAGGTTTTGATGATTTATAACTTAGATTGTGAGTTAAGGACCTTAAGGGTCGATGCATAAGATATTAAGAAGTCTTGAGTTTTTATGATGCTTAATTTTATGCAAGTATGATATATGATACATGAGCTTTATCTATGTGAGTATGATGTGTTTGAAATATATGCTATGATGAGTTTGGAATATAT
This sequence comes from Dalbergia cultrata, assembly GCA_031216105.1. NCBI lineage: Eukaryota > Viridiplantae > Streptophyta > Magnoliopsida > Fabales > Fabaceae > Dalbergia > Dalbergia cultrata. The sequence goes on along the minus strand of CM062344.1, from coordinate 35,373,192 downwards.
GCTATAATCTATGTAAGAATGATGAGTTTGAAATATATGTTATGATGTTTATCTATGTGAGAATGATGTATTAGAAGAATATGCTTGATGATGCATGAACCCTAAAATGTTTTATTGATGATACGTGAGGAAATGATTATTGAGATGTTAAGTTGTGTGATTAGCTTGTGGCATGAATTTTGGTTTGAAGGAAATTCAGTTTAACAGCCGTTATCTTTGCCAATTTCTATCAAACCTAAAAGAGTTGAAAAATGTTTTAAAGTACCATATGAGTTGAAAACCCTGGGTGACACTGGTTCGGCCGAGCACCCCCAGGATATTTTTATGTGACAAGCATTGAGATGTACTTCTCCTGCTACGGTGAGGAGGAGGCAAATCCGTGACGGTATGTGCAGATGCAGCCTTACCAAAGCGGACAATTCGCTGTGCACTCGAGGCCAGTAGAACGTTTCAAAGAATGAATTATGTTTATGTTACCCCCTCATTTTACCTCATATTAAATCTAGTGACGACTAGTTAGGATTGAGCTCATTCCTAGGCGATTAGGTGAGACGGAGATAGGAGGTGTAACACCCTAATAGAACCCCACTGTGCTTAAGTTCACATTTGGATTCTATTAGTTGTCACTTATGCCTTGTATTAATTTTCTTTTGAAATTAACTTAGAAAAATAATGGAAGTTTTTTTTTTCTTTAAATAAATTAATTTTTTTTTGAAAACTTAAGCCTGTAACGAGAAGTGAAATACATAGCGCTTTTATAGATAATAATCAAGTTACATTGCGCACTTAATTAAATAAGCGGAATAAAAGACTAAGTGTAGAACTATTATCACATAAACTGGAATATAATCACTTAATACATAAGTCACAACAGGGCATATATCATACTGATAAGTTATTACAAATAACAATATAAGTTCTACTATTACTAATTGTTTCTCACAAACTATAATGTAACTAAAGCTCGGAATGCTCCTACTTGAACGGTTTGAAATCTTCACGTGCTACCTCCTTCCTCAGCTACGGCCTCGTTGCTTTAGGTGGACACGTCTGTCTCTAGTAACGACAACGGAAAATAAACATAGGAGTGAGAAATACATGATTTCTCAGTAGGAGTTCCTACTTGTACTAAAAGTGTCATCGTTGTCGTACCAGTCACTTCGGGTTTATTATAAAAAGGTGAGCAGATAAGGATTCAATTATCAAACTTTCACAAACGTGATTAGCCGAAGTGCAGTTACTTTTAAACTAATCTTGAACATTAGCAGAAATATTCATTCAGTATTTCATCAAGCATACACATAAGCATATCATGTAAAACCACTAATAAGCAGTAATCATTTAGGAGCTGCATGCATTTCATGATTACTCATCCTCAACATTCACTTGTTTAGTGATCATCATCTTTCATTTATTTCATCAACATATTTCTTAATTACTCACGGGATGAATGCATCAATGCCTTAGACCACCCTAAAAGGGTAATGAGCTCATACCGTGGCCGTCGCCACAACCTTTTTTTTGGTTTCCTTTCCGTTGCCGTAATCTCAACGGTTTAGGGGGTTAAGCCGTGAGTTTAGCTCAAGTCCACTTTTCCAGACTTTCATTGCTACTTTTTCAAACTGTACTTTTATTATTTCCTTTGAAAATGAATGTATGCATATCATCATGTAATCACAATAAATCATGGGCAATCAATCATTCATCCTCATCATTTCATAACTCATCACCATACATTCACTTTACTATAATTCACTTCATGAAACATGGATAATATCATGTAAATCTCATAGTAAACATTTTCATAAATGATTCATTTTAAGCAACCAAAGTTATCAAGTTGAGTTCCTAGTGTTCCTAAGAGGTAATGGATGTCTTAGTATTATTTTTTTCTCTTAGTGTTCTTTGTACTCTTAGAATTCCATTAATACATTAATGCATTTCAAAATATTATTATAGGTTCTTTATATATTTTTATTATGGTTTTCATATAACTCTTGAAGATTATTCTTCTACTTAAATTCTTAAAATTCTCTTTTTACAAAACTTGATTCTTTTATTTATAGTTTTGACATCTTTTAGAAGAAAGTTTATAATTCTCTATATACTTGTTATCTCAACTTAGTAAAGGTAGTTCCAAATTCCTAACTCATCAAATTTTAGAATTTAAATCTTTGGGAATAGTGTAAATCAATTGTAAACCATGCATAGGAGGGTTCCCAGGAAAGAGAGGTAGGTCACAATGGACACGCTTAAATACCAAGTCTTTCCTTAGCCATAACCTTTCCAAACTGCACTTTCACAGTACACTATCCCGAAATTTATTTCTCATTCTGTATTTACGTGGTACAAAGCTTTATACATAACATACATGGGTGTATTCCTATATGTGTTAGCTCTCCAACAAAGTTGAAATCAGTCCATTTGCATTTTTCTAGAGTGAGTTACACCTATTTTACTACTACAAGGTCAGATTTAAAGTTTCAGTCTTAGGCTCTACTTTAAAAAATTATATCTTGAGCTAGAAAACTCCGTTTTGGGTGATTCTTTTTGGAGAGTGTTCTATAATGAGTCTAGTTTATAGTAAAATTATTTTAATTTCGAGATGCTTAATATTTTATAAACAGTAACTTTCGAAGTACCTGCTGCCAGAAACAACTAGAAATTCCAGCACCTATCATTTTCATGTCTTAAGTTACCTTTATTAAATCAGGTTTCACATACATTCTTGTCAAGTTATATTTGAGTTTGATAACATCATAAGAGTACTCATAACATAATAGAACATGTCATATTTCTAAAAATATATTTTTCAAATAATCATTCAAAACTTTTGACAATAACTCAAACTTGAGGCATTCTATCAAGGGTAGAAGCCAACAATGCTTGAACAATTAAAGATGAAGCTCCTACCTCTTGTGTAGGGTCTAAAAAGGGTCATTCTCTTCTTCAAGAGTCTTTGGAGTGGATGACCCTCCTTGAATCTTGGCTCTAGAACTTGAATGCTTAAGAAAATATTTCTCACTAGAGTTAAAGATTGTAACTCTTGTGAGGGCTAGTGAAAGTTTGGACTTAGGATTTAAGTGTTTGGATGAAGTTTAGAGGATCAAGAGAAGTCTTTGAAGAACATAAGAAGAATGATAGAATAAGAAAGAAAGAACACTTAGGGAGTTTTTGAATTGAAGAGAGTTTGAGGAGTATTTATAGTGGAAAGATTAGAGAAAAAATAGAAGAAGAAAAGCACTTGGAGCATGATTTATGGAAACATGTTGGCTGAATTTTGGGATGAAAATGCTCCTTGTTTTGTGCAAACATGTTTCCATGTTTTGTGCAAACACGTTTCCATGTTTTGTGCAAACACGTTGGATGAAAATGCTCCATGTTTTATGTAAACATGTTTCCATGTTTTATGCAAACATGTTTCCATGTTTTGTGCAAAGATGTTAGTGGATATTTTTGTAATTAGACAATGATAGTGGTATTCTTGTAATTCCATTCATAGAGTAAGGGTATCTTTGTCATTTAATAAGGCAAGGGTAGTTTGGTAATTTCTTTTACATAGCAAGGGCATTTTCGTAATTTCCACTAAGTGATGGCATTTTCGTAATTCTTTGCATTTTTCTCTAGTCATACTTAAGTAGACTATTTGTGTTTCATAACATTTGTCCAGATTCTCTTGGTTTTGCTATCGCTAATTAATATTTATCTTAATTATAAATTTGGGGATGTTACAGGAGGTTATGATAAAAATCATCGGGGCGGTGTATCGGTTGGAAATAGGTGGATATGTTTTAAGAGGGTGGTTTTTGAGAAAAAGAACAAAAGAGATATGATGCTTTTAAGTCACATAAGTATGAGAAAAGTAAGAGTTGTAATATGCCCTTATGCCACTTGCATGAATCTAGATTGTTGTGATTTGTTGATTTATGTGCTCAAGTATTGCCATACATTCATGCTTAAACATGTTGCATTCATGACATCAAGATGCATACTAAAAGAAATGGACCTTGGATAAATAGTTTCATAAACCCTAATAATGAATCTCATATGCATGAACACCTTTTATAAATAAACCCAAGGTTCCTGAGGATGTGAACGATGTAACCCTAGAATGGGAGATTCCTACTGAGATTCTTTAGTAAGATTCTCACTCTTTTCTCTTCTTTTTCTCGCTTCCGTCACATCTTCAGAGACTGATGGCGACATTCGTGGTCTTCATTGACACATCCGTCTGAGAGGCGCCCCTAACGAGGAGCTCACGCTCAGTCTACACGTATGCCCACTCCTGCCGCCTTGCGTTCTTGGATCAGTTACACTCCATTTCCCCGGGTTCTAGTAGCAGATGTTTTAGGGGAGGCTTAGTGCACACACTCACATGTAGACTGGATAAACCTGCTTTTGTTTTGAGGTTATTCACTATAGGTGCACTCGGGTAGTGATGGTTTACTTTATGTTACTTTACGTTTCTCTGTTTCTATTGTACTTCCTTTCTGTTGTATTACAAGCTCTGCCCGTCCCAATGAGGGTATGACTACTTATGTATTCTAAGTTATGTTATTAATGAAACGTTTCTCTTGTTGTGATGATTTATGCTCAGCTGTTATATGTTTCCATTTCTGTGTTTCTCTATGAGTGTTAAGCGTGCTTTATATTCCTATTATTCGATTAGACTAAGAACGTGGCTCTCACTTTGTTGTGTGTTTTAAAAAAAAAAAAAAATTTACTCGTAATTTTCCTTTAGTATTTTAAGAAAAGGATGAGACTATGAAGTAATAGCCTAATGTTTAACCTAATGTGTTCTAGAAAGTTGGGTTAAAAATTAGGGTGTTACAGTTATAAATTTGGGGATGTTACAAACTCCATATGGCTCTTGAACATCATCATCAAGCTCCAAGGAAATAAATTTAGGAGTTAATAAAATCACAAGGGAAAAGGAAACCAAAATCGAAAACATAAAGGAAAGGAAAGCAAAGGAACCAAAATCTAAATAAAGGAAAATAATGAAAATATATCATATTCTTTATTATGTACTCAAGACCCCTATCTAGAACATAACTCTAGAATATGCCGGCCAACTTTAAGGTTGACAAGGGTAGGCCTTGAGTTTATTGAAATCCTTATGGTTAGTTTTTCTTAAGTTAAAAACCATGTGAGTTAAATGATATATATAAAGCTCAAAGAAAGGAAAAACTCAAGCTTTAGATGTTTCTTTGAGATGAACACAAGGTTATCATCTAGAAACTCTCATATCAAGCTATCATGCTCAAAAGGAAGCCTTGAGGCAGAAATGAAAAGGAAAGGAAAAGCAAAGAAAAGCTTAAAAAGAAACCAAGAGAAACCTTGAGAAAATCATACTTTTGAGTAAAAACAAAACTTTAAAGCAACTCCTACCAAGAGTGAAGATGGAAATGCTTGATCTTGGAAGGAAATGAGAAGAGCAACCCTCCTCAAAATGATGATGAGGCTTCAGCCACCAAGAGGAAAAAGAAAAGGAAATGTGTTCTTGGGTGTGTTTGTGTTTGAGGATGAGTGTTTAGAGGGGCTTTGGTGATGATCTAAGGTGGTGGTGTGAGGTTGTCAGGTGATGATGCAAAGAGAAGATGAAGAAGATGAAGATGAAAGGGAGTTCTTAAGAACTTAAGAGATAATGAAGAACTTGAGAGGAAGAGGGAAGTACTCAAAGAATGCTTGAAAGCTTAAACTTGCCAAATGATCTAAAGTGTATCAAAGCTCAAGTAAGCAAGGTATTTATAGAAAAACAAAACAAATGAGAGCTCATGGAGGGGGAGATGAAGCCGTGTGCATCCTCATGTTCCATGAGGTGAGAGATTGAAATTTTGAAGCATGGGGGTGTGTTAATGAAAGTATGGAGAGCATGGTTGGAGGTATGGCTTCAAGCATGGCTTGTCATGGACTTGAAATTGTATTTGGATTTCAAAAATTTGAGGTATGGGGGAGGAAGTGGCCATGAGGTTTCTAGAAGAGAGGAGCAGATTTCTTTTGTTTAATTGGGTGCTAAACATGTGTTTAAGCATGTATTAGTTTAGGTGCAAGGTTAGGAATTCCTAAATATGTGTTTAGGTAACTAAGGATGTGATTAGAGATTTTATGACATGATTAAGGAGTGCTCATACACATTTAGAGGATTTAAAATTCATTTTATGAATAAACTATGTAGATAAATTTCCATGATTTAAGGAATTGGAGAGAGAAAACACTATTTAAGATTCCATGACTAGGAATCTTGAATTTAAAATAAGATTTGAGTTTAAATTAAGCAATCTTAGGTTCTAATTAACTTTAATAAATTATTTTGACTCTAGATTAATTAAGGAAATTAATTAATCTTCGATTAGAGCCTAATATTGCTTAGGTTTACTTAATTACGCGATTAAGCTCAAAAACACTAAACTAGGGGCAAAATCGTAATTTTGCACAAATTTGCCTGGGACCACCGGGACTAAAACTGAGGTCACATGATACATAAAAACACCTTTTAAAACCATTTGGAGAAGTTTCGGGCCCATCCGGTCCTCGTACCCATGTCAAACACAACAGGGGTATTTTGGTCATTTTGACCTGAAATCTTAGAAAACGAGATTTTCGATCCTGGAAAGGTACACAAGTCAACTAATCCCCTTCAAACATTATGTTAGCCCCTCGAGGACTGCCAAGTCGGTTATCCTCGAGTTCCAGGCTGAAAATGACCTCAGGGGTATTTTGGTCATTTTCACTCTAACAGAAAAATCGGGGCGTTACATAACAAGCTGTGTGCATCCCCTTGGAACAAAAGAACAAGAGATTGGAAATTAAAAATAAGTTAAGGATTGAAAATTACCTCGATGGTTATAGGTGTAAAGACAAACAAGTTGGTCAAATTGAAGGCAAATGAGGAGAGCAAGAATCCAAGCTGGTATTTTTTAGCAGTGGAGCAAGACTTCCAAAGGTGAAGGTACCAAAAGGATGCCATGAAATGGCTTAACACATGGCTACCAATGAGAAGTACACCAAGAATATCTTGCTTTGTAGTTCCCAAACTGATGGCTTGGCAAGTTCCTAAATTCAAACACCCATTCCAAATTCAAACTTTTTTTTTAGTAAAACCCTATTGCTTTATCCAAAGGCACAATAGTCATCATTTCAGCCTTCAAAAAAATCCATGTCACACTAGTTTAGTCAAATTAGGAAAAGCTTTGATGCCTTTTTTAATGATTACCTCAAGGTCTGAATATGCTTCCCAAAAGCTTGAGTCACATTAGAGGCCAAAAGACTAATGGGTTCCTTACTATTCCTAGTCTCTTCCTTTTAAGCCCATTTCGATTGAGAAATTGATTGAAGCCACCTTGAGGAATGTGTTTAGACCAAGTTGTAGTTACAGGATTGTTGTAGTCAATCCTAGCAATTACGCCAAGAACATAGGCAGCGTCAGATACAGTCCTGCTAATGGCCTTGGAAAGGATAGTCAGAATTGTCAAATAGTGTGCTTAAGATTTAGGTTTGGGAACAAAGAAAAAGTAAATTGAATGAAGTAGTCATGCTTCCATTCATTGCTTCAATTCAAGTATACATAAAACCTTGAGCACTTGCATCATTTATATGTTCACCAACTTTAAAGAGTAAGCAAAGGTTGATGTAGTTGTTATTCTTAGTTCCTTACCCCGTAATATTTGATTGTGCTGGTCAGTTGACCCCGGGGGCATGCTTTTGACATATTTCTATTTTAGTAATGTTACATATATGAAGTCAAGAACATTTTAACCAAATTATTAAACTCAACTTACAGTATCCTAAATTTTAATAAACCCAAAAGTAAATAATAATCATACATGAATGATTCCCAAATAGCATAATACTTGTTCAATCAAGTACTAAATTGAACTAATTACTAAAATAGTTGTGATCAGATGAGCACAAATCTAAACCTTTTTTTCGACAAAAAGTTGTAGAGAAAAACACACCATAATAATAAACAAAAACAAGACAAATAATTGAGAAATCAAACATGAAAAGTGAATGGGGAAAAAAGGAAAGTTGAAAAATAGCAGCAAAGGGTTAAGGAAGAAGCATTTATAGCAAGAAAAAAGCACTGAAACAAAGTCACTGTATGCCAAAGGTGATTAAGAGAGAGGGGGCTTGCTTCTTGGGTTGAGGTGTGCTTTTATATATAAAGGGGAGAAAGAAGAAGGAGGAAGAACATGGAGTGGAGTGACGGTGGCAGTGGCAAACCATTTCGCATTCTTCGTCGATGGCAAGATCTCTTCAATGAGTTGTTTGAATCTTCTAGAAGCCTACTTTTGTCTCCAGCCTAACAATGACCCAAGAGATCTCCAATAGCCTAAGGGGAGAAGGCAATCCGTGAGGCTTTCTCCTAGCAAAAGAATATCAAGCTCACCTTGTCACTAGCTCTAAGACTATCATTAGTATCTTCATCTTTGAGCTCCCCATTACCATCAACAATTATCCGAGCAACACCATTACAACCCCCCACCACCATTATTTTAACCCATCTAAAATTTCAATTCCAAAGGATAACCAAACATAGATTCAGATCCTTATCTTGACAAAAATAAAAGAAAAGAAAGTTAAAAAAGGAAGGGGGAGCAATAACCAAAGGGAGAAGAGGTGTAGTCTCACCATCGCATGAGCACCTCAGCTCCATCCTGCCAGAGCCTCCCCTTCCTTGCTCACATCCCTCTTTCCCGCTGCACTCAACCCCGTCGCTTGGTCCACAACGGCCTTTCCCTTCTTTTCCTTCATGAGCGGAATCCACCGCAAAACTGGAGTAGCACAATCACAGAGTTCCTTAGCCGCAGACACCTTACCACCTCGATGCTCTACGTGTGTTTTTTCAGGCTAGCCGTGTGACAATGCCTCTGCCGCATACTACCAATCTCCACCACACAACCTGCCTCCATTTACGAATCCCTGCCCCAAGCGAAAGTCACCATCACTCTGCTAGCAAGCAGAGCCCCTGCCCTGTGTGGAAACCATCGTCGTACACTCTCCTCCCCCTCTTCCACCTTCCATGAGTTCCTCCCTTTATCATATCCTTTCTCTCTCTCTCTCGATATCTTACTCTCTCTCTTTGCATGTGTGTATGCTTGCAACCTTAATAATGAAAAAGAAATCTCTAGATCCCCAATTTGTGTATGTGTGCAAAATGTAGATGCAGAGGCTTTGCTTTAATCTTACTGTTCACGTGAAGTCGCAAAGTCACTTCATGGGGATGAGAGTCAGCAGCTTTGCTTCGCGGGAAAACCCAACCACTTCACTTTCGAAGTAAAGGTTGAGAGCTCTATACTGAAGGCTAAGGGATGAAAGGGACAAAAGGGATCTAGGGATTTGATGGGAGGAAGATGCCTAAAATCAGTTCATTTGTTATTTGTAGAGTTTTTAGTTTTAGAAAGAGATTGATAAATGTTTAGTTGGAAAAGAAATTTTAATGGGAAAACATATTCAGAGTAGCGCCAAGTAGTTTAGGCAACGGTTTAATTGTGGTGCCTAATAGAAATTATATGATGACTCTTTGAAAACGTTAGTAATTGATTAATAAATCGTTGCCTATGTGTACAAGATACAGCAAATTTTAAACATGTTGTCTTTTTCTTTAAAAACAATGTTTTTTAAGCTGCCTTAAAACCCATTGCCATAGCTCTATACTCAGAAAAGCATTGCCTATACTCACTAAAGGCAACAGTTTTGAAGCGTTGCCTTTAAAAAGTGTTGCCTTAAGCCTAAAATGTTGTAGTGTCCATCTCCTTGTGATACTCATCCACACTCTTAGAACCTTGAGTGAGACTCTGCAACTTGTTGTGGAGTTCTCTATGGAAATATGAAGGCACAAATCTCCATTTCATGATTGCCTTCATCTCAGCCCATGTTCGAACTGGTTTCTCTCCATTCCTATTTCTATCTTTCTGCAGTTGATCCCACCAAGCAAGAGCATAATTAGTAAATTCAAGGGCAGCAAGCTTAACCTTATTACCTTCAAAATATGTGTGACAAGAGAATATTTGCTCCACTCTCATTGCCCACTCCAAATAGGCTTTCGGATTAGACTTCCCTTGAAATGGAGGAATTTTGATGTTAATTTCTCTAAGTTCATCACCAGAATTTCTTCTTCTCCTATTGTGCCTAATGGTCTTTCTTTTCCTTGTGTTTTGATCACTTGTCTCTTCCTCTTCAGATTGGTAATTTGTTTCATTTTGTGAAGCATGCTGACTACCTGGTGCATGGTTTTCCATCCTATCCATCCTCTCATGGAGCTCTTCAAATTTTGTACTGAATAGCCGTTCTAGATGGCCAGTCAATGCTCATATTTGAAAAGTGGATAATCCTCCACCTTTGGATGAATTTTCATCTCCTGCCATGTTAGATAACTGAAACAAATATATATATATATATATATATATATATATATATATATATATATATATACACACACAAAGTGTTTACACTCTTGAAATATGACACTCATACTCATGTATTTTACTCACAATTGGCTTTTGACTAGAATGTTCACTCTAGCCTTTTTCCACTCAAACTTCCACTAATGAGTTCTTAAGAAAGAACCTAATCAATGATCTTCTTAGAGCAACAGATTTTGATCAAAATAATGAACTTAAAATAAGGGATGACTAGAAGAACTGAAACAAGGAATTTTTTTTTACAACTTAGTAGAATGTTCTGGTTTGTTTTCTTCTTCTTTATTTTTTTTTCACATTTTTTTCACTTTGTTTTTTTTATGAAGAGAAAAATAAATAAAACAAGATTAAACCTGAATTACAAGGAAAGCCTTGCTCTGATACCAAATGATATGATGAAGCTTGGTTAGAGTTGAATAGCTTGAATCAACAATAAGAATAAACTTGGATCTTCTTTGCACTTTCAGGTTAGAGTTTGGGGTTGTGTCTATTTGTGTGAATTTCAGAAAGATATAGATGCCACACTCAAGAGAAGATGATAAGGTGAGTGATGAGTCTTGTTTTGATCGCCACAAGTTACCTTGATAAGATCAGATTTCATTTTTTACCCAAGAACAAAAGGGAAGTCCTCACAATGGGAGAAAACTCAAACTAATCTATTCATCAATTGATTGTGTATTACATTGAGTTTCTATTTATAAACTTAAGTGGACTGTAGGATCATTGAGTTGCAGCCTCTATACAATCCACTAAACATTAAATTCCCCACTAGCATTGGAAACACAAGTAATTGACCCACTATCTATCTTAATAGTCTAGGAACTCTTAAAACACTTAAAACTGACTTTGAAAACAACTTAAAGAGCTTATGAAATTGGAAACATTAAAGGTACATGAAAATTATAAGAAAATAAGATAAATTAACCTAATTTAAACTAATTATTGCAGCCCAATTTGTTTGCAACTTGATCACTTCAATTGGGCTTCATCTTTGGGTCTTTAAGTGACTTCTTCATGTTGGATTTGGCTATTCTTCAAACTAAATAAGAGTGGTCCATTTTGGTAGTCATGCTCAATTGGATTGCTCTTGGTCTTTGCTTCCATGACCAGGCCTTGCAAAACTTCTTTTAGCCTTTTTGCTCTAGCTCTAGTCATTGGTCCATCTATGCGTTGTAATTGATCTTGAACTTTGTTGGCCTTGGCTAAATTCTCATCACACTTTTAAGATCAATTTTTGAAAAACAACAAGCACCAAATATTTCATCAAGCAAGTCATCTATCTATACTTTATAGTGATATTGTTGATGGCATGACAATCAGTGCACATCCTCCAGCTCCCATCTTTTTTTGGCACAAGAATGATCGACATAGCACATGGACTAAGGCTTTCCTTCACCTTCCCTTTCTCCATCAAACCTTCAACCTATTTTTGAATTTCTTGAGTCTCTTATAGGTTACTCCTATTTGCTAGCCTGTTTGGCAATGTTGCCCTTGGAATAAGGTCAATCTGATGTTCAATCCCTCTACAAGGAGGTAGACCATGAGGTACATCCGTAGGAAATACATCAATGTATTCTTGCACAAGAAAAGAAACAGCTCTAGGCAAAGAGTTAAGTAACAAAGGATCAATCAACTCGTTAGTCACATGTTCCTTGCATAAAAGCAAGTACATGGGCCTAGAGGCCAACAAAGCTTTCCTTACTTCTTTTTCTCTCATAAACTAATTTTCTCTTTTCTTTACACTTATTTTCACTTAGTTTAAGTGTCCTTACTCCTCCCTCTTTCTTTTGAGCTTTGCCCTTTAACTCACTCCCCTTTTTGTTATCACTCACTAAATCACTCTTAGCATTTTTATTCTTGACATTTCTCTTCTCATCTTTTCTCTCTTGCTCTCTTCTCATTTGTATAGCCACTTGATCAACACAAACTTGACTAGGAGTCATAGGCACTAAAAGTGATTTTGCTGCCCTTATGTACAAATGAGAACTTATTTGTGTGACCATCATTGTAACACCCTAATAGAACCCCACTGTGCTTAAGTTCACATTTGGATTCTATTAGTTGTCACTTATGCCTTGTATTTATTTTCTTTTGAAATTAACTTAGAAAAATAGTGGAAGTTTTTTTCTCTTTAAATAAATTAATTTTTTGAAAACTTGACTGTAGTAGAAGTGAAATACATAGCGCTTTTATAGATAATAATAAAGTTACATTGCGCACTTAATTAAATAAGCGAAATAAGAGACTAAGTGTAGAACAATTATTACATAAACTAGAATATAATCACTTAATACATAAGTCACAACAGGGCATATATCATACTGATAAGTTATTACAAATAACAATATAAGTTCTACTATTACTGATTGTTTCTCACAAACTATAATGTAACTAAAGCTCGGAATGCTCCTACTTGAACGGTTTGAAATCTTCACGCGCTACGTCCTTCCTCAGCTACAGCTTCATTGCTTTAGGTGGACACGTCTGTCTCTGGTAACGACAACGGAAAATAAACATAGGAGTGAGAAATACATGATTTCTCAGTAGGAGTTCCTACTTGTACTAAAAGTGTCATCGTTGTCATCCCAGTCACTTCGGGTTTATTATAAAAAGGTGAACAGGTAAGAATTCAATTATCAAACTTTCACAAACGTGATTAGCCGAAGTGCAGTTACTTTTAAACTAATCTTGAACATTAGCAGAAATATCCATTCAGTATTTCATCAAGCATATATATAAGCATATCATGAAAAACCACTAATAAGCAATAATCATTTAGGAGCTGCATGCATTTCATGATTACTCATCCTCAACATTCACTTGTTTAGTGATCATCATCTTTCATTTATTTCATCAACATATTTCTTAATTACTCACGGGATGAATGCATCAATGCCTTAGACCACCCTAAAGGGTAATGAGCTCATACCGTGGCCGTTGCCACAACCTTTTGGTTTTCTTTCCGTTGCCATGATCTCAACGGTTTAGGGGGTTAAGCCGTGAGTTTAGCTCAAGTCCACTTTTCCAGACTATCATTGCTACTTTTTCAGGTTTTACTTTTATTCTCACTGAGTGAAATCATCAATACCTTAATCCTCAAAGAGTTGAGGATTAAGCAGTAAGTTGGTCTATTTATTATTTCATTTGAAACATGAATGTATGCACATTAATAAATTATGACACATTCAACCATTTTATCACTATCATTTCATATCTCATCAATACATTCACATTTCTATATATCACTTCATGTAACATAGACAATATCATGCAAATCTCATAGTAAACATTCTCATAGATAATTCATATTAAGCAACCTAAGTTATCAAGTTAGGTCTCTAGTGTTTCTAATAGGTTATGGATATCTTGGTATTATCTTTTGCTCTTAGTCTTCTTTGTACTCTTAGTATTTCCATTAATACATTAATACCCTTTAAGATATTTTTAGAGGTTCTTTATATATTTTTATTATGACTTTTATATATATCTCCTGAATATTATTATTCTATTTAAATCCTTAAAATTATCTCTTTACAAGACTTGAATCTTTTATTTAGAGTTCTGACATCTTTTAGAATAAAATTTGTAGCACTAACATCTTAGATTAGTGTAAATCAACTGTAAATTATGCATAGTAGGATTCCCAGGAAAGAGAGGTGGGTCACAATGGACACGCTTAAATACCAAGTCTTTCCTTAGCCAGAACCTTTCCAAATTGCACACTCACAGTATCACGCTACCTTCAAGACTTTCTCAGCACACTGTCCCGAAAATATATCTCTCATTCTGTATTTTTGTGGTGTAAAACTTTATGCATAGCATACATAAGTGTGTCTGTAGATGTGTTAGCTTTTCCACAAAGTTGAAATCAGTCCATTTGCATTTTTCTAGAGTGAGTTACACCTATTTTACTACTATAAGGTCAGATTATGAGTTTCAGTCTTATGCTCTACTTTAAAAATTTATATCTTGGGCTAGGAAACTACGTTTTAGGTGATTCTTTTTGGAGAGTGTTCTACAATGAGTCTAGTTTATAATAAAAATATTTTAATTTCGAGATCCTTCATATTTTATGAACACTAATTTTCGAAGTAACTACTGCCAGAAATAACTAGAAATTCCAGCACCTGCCATGTTCATGTCTTAAGTTATCTTTATTAACTCAAGTTTCACATACAATCTTTTAAGTTATATTTGGGTTTGATAACATCATAAAAGTACTCATAGCAGAATAGAACAGGTTATGTTTTCTAAAAATATAATTATTCAAAACTTTTGATAATAACTCAAGTTTGAGGCATTCTATCCATGAGCAAAGTTAGAAGCCAACAATACTTGAACAAATAAAGAAGAAACTCCTACCTCTTGTGTAGGGTCTAAAAAGGGTCCTTCTCTTCTTCCTTAAGCTTTGAACAAGAGTCTTTGGAGTGGATGACCCTCCTTGAATCTTGGCTCTAGAACTTGAGTGCTTAAGAAAATATTTCTCACTAGAGTTAAAGATTGTAACTCTTGTGAGGGCTAGTGAAAGTTTGGACTTAGGATTTAAGTGTTTGGATGAAGTTTAGAGGATCAAGAGAAGTCTTTGAAGAACATAAGAAGAATGATAGAATAAGAAAGAAAGAACACTTAGGGAGTCTCTGAATTGAAGAGAGTTTGAGGAGTTTTTATAGTGGAAAGATTAGAGAAAAAAAATAGAAGAAGGAAAGCACTTGGAGCATGATTTATGGAAATATATTGGCTGAATTTTGGGATGAAAATACTCCTTGTTTTGTGCAAACATGTTTCCATGTTTTATGCAAACATGTTTCCATGTTTTATGCAAACATGTTGTGTAACATCCCCAAATTTATAACTAAGATAAATATTAATTAGCGATAGCAAAACCAAGAGAATCTGAACAAATGTTATGAAACACAACAAATAGACTACTTAAGTATGTCTAGAGAAAAATGCAAAGAATTACGAAAATGCCATCACTTAGTGGAAATTACGAAAATGCCTTGCTATGTAAAGGAAATTACCAAACTACCCTTGCCTTATTAAATGACAAAGATACCCTTACTCTATGAATGGAATTACAAGAATACCCCTATCATTGTCTAATTACAAAAATATCCTTGTCTTAGTTAAAGAAATTACTACAATGCCATTTGCACAAATCCTTAGACTTGTCTTTAGACGAGAATGAATCTAACCCATTGAATTAAGATGATAACACAATAATTTAACCACATACATCGTACACATTTCTGAATCACATATATGCACTAAAGGTTAGAAAATCTCCACTAACATCTTTGCACAAAACATGGAGCATTTTCATCCAACATGTTTGCACAAAACATGGAAACATGTCTGCATAAAACAAGGAGCATTTTCATCCCAAAATTCAGCCAACATGTTTCCATAAATCATGCTCCAAGTGCTTTCCTTCTTCTATTTTTTTTCTCTAATCTTTCCACTATAAATACTCCTCAAACTCTCTTCAATTCAGAAACTCCCTAAATGTTCTTTCTTTCTTATTCTATCATTCTTCTTATGCTCTTCAAAGACTTCTCTTGATCCTCTAAACTTCATCCAAACACTTCAATCATAAGTCCAAACTTTCACTAGCCCTCACAAGAGTTACAATCTTTAACTCTAGTGAGAAATATTTTCTTAAGCATTCAAGTTCTAGAGCCAAGATTCAAGGAGGGTCATCCACTCCAAAGACTCTTGTTCAAAGTTTAAGGAAGAAGAGAAGGACCCTTTTTAGACCCTACACAAGAGGTAGGAGCTTCATCTTTAATTGTTCAAGCATTGTTGGCTTCTAACCTTGATAGAATGCCTCAAGTTTGAGTTATTGTCAAAAGTTTTAAATGATTATTTGAAAAATATATTTTTAGAAATATGACATGTTCTATTCTGTTAAGAGTACCCTTATGATGTTATCAAACTCAAATATAACTTGAAAAGATTGTATGTGAAACCTGATTTAATAAAGGTAACTTAAGACATGAAAATGGTAGGTGCTGGAATTTCTAGTTGTTTCTGGCAGCAGGTACTTCGAAAGCTACTGTTCATAAAATATCAAGTATCTCAAAATTAAAATAATTTTAATATAAACTAGACTCATTATAGAACACTCTCCAAAAAGAATCACCCAAAATGGAGTTTTCTAGCTCAAGATATAAATTTTTAAAGTAGAGCCTAAGACTGAAACTTTAAATCTGACCTTGTAGTAGTAAAATAGGTGTAACTCACTCTAGCAAAATGCAAATGGACTGATTTCAACTTTGTTGGAGAGCTAACACATATAGGAATACACCCATGTATGTTATGTATAAAGCTTTGTACCACGTAAATACAGAATGAGAAATAAATTTCGGGATAGTGTACTGTGAAAGTGCAGTTTGGAAAGGTTCTGGCTACGGAAAGACTTGGTATTTAAGCATGTCCATTGTGACCCACCTCTCTTTCCTGGGAACCCTTCTATGCATGGTTTACAGTTGATTTACACTATTCCAAAGATGTAAATGCTAAAATTTGATGAGTTAGGAATTTGGAACTACCTTTACTAAGCTGAGATAACAAGTATATAGAGAATTATAAACTTTCTTCTAAAAGATGTCAAAACTATAAATAAAAGAATCAAGTCTTGTAAAGAGAGAATTTTAAGAATTTAAGTAGAATAATAATCTTCAAGAGTTATATGAAAGTCATAATAATAATATATAAAGAACCTATAATAATATTTTGAAGTACATTAATGTATTAATGGAATGCTAAGAGTACAAAGAATACTAAGAGAAAAAGATAATACTAAGACATCCATTACCTCTTAGGAACACTAGGAACTCAACTTGATTACTTTGGTTGCTTAATATGAATCATTTATGAAAATGTTTACTATGAGATTTACATGATATTATCCATGTTTCATGAAGTGAATTATAGTAATGTGAATGTATGGTGATGAATTATGAAATGATGAGGATGAATGATTGATTGCCCATGATTTATTGTGATTACATGATGATATGCATACATTCATTTTCAAAGGAAATAATAAAAGTAAAAGCCTGGGAAATTAGCAATGTGTAACACCCTAATAGAACCCCACTGTGCTTAAGTTCACATTTGGATTCTATTAGTTGTTACTTTTGCCTTGTATTTATTTTCTTTTGAAATTAACTTAGAAAAATAGTGGAAGTTTTTTTTTTCTTTAAATAAATTAATTTTTTTAAAACTTAAGCCTCAGAATTTAGAAGTGAAATACATAGCGCTTTTATAGATAATAATCAAGTTACATTGCGCACTTAATTAAATAAGCGGAATAAGAGACTAAGTGTAGAACTATTATCACATAAACTGGAATATAATCACTTAATACATAAGTCACAACAGGGCATATATCATACTGATAAGTTATTACAAATAACAATATAAGTTCTACTATTACTAATTGTTTCTCACAAACTATAATGTAACTAAAGCTCGGAATGCTCCTACTTGAACGGTTTGAAATCTTCACGTGCTACCTCCTTCCTCAGCTACAGCTTCGTTGCTTTAGGTGGACACGTTTATTTCTGGTAACGACAACGGAAAATAAACATAGGAGTGAGAAATACATGATTTCTCAGTAGGAGTTCCTACTTGTACTAAAAGTGTCATCGTTGTCGTCCCAGTCACTTCGGGTTTATTATAAAAAGGTGAACAGATAAGGATTCAATTATCAAACTTTCACAAACGTGATTAGCCGAAGTGCAGTTACTTTTAAACTAATCTTGAACATTAGCAGAAATATCCATTCAGTATTTCATCAAGCATACATATAAACATATCATGTAAAACCACTAATAAGCAATAATCATTTAGGAGCTGCATGCATTTCATGATTACTCATCCTCAACATTCACTTGTTTAGTGATCAACATATTTCTTAATTACTCACAGGATGAATGCATCAATACCTTAGACCACCCTAAAAGGGTAATGAGCTCATACCGTGGCCGTCGCCACAACCTTTTTTTTTTTTTTTGGTTTCCTTTCCGTTGCCGTGATCTCAACGGTTTAGGGGGTTAAGCCGTGAGTTTAGCTCAAGTCCACTTTTCCAGACTTTCATTGCTACTTTTTCAAACTTTACTTTTATTATTTCCTTTGAAAATGAATGTATGCATATCATCATGTAATCACAATAAATCATGGGCAATCAATCATTCATCTTCATCATTTCATAACTCATCACCATACATTCACTTTACTATAATTCACTTCATGAAACATGGATAATATCATGTAAATCTCATAGTAAACATTTTCATAAATGATTCATTTTAAGCAACCAAAGTTATCAAGTTGAGTTCCTAGTGTTCATAAGAGGTAATGGATGTCTTAGTATTATCTTTTTCTCTTAGTGTTCTTTGTACTCTTAGAATTCCATTAATACATTAATGCACTTCAAAATATTATTATAGGTTCTTTATATATTTTTATTATGGTTTTCATATAACTCTTGAAGATTATTATTCTACTTAAATTCTTAAAATTCTCTTTTTACAAGACTCGATTCTTTTATTTATAGTTTTGACATCTTTTAGAAGAAAGTTTATAATTCTCTGTATACTTGTTATCTCAACTTAGTAAAGGTAGTTCCAAATTCCTAACTCATCAAATTTTAGCATTTACATCTTTGGAATAGTGTAAATCCATTGTAAACCATGCATAGGAGGGTTCCCAGAAAGAGAGGTGGGTCACAATGGACACGCTTAAATACCAAGTCTTTCCTTAGCAGTAACCTTTCCAAACTGCACTTTCACAGTACACTATCCCGAAATTTATTTCTCATTCTGTATTTACGTGGTACAAAGATTTATACATAACATACATGGGTGTATTCCTATATGTGTTAGCTCTCCAACAAAGTTGAAATCAGTCCATTTGCATTTTTCTAGAGTGAGTTACACCTATTTTACTACTACAAGGTCAGATTTAAAGTTTCAGTCTTAGGCTCTACTTTAAAAATTTATATCTTGAGCTAGAAAACTCCGTTTTGGGTGATTCTTTTTGGAGAGTGTTTTATGATGCGTCTAGTTTATGGTAAAAATATTTTTATTTCAAGATACTTCATATTTTATGAGTATTAAATTTCGGAACACCTACTGCAAGAAATAGCCAAAAATCCAGCACTTACCATTTTCATGTTTTATGTCACTTATTTTAACATAAGGATCACACAACATATTTCAAGTATCATTTGAGCATGAAAGCAACATAATATCACTTTGGAAGCAGAATGGAACAAGGGGTTTCACAAAATATTTATACAGTATCCCCTTGAAACATTTTTATCAACAAACATAAGCTTGATGGCATCCTAACCGTGAGCAAGGTTAGATGTCATCATGGCTTACACAACCAAAGTGAGGGCTTCTACCTCTTGTGTAGGGTCTAAAAAAGGGTCCTTCTCTTCTTCCTTAAGCTTGAACAAGAGTCCTTGGAGTGGATGACCCTCCTTGAATCTTGGCTCTAGAACTTGAGTAATTAAGAAAATATTTCTCACTAGAGTTAAAGATTGTAACTCTTGTGAGGGCTAGTGAAAGTTTGGACTTAGGATTTAAGTGTTTGGATGAAGTTTAGAGGATCAAGAGAAGTCTAAGAAGAATGATAGAATAAGAAAGAAAGAACACTTAGGGAGTTTCTGAATTGAAGAGAGTTTGAGGAGTATTTATAGTGGAAAGATTAGAGAAAAAAACAGAAGAAGGAAAGCACTTGGAGCATGATTTATGGAAACATGTTGGCTGAATTTTGGGATGAAAATGCTCCTTGTTTTGTGCAAACATGTTTCCATGTTTTATGCAAACATGTTGGATGAAAATGCTCCATGTTTTGTGCAAACATGTTTCCATGTTTTGTGCAAAGATGTTAGTGGAGATTTTCTAACCTTTAGTGCATGTATGTGATTCAAAAATGTGTATGATGTTTGTGGTTAAATTATTGTGTTATCATCTTAATCCAATAGCTTAGATTCATTCTTGTCTAAAGACAAGTCTAGGGATTTGTGCAAATGGCATTGTAGTAATTTCTTTAACTATGACAAGGATATTTTTGTAATTAGACAATGATAGTGGTATTCTTGTAATTCCATTCATACAGTAAGGGTATCTTTGTCATTTAATAAGGCAAGGGTAGTTTGGTAATTTCCTTTACATAGCAAGGGCATTTTCGTAATTTCCACTAAGTGATGGCATTTTCGTAATTCTTTGCATTTTTCTCTAGACATACTTAAGTAGTCTATTTGTTGTGTTTCATAACATTTGTCCAGATTCTCTTGGTTTTGCTATCGATAATTAAGATTAATATTTATCTTAGTTATAAATTTGGGGATGTTACACAATGAAAGTCTGGAAAAGTGGACTCGAGCTAAGCTTACTCTTAACCATTGAGATTACGGCAACGGAAAAAAAATAAAAGTAAAGTTTGAAAAAGTAGCAATGAAAGTCTGGAAAAGTGGACTTGAGCTAAACTCACGGCTTAACCCCCTAAACCGTTGAGATCACGGCAGCATGTAATGAAAACCAAAAAGGTTGTGGCGACGGCCACGGTATGAGCTCATTACCCTTTAGGGTGGTCTAAGGCATTGATGCATTCATCCCGTGAGTAATTAAGAAATATGTTGATGACATAAATGAAAAATGATGATCACTAAACAAGTGAATGTTGAGGATGATTAATCATGAAATGCATGCAGCTCCTAAATGATTATTGCTTATTAGTGGTTTTACATAATATGCTTATATGTATGCTTGATGAAATACTGAATGGATATTTCTGCTAATGTTCAAGATTAGTTTAAAAGTAACTGCACTTCGGCTAATCATGTTTGTGAAAGTTTGATAATTGAATCCTTACCTGTTCACCTTTTTATAATAAACCCGAAGTGACTGGGACGACAACGATGACACTTTTAGTACAAGTAGGAACTCCTACTGAGAAATCATGTATTTCTCACTCCTATGTTTATTTTCCGTTGTCGTTACCAGAGACAGATGTGTCCACCTAAAGCAACGAAGTTGTAGCTGAGGAAGGAGGTAGCACGTGAAGATTTTAAACCGTTCAAGTAGGAGCATTCTGAGCTTTAGTTACATTATAGTTTGTGAGAAAAAATTAGTAATTGTAGAACTTATATTGTTATTTGTAATAACTTATCAGTATGATATGCCCTGTTGTGACTTATGTATTGTGATTATATTCCAGTTTATGTGATAATAGTTCTACACTTAGTCTCTTATTCCGTTTATTTAATTAAGTGCACAATGTAACTTGATTATTATCTATAAAAGCGCTATGTATTTCACTTCTAATTCTGAGCTTAAGTTTTAAAAAAATTAATTTATTTAAAGAAAAAAAAAACTTCCACTATTTTTCTAAGTTAATTTCAAAAGAAAATAAATGTAAGGCATAAGTGACAACTAATAGAATCCAAATGTGAACTTAAGCACAATGGGGTTCTATTAGGGTGTTACATGTTGGATGAAAATGCTCCATGTTTTGTGCAAACATGTTTCCATCTTTTGTGCAAACATGTTGGATGAAAATGCTCCATGTTTTGTGCAAAGATGTTAGTGGAGATTTTCTAACCTTTAGTGCATGTATGTGATTCAGAAATGTGTATGATGTATGTGGTTAATTTATTGTGTTATCATCTTAATCCAATGGCTTAGATTCATTCTTGTCTAAAGACAAGTCTAGGGATTTGTGCAAATGGCATTGTAGTAATTTCTTTAACTAAGACAAGGATATTTTTGTAATTAGACAATGATAGTGGTATTCTTGTAATTCCATTCATAGAGTAAGGGTATCTTTGTCATTTAATAAGGCAAGGGTAGTTTGGTAATTTCCTTTACATAGCAAGGGCATTTTCATAATTTCCACTAAGTGATGGCATTTTCGTAATTCTTTGCATTTTTCTCTAGACATACTTAAGTAGTCTATTTGTTGTATTTCATAACATTTGTCCAGATTCTCTTGGTTTCGCTATCGCTAATTAATATTTATCTTAGTTATAAATTTGGGGATGTTACAATCATGATGTGTCTTCTTATCAAAGTAGGAACTTTTATTTTTACCCCACTGATTCTCTCATTTCCTCTCTCCCTTCTTTCATGGTTTCTCCTTCTGTCATCTCTTCTATGATGCCTTCTTTCTCTTCTTATAAGAAGATGCATCACGGCTTGTGCCCCCATGGACAGATCTTTCCTCCTTATTTTCCAATCTCTCATGTATCACCCTTATCTCTTGATTCCACCTCTCAAACATTCTCTCAAAACTTTGTGCTATTCCTCCACTTGCAACCTTATTGCCAATGTTCTAGGTGAGGGTGGAGTTGGTGATCTTTCATTATTAGCCATAACTACAAAATAGTAAGGATTAGTTAAATAAAATAGAAAAAGGACTTCTCCAGTCAACTAAATGTTTCACTCAATATTGGCTTTTGTTCAATGATTACTCTCTTGCCTTTTTCTTCTCTAGTTCCCTCAATGGTTCTTAAGGAAGTCAAAATCAAACCTTTCAATCAACCACAACCAAACAACAACCAATCAACAAGGTATCAAGGAATACAGCAGAGTTGCAATAAACAAGGTTATCAAGGAATACCAATAGATAGGAAACAAAAAGACAAAACTATGGTGACAAAACAAAGATAATGAAGCCACTATCTAAATCTCTTTTTCTTCTATATTTTTTTTGTTTTTGTCCTTTTTTCACTTTTTTTTGTATTTTTTTTAACTTTTTTTTGTATCTTTTTAACTTTTTTTTGTATCTTTTTTTTTCACATTTCTTTTTAATAGATAGAACATGAACATACTTGAACAAATGCAATAAGCACATAATCCTTTTAGCAGCTGATGATTAATTTAGATGATCAAGATATTCAGAAATGTAGATATAACATCAAAACAAGCCTAGCAACAAGAATTGAAGTGAAATTAAGTGAAATCAAAAGTATGCAGCACTTAGATCATTCTACAAACCCAGGAATTCAAAAGTTTCATTCCAACACCAACCTAGCTCTGATACCAATTGATGAAAGCTTAGGTTCTGAGTTTAAAATTTGAATCTAGGAGTTAGAACTAGGATCAAGATATAATTAGAATCCTAAATAAAAAATAACAAGAAATAACATAAGATGATTACAATGAGATTAAAAGAACATAAGAAGATGGATAAGATAGAGGATGGAGGGTGCCATAATCGATGGATTGATAAACATTGGTTAAAGCTTGCCACAAAAGTATGGTCTCTTAATAAGATCAAAGGTTTCGGCTCACTGAACAACTTACAGAAGAATCAGAGGTTTTCAAGCTGAATTCTTGTATCTATCTTTTTTCTATTTTTTTTTTCTTTCAATACACAAGTGTTTACACACTTAAATAGACAAGTAATCTAAACTCATGCATAAGCCATCTTTGGGCTGGGCAGCTCACTAAGCCCATATCATGGGTTTTTATTAATAAAAAAAAAGACTAAGTGAGCAAACTAAAATAAACTTCTAATTAACCATAAACATGTGGCCCTTATTCAGCATGAAATGCGCTACATTCTAGACCTTATTCCTCTAACTGAACACAACTGACAATGCTTGCAACTTCCAAATCTTCTAAGTTTGGAATAGGTGTCTTTTCAAATATGGCAGCCATCTTTCTCTCCAAACTATCTCTTGACCTTTTCTCCTTTGCCCTAGTCATATAACCTTGAAGTCCTTCCATTGCCTCTAAGCTTAGGTTTGTTCCTTGGTCTTCATCAGAGCGAAAAAAGAACAAGAGCCTAAAACTACTCTAACCTTAGCTATTTTGAGCTAAGAGGTCGTGTCTCTCTATTCTGAGCGTTTAAGGATAATTTAAAGACCTAAAAACTAATTAAAATGTATATAGCACTACCATAGATCTTTAGGGACTCATTACAGTGTCTCTAGCTCATCGAAGCAAACTTGTCTAAAAAAAAAAATTTGGAATGGCAGCACTATGGATCGCTATAGCAACTGTGGCTCACTGCAATGAGTTTTCTCAATTTTTGACCTCTAAAATGATGGAATTAACTCTAGTGTCATCATAGAAGTTGTAGATCTTCTTTATTTTCACCCAAATGGACACCTTATTTGCCTCATTTGAACTTTGGATGAGGGAGATATGCCCTTATTATTGAAGCATACCCAATATGGAAATTCAGCACCTCAATTCTGACTTTCCAGAATATTTTGACTAGCTAGACTTCCAATCTAGCTTCTAAGCTCTTCATGAAAGTTGTAGATAGTCTTGACAACTTTCCCACAAGTAAAGAGCATAAGTTTTAGAGGTTTACAACACCAGTTAAGTGCAAAATACAAAACAGTGCTAAAAGTGCAATTATGCAAAAAATTCTCAATAATGCTCAAATCAATATCCAAACTCATACATGATACAAATGCATACAATTAAGCATAAAAGAGAGCTAAGACTATAAGAATAAGGTGAAAATATGCATAGAAATGCATACTTACTATTCCCCACACTTAGCTTCTTGCATGTCCTCATGCAGGACTGACAATCAAGCAATGGTCAAAGCATCAAAGCAATCAAACCATTTGCAAGTGAACTACTAATGACTTACCAATCCTAAACTTGACACAAAACAAAGAAAACAACAAAAATGCCAATTCTAATGAACTATGAGGAAACAAGCATAAAGGCCATAATCAAACCATCAAGCACCAAATCCTTCCAAGCTTGGTGCAAATGGAGAGCAAACAAAGTAAATTTCACTCATAACAAGTAAAGATTAAGTACATGGGACCTCACAAAGCTAGTGTTTAGTCTTTTGATTTATTTTTTCTCGTATTCTTATGCATATTTATGCACCTTTATTGCCACATTTCCCTTTTGAGACTTTTTTTTTAAAAAAAAGATTATTCATTCTTCCATGCTTAAAACAATGTATGTCCTCATGCAAACCCCCAGACTTATGCTTAAACACATATGAAGGATGAACAAATGCTCTCCTAAGCCTAGAGGTTAGGTAATTTCATTGTTTTCCACTTAGGCTTATAGTGTGATAAAACAAAAGAGTTGTCATTAAGGCTCAAAGTGGGTGCAAACAAGGGCAATATGGAAGGTTAGCCATGTGGTCAATTAGCTAACAACAAAAGTGCCTCTATCATCTTAATGCATGCACATGCTAACGACAAATCTTCAATAAAGACAGAAGTTCTAGAATGCATAACCAATGAGAAAACACAAAAAAAAAAAAAAAAAATTGACATGCAACATATCCATCAATGAAAGGCTCAAAAGCTCAACCAAGGACTATGTCCATATACTCAATCCATGTGATGAAGAGCAAGTTACCTAGTATGCATCACAGAAGACATAATTCATAGTCAAACTTGTTTAGGAAAAATGCCAAATATGATAAAAAGCCAAGCAAGTAATCCATAACAGCATCAATGGAATGGAACATAACATATCTAAACAACAACTTACCTAAAACTATTAGCATGTGAAATCCTACACTAAGCATGCTTTATTGAGAATTAAAGATAGAAAACTAAAAGGAAAAAGGTGATGACAACTCCTTTATGGAAGCTTATGCTTGAATTGGTCCATGAATTGCCACCAAGGATTGCACTTCTAATCTCCACCAAGATCCTATATTATGTAAACAACCACATCATGCGTCTTGAACCCTTTTTAGCTTCTTCAACCCAAGGACTGCAATATTCAATGCACTCCTTAGAGCACTGGCGCTTTTCAAGGTCCTAACATCCTAGCAACAACACACTTTAAGTAGGGAGGGATGTGAATCCCCACAAGAAGGCTTCCATTAATTGCGTATTTCATGATCTAGTCCCCAAGAATTGACTGGTTAGTACTTTGCATGTCCTGCACATATAGCCAAGAGCTAATCATCACTCTCCAAAATATTGCACTTATTTGGCCTCAAGTGAAGAGAATTCTCAACTCACCTTAACAATAGTATTCCCATTGGTGTCTGGCACTAGAGGAGTTCCTTCTAGCATACCAAACTTATCATTAATGGTCATAGTGACAAGCTTCCCTTGAATGCTAGTTTTAATCTCTTAGCACACTGAACATATATAATCACCATGATAGGTATTGCATACAATCCCCTCCTCATCATTCAGATCCATGCCAAGAAGTAGGGGTACAGATCACTCAAGGGGTCAACAGATTGTATTTTCACAATTTTCTCCATGCCTAGAGAAACTATAGTGAATGGATATTCCACAATAGTCCCAATTGGAGGCTCTAAGGCAAAATGGAATTGCATACAGAACTTGTCATACACCTCCTCAACTGCACTACAGTGATTAACTTCCATCCTTTCAGTTGATCCAGTTGGTGGCTCCTTGAAGACAATCTCTATATCTAACTCCTCATTAGATTCCCCTGCTAATGTCCTAGCCAATAACTCTTGTGGAGCCTCAAAAAATTGCTCTAGAGCATAACAATTCTTATCAAATGATGACTCCTTTAGCTCTTCAATCATGTTAGAATTCAGAACATCTATCCTCTTAGTAGGCTCTGATGATGGATCCTCAATAATTGAATCTTCATATGAGATTAGAGGTTAGGATAAAGAGGCTTTATAGTCCTCTAAATCAGAACGAAGATCTTGGAAACCAATGTCAATTTTCTATTGATCATCTTGAGATTTTTAGAGCATTTCCAACAATTGGTTCCACAACTATAGGTTGATGGTTCAGATGATAGGTTGAGGTAATTTGTATGTGCATTGGGGTGGTTGATGGAAGGAAGGTGGTAGCATGGTAGGTATAGGGATGTGTCTAAGGATGGTGGCTTAGAATATGGCTGTTGGGTATGTGTATGGCTCATGCTAAGGTGTTGGACTTGGTTTAGGATATGTTTGAGGTGGTGGTGGTTGGCAATATGGGAGTTGTTATAGCTCAAAGCATGGTTGTTTGATTTGGATTCCCTTGGCATATTGCTTTAGGTAGTACTTTCTTTCATCCAATTTCTCCTCCACTTGCTGGTAAGGATTATTCGCTGCTCCATTGCTTGCAAAACCATAAGAACCATACTCTTAAAACTACAATAAAGGTTCGTGCTCAAGTAAGCTAAAGTGGAAGTGAATAAAATAAAATAAAATGCAAGAGGAAACTAAAAGCTACTCTAAAATGACATAAAACAAACAATAAAAAGCTATGCAAGATATTTGTGGATGATGGGATGTCAAACTAATGCACGAAAATATGAATAAATGTAAGAAAAATCAAAATAAATTGAAAAGGTGGTCTAAGTGGTCGAATTTGGAAAAAATAGGATAGGGCTCACCAAAGTGATTCTTGTTTAGAATGCCCAAAGTACTTGTTATACCAAGTTTTATGAAAACTGAGATGATTAAAAACAAGACAGCACCTATTTTTAGCACCAAAATACAATAAATCACCAAAAAAGTGAAAAATATGATAATTGCAAGGAAAACTTCCCAGGAAGCATGCGGGTGAGGACAAAGCATGCTGAAAAGACCCGTGTTGGTTTGTGGGGATAATCGTCAATCCATAAAGCAGCAGGGGATGTTACAAATGGTATCAGAGACTGCACCTCTCCCAGTACGGTGTGGTTCGGGGATGAACTAGGCGGAAGCTGGTGGGCATGTAACGCCCGGGGACGAGGATAAGGAGTGATCGCCGGTGCAAAGAGGGCACGGACAAGGAGCGGCTCCTCGCAAGGTCCTCTAAGCGGAGGGGTACATGAATGAACCGATTACACACCCGAATGAGAGGGATCCTAAGACTGTATAGGTATGGGACTATATAGTTGAGGATGGCTTATATGAATTGATTCGTACTACCTATATCAACAAGATGCATCTTCTTTTCGGTAGCCTAAACTGAAAGAACTCCACAGTTAAGCGTGCTTGACCTGGGGTAATATTGGGATGGGTGACCTCCTGGGAAGTTTTCCTAGGAAGCGTGCGAGTGAGGACAAAGCATGCTGAAAAGACCCGTGTTGGTTTGTGGGGACAGTCGTCAATCCATAAAGCAACAAGGGATGTTACATATAGGTATATACAAGCCTATTAGTAGCAATACCCTCGGTAACGGCAGCAAATTTTGGTAGGAACTAGAGTGTTGCGTCTCTAGCTCTAACAAATAAACAAATTTATTTGAAATTGAATTGCAACAAAATGTAGTATAGTGGTGCACAACACAGGTCATCTCCCAACGATATTGGTGAAGTTAGACTATGCAATAATGGACATTTTCATTGAGTGTATCAAACAACAATAGAATATAAACCAAAACAAAGAGATAACTAATAATTAACTGAAGTACTAGGACAAGGATTACCTAGGCCTAGAATCCATCTATAATTGACACAAACATTTTATCAAACGCATGGTACGTGACTAACTTATGCCTAGAATCATGCAGTCACACAACATTGGCACTATAATTCACTTAGCAATCAATCAATCATGAAGTAATTGGCTAGCATACAACACCTAAGGAATTGAGATGTCAATCCTTAAATGCATATATGAACTTGAGCACTATTTTAATTAGTCTAACCTTAATAAAAAAATTGATCCTAATTTTCTAACCTAACCAAGCATTCATTAATCAATCAACCACTTCATGCCTAGTTAGCACTCCTAATTATGCATCCAACACACAATCATGAATTAGCATATAAAATTAAAGTTCATTCTAACTACATATTGACACATTCACATATCATAGTTAATCAATTAATCCATATAAACACGTGAAGAATGGAAGGAATAAGAGATGAGGAAAATCAAGAAACCAAGCCATATATATTCATTGAATATGCAAGCCTCAAGATAAACCTTTGAGACTTCGAGAATCCTTAATACTAGTTATAATCTCACTCCTCCATGGAGAAACTATAATAAACATAGAAAATAAGACCTAACCTAAGAGAAGAAGAGAGTAGGTAAGGAAGAAGATGGGTGAAGAAAAGGAGAGAGGATGGTAGAGGATGAAGAAGGAGATAGGAATAGAGGGAGAAGATAAAAAGAGCCTAAAACTACTTTAACCTAAGCTATTTTTAGCTAAGAGGTTGTGTCTCTCTATTCTAAGGGTTTAAGGATCATTTAAGGACCCAAAAACTCATTAAAAAGCATATAGCACTGCCATAGATCTTTAGGGACTCACTATAGTGACTCTGGCTTGCTGATGCGAACATGTCTAAATAAAAAATTTGGAATGGTAGCACCGAGGTTGTAGCAACCTTGGCTTGCTGCAATGAGTTTTCTCAATTTTTGACCCTTACAATGATGGAATTAATTGCTGGTGTCTTCATAAAAGTTGTAGATCTTATTTCTTTCTTCAAAATGGACACCTTATTTAAAGTTTGGATGAGGGAAATATGCCCTAATTATTGAAGTATGCCCAATCTAGAAATTCAACGCCTCAATTCTAACTTCCAGGATTATTTTGACTAGCTAGACTTCTGATCTAGCTCCTAAGCTCTCCATGAAAGTTATAGATAATCCTGTTAGCTTTTTTACAAGTAAAAGAGCATAAGTTTTTGAAGTCTACAACCCCATTTACATGCAAAATACAAAACCATGCTAGAAGTGCAATTATGCAAAAAATTCTCATTAATTCTCAAATCAATATCCAAACTAAAACGCGATGCAAATGCATATAATTAAGCATAAAAGAGAGCTAGGACTGTAAGAATAGGGTGAAAAATATGTGGAGAAATAAACACTTATTACTCCCCCACACTTAGCTTCTTGCATGTCTTCATGCAAGACTGACAATCAAGCAATGGTCAAAGCATCAAAGCAATCAAATCATCTGCAAGCAAACTACTAATAACTTACAAATCCTAAATCCGGCACAAAACAAAGAAAACAATAAAAATACCAATTCTAATGAACTATGAGGAAACAAGCATAAAGACCAAAATCATACCATAAAGCACCATATCCTACCAGGCATGACTTGTGCAAAAAGAGAGCAAACAAGGTAAATTTCACTCATAACATGCAAGCATCAAGGACATGGGAATTAACAAGGCTAATGTTTTGGCTTAGATTTTGATGCTTAAAACTTCTCAAATGGAAATGCATTACTATAGGCTTACAAGTCATCTCACTTTCCACTAGTCATATACATGCATACACAAATAAAGAGGGCTTTTTCAAGGTTGTCACAGGGCATGGGTGAGGGGTAGGAAATTTGAAAAAGGCTAGGAAAATTCAAATCTAAGACTAAGAGAGAAAAATGCTTATGCACAAGATGCAAAAAGTACAATTTCTAAACAAAACATGCTCAAACAAGCCTTATTTCCCGCAGCATAACCAATTTCCCATAACTTTCCTATTGTAAAATTTTATTTTTTTCATTTTTTTATTCATTTGATTTTTTTTTATGTCCTCATGGAAACCCCCACACTTATACTTAAGCACATTATGAAGGATGAACAAATTCTCTTTTAGCCTAGAGGTTAGGTAATTTCATTATTTTTGCTTAGGCTTATAGCGTGCTAAAACAAAAGAGTGGTCATTAAGGCTCAAAGTGGGTGCAAAGAAGGGCAATATGGAAGGTTGGCCATGTGGTCAAGTAGCTAAAAACAAGAAAAGTGCCTCTATCATCTCACTGCATGTACTTGCTGATGATAAAGCTTCAAGAAAGGTATAAGGCAAGTTCTAGAATACATATCCAATGCAAGAACATGAAAAAAAGAAGAAAAGAAATAGAATGGCATGCAATATCCATCCATGAAAGGGTCAAGAGCTCAATCAAGTGTTATGTCCATATACTCAATCCATTCGATAGAGAACAAATTACCAAGTATGCAATGCATAATTCATCGTCAAACATGTTAGGAAAAATGCCAAATGTGCTAAAAAAAAAAGCCAAGCAAGTAATTCACAATAGCATCAATGGAATGGCACATAACATAACTAAATAAAAACTAACCCAAAACTATTAGCATGTGAAATCCTCCATTAAGCATGCTTTATTGAAAATTAAAGACAAAAAACTAAAAGGAAAAAGGTGATGACAACTCCCCACGACAGCTTATGCTTGAATTTGTCTAGGAATTCCCACCAATGTTTGCACTCTTGACCTCCACTAGGATCCCATATTATTTGCACTCCTCAGAGTAATGGGGCTTTTCTAGGTCCTAAAATCCCAACAACAATACACTTCAAGCAGGGAGGTATGTGAATCCCCACAAGAAGGCTTCTAGTAATTGTGTCTTTCATGATCTAACTCCCAAGAATTGGTTGCTTGGTGCTCTGCATATCCTGCATATATAACCAAGAGCTGATCATCACTCTCCAAAATACCATACTTATTTGTTGAGGAGGGGAACATGAGTAGGGTCCCAATCAATTATCTCAGCCTCGGCCTGTAACACCCCGATTTTTTTGTTTGAGTGTAAATGACCCGAAATGCCCCGAGTTCATTGTTACCCGAAATTTGAGGATGGCCGACCCGGCGATCCTCAGAGGGTTAACTCAATGTTTGAAGGGGATTAAAAATGTTGTGATTGATAATAGAGATGAAATCTCATTTTCTGAACTTTTGGCTGAAAATGACCAAAATACCCCTATAGTGTTTTACGCGGGTGTAAGCATCGTTTGAGCCTGGAATCTTTCCTGGGAGTCTAGAATGCTAATTATATATGTTTAATGATAATTGTTTAAGTCTGGGTTGTCCCGGGAAGTGTTTGTGTAAAATTACCATTTTCCCCCGAAATAGTGTATTACGGGCCTAATGATGTAATTAAGAAAACCTAAGCAAAATTAGGCTCTAATCGAAGATTAATTAATTTTGATAATTAATCTAGAGTCAAAATAATTTATTAAGATTGATTAGAACCTAAGATTGCTTAGATACACCTTAATCTCTTTCTTAAAGTCAAGATTCTATGACATGGAAGCTTGAATAGTGTTTTCTCTCTCCAATTCCTTAAATTAAGGAAATATGTTTGTGAATGATTACATTATAAAATGAGTTTTGATTTCACTAATGAGGCAAGAACAGCCCCCTAATCATGTCTCAACATTGTTAATTACCCATTACCTTACCTAAACACTTACTTACGAACTTCTAATCAAAAGCTTAATAAAAAATACACCTCTAAACCATGATTAGATGAAACAATTTCTCTCCCCTTGGCTCATGAAACCGGCGCCATTCTTTCCCACACATTCATCACATGTTGATTTATTTTACACGCAAAGGACCATGCTTAAACCATGCTTTGAACCATGCGTAATGATACGATTCCCCAAGAGAAATGGATGATTGGATCAACTAGGAATGGAATAGATGCCCAAAGTTCAGCCAACATGTCCTATTAACAATCGTTTGTATCTCACGTTACAGATGTTGGAATTGAGTGATTCCAAAACGTGGTGAAAGTTCACATTCTGAGACGCAAGATTGACTTAAGAATCACCGAAAAAGGCCACCAAATGATGGAGATATGTCATGCTCTTAAGTTGGAACAAAAATCTGAAAATTATGAGATATAGGTAGGCGCCACAATTCCAATTAATTGATAAGCCGAAGAACACCACAAGGATTGATACCTTTGATAAGTTCAGAGATTCAAGAAGAACCCTAGAGAAACTAGTCTCTTCACCAAAAGGTTAACTTTTTATTTTCTGACCGCCTAAAAACCTATGGTGCACCCCCTTTTATAGTGGGCAACACTCATGATGAGTTCAGCCTAAATATGCTTACACATAAAATAAACAAAACAACCCAATAAGTCTTATTACAAGAATTAGCTAAATGTAAAAAAAAATAAACTAAGTGCAGAATTTGGACCAAGTAGAATGTAATCTTCATGCTCTTAATTCTTCATCAATTTCGATGTTAACTTAAGCCCAAATTTGCATATCCAGCAAGGATTATTCTTCATGGTCTTCAATTTGAATTAAGTGGACCATTTTGAACTCTTTTTCCTTTAGACGTGGCTTTGTCTCAAGTAAAGTGGCCACTAAGAGATTTAAAGCCTCTTTAGCCTTTTTAGATTTTGCTCTTGTCATTGGGCCTCTAAGGCCTGTTAGCTCTTGTATGTCCTCTATGCTTGTTGCCTTGGTCACACCTCCTATGTCCTCATCATTCCCTCCTTCTTGAGAAGAATTTGTCCTCAAATTGTATTCATCTTCTCCTGCATCAAAAGTGTAACATCCCCAAATTTATAACTAAGATAAACATTAATCTTAATTAGCGATAGCAAAACCAAGAGAATCTGGACAAATGTTATGAAACACAACAAATAGAATACTTAAGTATGTCTAGAGAAAAATGCAAAGAATTACGAAAATGCCATCACTTAGTGGAAATTATGAAAATGCCCTTGCTATGTAAAGGAAATTACCAAACTACCCTTGCCTTATTAAATGACGAAGATACCTTTACTCTATGAATGGAATTACAAGAATACCACTATCATTGTCTAATTACAAAAATATCCTTGTCTTAGTTAAAGAAATTACTACAATGCCATTTGCACAAATCCCTAGACTTGTCTTTAGACAAGAATGAATCTAAGCCATTGGATTAAGATGATAACACAATAATTTAACCACATACCTCATACACATTTCTGAATCACATACATGCACTAAAGGTTAGAAAATCTCCACTAACATCTTTGCACAAAACATGGAGCATTTTCATCCAACATGTTTGCATAAAACATGGAAACATGTTTGCACAAAACAAGGAGCATTTTCATCCCAAAATTCAGCCAACATGTTTCCATAAATCATGCTCCAAGTGCTTTCCTTCTTCTGGTTTTTCTCTAAACTTTCCACTATAAATACTCCTCAAACTCTCTTCAATTCATAAACTCCCTAAGTGTTCTTTCTTTCTTATTCTATCATTCTTCTTATGTTCTTCAAAGACTTCTCTTGATCCTCTAAACTTCATCCAAACACTTAAATCCTAAGTCCAAACTTTCACTAGCCCTCACAAGAGTTACAATCTTTAACTCTAGTGAGAAATATTTTCTTAAGCACTCAAGTTCTAGAGCCAAGATTCAAGGAGGGTCATCCCCTCCAAAGACTCTTGTTCAAAGCTTAAGGAAGAAGAGTGTAACACCCTAATAGAACCCCACTATGCTTAAGTTCACATTTGGATTCTATTAGTTGTCACTTATGCCTTGCATTTATTTTCTTTTCAAATTAACTTAGAAAAATAGTGGAAGTTTTTTTTTTAAAATAAATTAATTTTTTGAAAACTTAAGCCTGTAACGAGAAGTGAGATACATAGCGCTTTTATAGATAATTATCAAGTTACATTGCGCACTTAATTAAATAAGCAGAATAAGAGACTAAGTGTAGAACTATTATCACATAAACTGGAATATAATCACTTAATACATAAGTCACAACAGGGCATATATCATACTAATAAGTTATTACAAATAACAATATAAGTTCTACTATTACTAATTGTTTCTCACAAACTATAATGTAACTAAAGCTCGGAATGCTCGTACTTGAAAGGTTTGAAATCTTCATGCGCTACCTCCTTCCTCGCCATGACTTCGTTGCTTTAGGTGGACACATCTCTGTCTCAGTAACGACAACGGAAAATAAACATAGGAGTGAGAAATACATGATTTCTCAAGAGGGAGTTCCTACTTGTACTAAAAGTGTCATCGTTGTCGTCCCAGTCACTTCGGGTTTATTATAAAAAGGTGAACAGGTAAGGATTCAATTATCAAACTTTCACAAACATGATTAGCTGAAGTGCAGTTACTTTTAAACTAATCTTGAACATTAGCAAAAATATCCATTCAGTATTTCATCAAGCATACATATAAGCATATCATGTAAAACCACTAATAAGCAATAATCATTTAGGAGCTGCATGCATTTCATGATTACTCATCCTCAACATTCACTTGTTTAGTGATCATCATCTTTCATTTATTTCATCAACATATTTCTTAATTACTCACGGGATGAATGCATCAATGCCTTAGACCACCCTAAAGGGTAATGAGCTCATACCGTGGCCGTCGCCACAACCTTTTGGTTTTCTTTCCGTTGCCATGATCTCAACAGTTTAGGGGGTTAAGCCTTAAGTTTAGCTCAAGTCCACTTTTCCAGACTATCATTGCTACTTTTTAAGGTTTTACTTTTATTCTCACTGAGTGAAATCATCAATACCTTAATTCTCAAAAAGGATTAAGCAGTGAGTTGGTCTATTTATTATTTCATTTGAAACATGAATGTATGCACATTAATAAATCATGGCACAGTCAATCATTTTATCATTATCATTTCATATCTCATCAATACATTCACATTTCTGTATATTACTTCATGTAACATAGACAATATCATGTAAATCTCATAGTAAACATTCTCATAGATAATTCATATTAAGCAACCTAAGTTATCAAGTCAGGTCTCTAGTGTTCCTAATAGGTTATGGATATCTTGGTATTATCTTTTTCTCTTAGTCTTCTTTGTACTCTTAGTATTTCCATTAATACATTAATACCCTTTAAGATATTTTTAGAGGTTCTTTTTATATTTTTATTATGACTTTTATATATATCTCCTGAAGATTATTATTCTACTTAAATCCTTAAAATTATCTCTTTACAAGACTTGAATCTTTTATTTAGAGTTCTGACATCTTTTAGAATAAAATTTGTAACACTAACATCTTAGATTAACTGTAAATTGTGCATAGTAGGATTCCCAGGAAAGAGAGGTGGGTCACAATGGACATGCTTAAATACCAAGTCTTTCCTTAGCTAGAACCTTTCCAAATTGCACGCTCACAGTATCACGCTACCTTCAAGACTTTCTCAGCACACTGTCCCTAAAATATATCTCTCATTATGTATTTTCGTGGTGTAAAATTTTATTCATAGCATACATAAGTGTGTTTGTAGATGTGTTAGCTTTTCCACAAAGTTGAAATCAGTCCATTTGCATTTTTCTAGAGTGAGTTACACCTATTTGACTACTACAAGGTCAGAGTAAGAGTTTCAGTCTTAGGCTCTACTTTAAAAATTTATATCTTGGGCTAGGAAACTCCGTTTTAAGTGATTCTTTTTGGAGAGTGTTCTACAATGAGTCTAGTTTATAATAAAAATATTTTCATTTCGAGATCCTTCATATTTTATGAACACTAATTTCGAAGTAGCTACTGCAAAAAATAACTAGAAATTCCAGCACCTGCCATGTTCATGTCTTAAGTTATCTTTATTAATTCAAGTTTCACATACAATCTTTTAAGTTATATTTGAGTTTGATAACATCATAAAAGTACTCATAGCAGCATAGAACATGTTGTGTTTTCTAAAAATATAATTATTCAAAACTTTTGACAATAACTCAAGTTTGAGGCATTCTATCCATGAGCAAAGTTAGAAGCCAACAATACTTGAACAAATAAAGAAGAAACTCCTACCTCTTGTGTAGGGTCTAAAAAGGGTCCTCCTCTTCTTCCTTAAGCTCTGAACAAGAGCCTTTGGAGTGGATGACCCTCCTTGAATCTTAGCTCTAGAACTTGAGTGCTTAAGAAAATATTTCTCACTAGAGTTAAAGATTGTAACTCTTGTGAGGGCTAGTGAAAGTTTGGACTTAGGATTTAAGTATTTGGATGAAGTTTAGAGGATTAAGAGAAGTCTTTGAAGAACATAAGAAGAATGATAGAATAAGAAAGAAAGAACACTTAGGGAGTTTCTGGATTGAAGAGAGTTTGAGGAATATTTATAGTGGAAAGATTAAAGAAAAAACAGAAGAAGGAAAGCACTTGGAGCATGATTTATGGAAACATGTTGGCTGAATTTTGGGATGAAAATGCTCCTTATTTTGTGCAAACATGTTTCCATGTTTTATGAAAACATGTTGGATGAAAATGCTCCATGTTTTGTGCAAAGATGTTAGTGGAGATTTTCTAACCTTTAGTGCATGTATGTGATTCAGAAATGTGTATGATGTATGTGGTTAAGTTATTGTGTTATCATCTTAATCCAATAGCTTAGATTCATTCTTGTCTAAAGACAAGTCTAGGGATTTGTGCAAATGGCATTGTAGTAATTTCTTTAACTAAGACAAGGATATTTTTGTAATTAGACAATGATAGTGGTATTCTTGTAATTCCATTCATAGAGTAAGGGTATCTTCGTCATTTAATAAGGCAAGGGTAGTTTGGTAATTTCCTTTACATAGCAAGGGCATTTTTGTAATTTCTACTAAGTGATGGCATTTTCGTAACTCTTTACATTTTTCTCTAGACATATTTAAGTAGTCTATTTGTTGTGTTTCATAACATTTGTCCAGATTCTCTTGGTTTTGCTATCACTAATTAAGATTAATATTTATCTTAGTTATAAACTTGGGGATGTTACATTTCTCCCCTTCTTATTAAAAATTTTGCCCTCAAAATTTGATACCTGTGAATAGGTTCGGAAATTCTTTTCGCATATCTTCCTCGAGCTCCCATGTGTGCTCTTCCATTCCATCTTGTCCCCAGGCAACTCGGACTAGAGATACAGATTTGTTTCTCAGCTGCTTGATGCCATGATCCGCGATCCTCATCGGTGGTAATTCAAAAGTTAAGTCATCTTTTAATTGTATAGTTTCTGGCTCAAACACATGACTGGGGTCTGACTGATACTTTCTCAATTGGGACACATGAAAAACATTGTGTAGGTTAGACAAATTTGGAGGTAATGCAATTTGGTAGGCAGAGGGACCTACCTTTTTCAGGATTTGGAAGGGTCCTAAGAATCTAGGGCTTAGCTTTTTGACTTTCATTGCACGACCTATACCTGTGGTAGGAGTAATTCGCAAGAATATGTGTTCTCCTTCTTGAAATTCGAGAGGTTTCCTTCTCTTGTCGAGATAGCTCTTCCGCCTACTCGAGCAAAGGAGGATTCTTTCCCTAATTTTCCTTATTTGTTTGGTTGTCTCTTCTACCAAATCAGGGCCCAAAATACTTTGCTCTCCCGGGTCACACCAACAAAGTGGTGATTGACACTTTCTACCATACAAAGCCTCATAAGGTGCCATCCCAATGCTAGTGTGGTAACTATTATTATATGCAAACTCAATCAATGGAAGCTGTTTGTCCCAACTTTTTGGCTGGTCTAAGACACATGCTCTTAGCATATCCTCAAGGGTTTGTGTAACATCCCCAAATTTATAACTACGATAAATATTAATTAGCGATAGCAAAACCAAGAGAATCTGGACAAATGTTATGAAACACAACAAATAGTCTACTTAAGTATGTCTAGAGAAAAATGCAAAGAATTACGAAAATGCCATCACTTAGTGGAAATTACGAAAATGCCCTTGCTATGTAAAGGAAATTACCAAACTACCCTTGCCTTATTAAATGACAAAGATACCCTTACTCTATGAATGGAATTACAAGAATACCACTATCATTGTCTAATTACAAAAATATCCACTAACATCTTTGCACAAAACATGGAAACATGTTTGCACAAAACATGGAAACATGTTTGCATAAAACATGGAAACATGTTTGCAGCATAAAACATGGAGCATTTTCATCCAACGTGTTTGCACAAAACATGGAAACGTGTTTGCACAAAACATGGAAACATGTTTGCACAAAACAAGGAGCATTTTCATCCCAAAATTCAGCCAACATGTTTCCATAAATCATGCTCCAAGTGCTTTCCTTCTTCTGATTTTTCTCTAAT
Organism: Dalbergia cultrata; assembly: GCA_031216105.1. NCBI lineage: Eukaryota > Viridiplantae > Streptophyta > Magnoliopsida > Fabales > Fabaceae > Dalbergia > Dalbergia cultrata. Next base: position 35,334,059 of record CM062344.1, on the reverse strand, counting down.
CTTTCCACTATAAATACTCCTCAAACTCTCTTCAATTCAAAAACTCCCTAAGTGTTCTTTCTTTCTTATTCTATCATTCTTCTTATGTTTTTCAAAGACTTCTCTTGATCCTCTAAACTTCATCCAAACACTTAAATCCTAAGTCCAAACTTTCACTAGCCCTCACAAGAGTTACAATCTTTAACTCTAGTGAGAAATATTTTCTTAAGCATTCAAGTTCTAGAGCCAAGATTCAAGGAGGGTCATCCACTCCAAAGACTCTTGTTCAAAGCTTAAGGAAGAAGAGAAGGACCCTTTTTAGACCCTACACAAGAGGTAGGAGCTTCATCTTTAATTGTTCAAGTATTGTTGGCTTCTAACCTTGATAGAATGCCTCAAGTTTGAGTTATTGTCAAAAGTTTTAAATGATTATTTGAAAAATATATTTTTAGAAATATGACATGTTCTATTTTGTTATGAGTACCCTTATGATGTTATCAAACTCAAATATAACTTGAAAAGATTGTATGTGAAACCTGATTTAATAAAGGTAAATTGAGACATGAAAATGGTAGGTGCTGGAATTTCTAGTTGTTTCTGGCAGCAGGTACTTCGATTGCTACTGTTCATAAAATATCAAGTATCTCGAAATTAAAATAATTTTACTATAAACTAGACTCATTATAGAACACTCTCCAAAAAGAATCACCCAAAACGGAGTTTTCTAGCTCAAGATATAAATTTTTAAAGTAGAGCCTAAGACTGAAACTTTAAATCTGACCTTGTAGTAGTAAAATAGGTGTAACTCACTCTAGAAAAATGCAAATGGACTGATTTCAACTTTGTTGGAGAGCTAACACATATAGGAATACACCCATGTATGTTATGTATAAAGCTTTGTACCACGTAAATACAGAATGAGAAATAAATTTCGGGATAGTGTACTGTGAAAGTGCAGTTTGGAAAGGTTCTGGCTAAGGAAAGACTTGGTATTTAAGCATGTCCATTGTGACCCACCTCTCTTTCCTAGGAACCCTCCTATGCATGGTTTACAATGGATTTACACTATTCCAAAGATGTAAATGCTAAAATTTGATGAGTTAGGAATTTGGAACTACCTTTACTAAGCTGAGATAACAAGTATACAGAGAATTATAAACTTTCTTCTAAAAGATGTCAAAACTATAAATAAAAGAATCAAGTCTTGTAAAAAGATAATTTTAAGAATTTAAGTAGAATAATAATCTTCAAGAGTTATACGAAAACCATAATAAGAATATATAAAGAACCTATAATAATATTTTGAAATGCATTAATGGAATTCTAAGAGTACAAAGAATACTAAGAGAAAAAGATAATACTAAGACATCCATTACCTCTTACGAACACTAGGAACTCAACTTGATAACTTTGGTTGCTTAAAATGAATCATTTATGAAAATGTTTACTACGAGATTTACATGATATTATCCATGTTTCATGAAGTGAATTATAGTAAAGTGAATGTATGGTGATGAGTTATGAAATGATGAAGATGAATGATTGATTGCCCATGATTTATTGTGATTACATGATGATATGCATACATTCATTTTCAAAGGAAATAATAAAAGTAAAGTTTGAAAAAGTAGCAATGAAAGTCTAGAAAAGTGGACTTGAGCTAAACTCACGGCTTAACCCCCTAAACCGTTGAGATCACGGCAACGGAATGAAAACCAATAAGGTTATGGCGACGGCCATGGTATGAGCTCATTACCCTTTTAGGGTGGTCTAAGGCATTGATGCATTCATCCCGTGAGTAATTAAGAAATATGTTGATGAAATAAATGAAAGATGATGATCACTAAACAAGTGAATGTTGAGGATGAGTAGTCATGAAATGCATGCAGCTCCTAAATGATTACCGCTATTAGTGGTTTTACATGATATGCTTATATGTATGCTTGATGAAATCTTGAATGAATATTTCGCTAATGTTCAAGATTAGTTTAAAAGTAATCGCACTTTGACTAATCACGTTTGTGAAAATTTGATAATTGAATCCTTACCTGTTCACCTTTTTATAATAAACCCGAAGTGACTGGGACGACAACGATGACACTTTTAGTACAAGTAGGAACTCCTCGAGAAATCATGTATTTCTCACTCCTATGTTTATTTTCCGTTGTCTTTACCAGAGACAGACGTGTCCACCTAAAGCAACGAGGCCGTAGCTGAGGAAGGAGGTAGCACGTGAAGATTTCAAACCGTGCAAGTAGGAGCATTCCGAGCTTTAGTTACATTATAGTTTGTGAGAAACAATTAGTAATAGTAGAACTTATATTGTTATTTGTAATAACTTATCAGTATGATATATGCCCTGTTGTGACTTATGTATTAAGTGATTATATTCCAGTTTATGTGATCATTGTTCTACACTTAGTCTTCTATTCCGCTTATTTAATTAAGTGCGCAATGTAACTTGATTATTATCTATAAAAGCGCTATGTATTTCACTTCTCGTTCTGTGCTTAAGTTTTCAAAAAAATTAATTTGTTTAAAGAAAAAAAAAACTTCCATTATTTTTCTAAGTTAATTTCAAAAGAAAATTAATACAAGGCAGAAGTGACAACTAATAGAATCCAAATGTGAACTTAAGCACAGTGGAGTTCTATTAGGGTGTTACATTATGGTATCAGAGCAGTTCATCCTATTTAAGCCTGAGGAATGGACTGACTATGCTTCTGTCTATGATATCATGCTATTAATCTTATCTGTATGATGGGATATAGGATTTAGAAATGCATGATCGTCTTGTGATACTGCCATAGTTGCTACCATGCTTAGCTATAGTATTGAGCCTGATCAACTCGATGACTATTGTTTGGTGTGTCTAGGAACTAATGGCAGCAAACAGACGTACGTATGGGGCACGCGGTGGAGGTAATCGTGATGAACTGGCAAATGCACTCTAGGAGATGGCTAGGGCTATGCAAGCACAAGCAACAGTGATGATGGAGCAGATGAATAGGATGTCAGAGGAATCAGTTGGGAACCAAGAACATGGAAAATTCTCAGAATTCAAGAGGGTGGACCTCCGTAATTCAAAGGGACAACTAACCCCAAATAGCCGACATATGGATTTAAGAGATGGAGAAGGTTTTCTCAGTGGTAGAATGCTCTGATGAACAAAAGGTGGCATTCTCTACTTATATCTTTGAAAGGGGAGGCAGCCGTGGTGGAAGGGTGCAAAGGGCTTGCTTGAAAGTGCTGACATACAGATTACGTGGGAGGTTTTCTATGCTACATTCCATAAGAAATATTTTCCAGATCCGGTTAAGAAGGCAAAGGAAGTAGAATTTCTGTTGCTAACAGAGGGAAATCGAAGTGTGGCTGAGTACAGCTAAGTTTGAAGAACTGATCAAACACTCAACTAGCTACCAAAGGGATCCCAACGAGGCTTGGAAATGCATGAAATATGAGAGTGGTTTGAGGCCGACATTTTGGCATCTGTGGCTACCTGGAGGTCACCGACTATGCATCTTTAGTCAAACAAAGCCAAGTGGTGAGAGTTGCAATCGCCCGACTAGTTGCCCACCGAGTTGAAGAGAATAGGAAGAGGTCTGCTCCAACAAGATCACCGAGGGTTCCCACCCCTCACAAGAAACCCTTCCAAGGAGGTGGATTTAAAGGGAAACAACCCCAACACCCTATGATGAATCAACCTAAGACACAAGTCGTTAATCGACCTAGGATGGTCGCTGTCCCTGAACCTATGAGTAGACCCCTTGTGCCACTTGTGGAAAGATACATGGAGGGGAATGCAGATTTGGTAAGAATGTTTGTTATCGGTGTGGACAGGCAGGACACTATTCTAGAGAGTGCCTAAAGTTCAATCAGTCCTCTACACTCAAGCCTAAGGCACAGGGACGCGTGTTTGCTATCACTGCTGAGATGCCCTCAAAATTCGATGATCTGATTCAAGGTAAGTGTATAATTAATGGAAAATCCTTAATTGTATTGTTTGATTCTGGCGCAACACATTCATTCATTTCATATGATTGTGCTAATAAGTTGAGGTTGTATATATCTGACTTAAAAATCATCTTAGTTGTCTCTACACCCACTATAAATATTGTTAGAACTGATCAAGCCTGCCTAAATTGTGAATTTGAGGTAGCTGATAGGATTTTTCATCATGATTTAGTTTGTCTACCCTTGTCTAGTTTTGATGTAATCTTGGGCATGGATTGGCTTTCGGCTAACCGTGTGTTACTACATTGTGCAAATAAGTCACTAGTATTTCTTCCCAAACCATCTTTACCCAATCCCTCTAAACTTGATAGAAAGGTACGACTATACCTAAACTCCATTATCATGGAGGATAGTAGGAATGAAGAGCGAGGATATGTTTTCCTGATGACAAGTGAGAGGGAAGTGGAGCAAGCTCTAGAAAAGATCCTTGTAGTAAAGGAATTCTCAGATGTTTTTCCTGATGACATACCTGAATTTCCTCCAAAAAGGGAGATTGAGTTTCCTATAGATTTGGTACCGGGAACGGGACCCATATCTATAGCTCCTTATAGGATGCCACTGGCCGAGTTAACAGAATTGAAGAAGCAATTAGAGGAGCTACTAGAGAAGAAATTCATTAGGCCTAGTGCTTCACCATGGGGAGCTCCAGTGCTATTTGTAAAGAAGAAGGATGGGAGCTTACGGTTATGTGTGGATTATAGGCAGCTAAACCAAGTGACCATAAAGAATAAATACCCTTTGCCTAGAATAGATGACCTCATGGACCAATTAAGAGGAGCCCAAGTGTTTTCCAAGATAGATCTGCGATCAGGATACCACCAGATTCGAGTGAAGGAGGAAGACATACCAAAGACAGCCTTTAGGACTAGATATGGACATTATGAGTTTAATGTGATGTCGTTTGGGTTAACCAATGCACGTGTTTATGGACTACATGAATAGGATATTTAGACCATACTTGGACAAGTTTGTAATAGTGTTCATCGATGACATTCTAGTTTACTCTAGAACTGAAGAAGAGCACGAAGAACACTTACGAGTGGTGTTGGAGGTGTTGAGGAACAAGAAACTTTATACAAAGTTGTCCAAGTGTGAATTTTGGACGAAGGAAGTTAAGTTCTTAGGTCATGTAGTGTCACATGGGGGAATAGCAGTAGACCCAAGTAAGATAGAAGCGGTGCAACAATGGGAAACCCCTACCACTGTGAAGGAGATTAGGAGTTTTCTAGGGCTAGCCGGTTACTACCGAAGGTTCATTAGAGGTTTTTCCCAAATTGCCTTACCCCTCACCAAGCTAACAAGGAAGAATTCAGCTTTTATATGGAGCCCAGAATGTGAAGAGAGTTTCCAAGAACTAAAAAAGAAGTTGACCACTACCCCTGTCCTAATCCTACCTGACCCAAAAGTAAAATTTGAGGTGTATTGTGATGCCTCGGGAAGAGGACTAGGATGTGTTTTGATGCAAAATAGGAATGTAGTAGCCTATGCCTCTAGACAGCTCAAACCCCATGAAGTAAATTACCCAACCCATGACTTAGAGCTAGCAGCTATTGTCTTTGCCTTAAAAATCTGGAGACATCATCTTTATGGTGTAAGGTTTGAAGTATTTTCTGACCACAAAAGTCTGAAATACCTCTTCAACCAAAAGGAACTCAATATGAGACAAAGGCGTTGGATGGAGTTTCTCAAGGACTATGACTTTGGGTTGAACTACCACCCAGGAAAGGCAAATGTGGTAGCAGACGCCTTGAGTCGTAAGTCCTTGCATGCTGCTTGGCTCATGGTGAAAGAAAATGAGCTGATAGAAGATTTTAGGAACCTCAACTTAGGATATAGGGGGACTTCAGAACAAATTCGGTTAAGCCAACTAAGTGTAACTAGTAGCTTTAAGGATCAAATAATTCAAGCCCAAAGGGAAGATGAGGATTTCCTTAGAACCTTAACCCTTGTCGAAGCAGGAAAGTTGAAAGAGTTTGTCCAGGATAAGGAAGGAGTGTGGAGATACCAAGGGAGAATCTGTACCTGCAAAAGAAGGATTGAGAGCTAGCATTTTGGAAGAAGCCCACAAGAGTCAATTTAGTGTACACCCCGGTATAACCAAGATGTACCATGACCTAAAAAAGATGTTCTGGTGGCCAAAGATGAAAGCAGATATAGCAAATATAGTGCAAAAATGTTTGGTATGCCAAAAGTGAAGATAGAGCATCAAAACCCTCCTGAGTGCTACAACCTCTCAAATCCCGAATGGTAGTGGGAAGGAATATCCATGGATTTCGTGATGGGATTGCCAAGAATGCCTACCGGACATGACTCCATATGGGTAATTGTAGATAGATTGACCAAATCTGATCACTTTTACCCATTCGAGCAAATTACCCTTTGGAAAAGTTAGCTCACTATACATCCAAGAGATAATAAGGCTCCATGGAGTACCCAAAACCATTGTCTCGTATAGGGATCCAAGGTTCACCTCAAGATTTTGGGGAGCTTTGCAAAGGCATTTGGTTCAAAGTTGTGTCTAAGCACCGCCTATCACCCTCAGATCGATGGACAATCGTAAAGAACAATTCAAACCCTTGAGGATATGCTAAGAGCATGTGTCTTAGACCAGCCAAAAAGTTGGGACAAACAGCTTCCATTGATTGAGTTTGCATATAATAATAGTTACCACACTAGCATTGGGATGGCACCTTATGAGGCTTTGTATGGTAGAAAGTGTCAATCACCACTTTGTTGGTGTGACCCAGGAGAGCAAAGTATTTTGGGCCCTGATTTGGTAGAAGAGACAACCAAACAAATAAGGAAAATTAGGGAAAGAATCCTCACCGCTCGTAGTAGGCGTAAGAGCTATGTTGACAAGAGAAGGAAACCTCTCAATTTCAAGAAGGAGAACACATATTCTTGCGAATTACTCCTACCACAGGTATAGGTCATGCAATGAAAGTCAAAAAGCTAAGCCCTAGATTCTTAGGACCCTTCCAAATCCTCAAAAAGGTAGGTCCCTCCGCCTACCAAATTGCATTACCTCCAAATTTGTCTAACCTACACAATGTTTTTCACGTGTCCCAATTGAGAAAGTATCAGTCAGACCCCAGTCATGTGTTTGAGCCAGAAACTATGCAATTAAAAGATGACTTAACTTTTGAATTACCACCGATGAGGATCGTGGATCATGGCATCAAGCAGTTGAGAAACAAATCTGTATCTCTGGTCCGAGTAGCCTGGGGACAAGATGGAATGGAAGAGCACACATGGGAGCTCGAGGAAGATATGCGAAAAGAATTTCCGAACCTATTCACGTGTATCAAATTTTGAGGGCAAAATTTTTAATAAGGAGGGGAGAAATGTAACATCCCCAAATTTATAACTAAGATAAATATTAATTAGCGATAGCAAAACCAAGAGAATCTGGACAAATGTTATGAAACACAACAAATAGTCTACTTAAGTATGTCTAGAGAAAAATGCAAAGAATTACGAAAATGCCCTTGCTATGTAAAGGAAATTACCAAACTACCCTTGCCTTATTAAATGACAAAGATACCCTTACTCTATGAATGGAATTACAAGAATACCCCTATCATTGTCTAATTACAAAAATATCCACTAACATCTTTGCACAAAACATGGAAACATGTTTGCATAAAACATGGAGCATTTTCATCCAACATGTTTGCACAAAACATGGAAACGTGTTTGCACAAAACATGGAAACGTGTTTGCACAAAACATGGAAACGTGTTTGCACAAAACATGGAAACATGTTTGCACAAAACAAGGAGCATTTTCATCCCAAAATTCAGCCAACATGTTTCCATAAATCATGCTCCAAGTGCTTTCCTTCTTCTGTTTTTTTCTCTAATCTTTCCACTATAAATACTCCTCAAACTCTCTTCAATTCAAAAACTCCCTAAGTGTTCTTTCTTTCTTATTCTATCATTCTTCTTATGTTTTTCAAAGACTTCTCTTGATCCTCTAAACTTCATCCAAACACTTAAATCCTAAGTCCAAACTTTCACTAGCCCTCACAAGAGTTACAATCTTTAACTCTAGTGAGAAATATTTTCTTAAGCATTCAAGTTCTAGAGCCAAGATTCAAGGAGGGTCATCCACTCCAAAGACTCTTGTTCAAAGCTTAAGGAAGAAGAGAAGGACCCTTTTAGACCCTACACAAGAGGTAGGAGCTTCATCTTTAATTGTTCAAGTATTGTTGGCTTCTAACCTTGATAGAATGCCTCAAGTTTGAGTTATTGTCAAAAGTTTTAAATGATTATTTGAAAATATATTTTTAGAAATATGACATGTTCTATTTTGTTATGAGTACCCTTATGATGTTATCAAACTCAAATATAACTTGAAAAGATTGTATGTGAAACCTGATTTAATAAAGGTAAATTGAGACATGAAAATGGTAGGTGCTGGAATTTCTAGTTGTTTCTGGCAGCAGGTACTTCGATTGCTACTGTTCATAAAATATCAAGTATCTCGAAATTAAAATAATTTTACTATAAACTAGACTCATTATAGAACACTCTCCAAAAAGAATCACCCAAAACGGAGTTTTCTAGCTCAAGATATAAATTTTTAAAGTAGAGCCTAAGACTGAAACTTTAAATCTGACCTTGTAGTAGTAAAATAGGTGTAACTCACTCTAGAAAAATGCAAATGGACTGATTTCAACTTTGTTGGAGCGCTAACACATATAGGAATACACCCATGTATGTTATTTATAAAGCTTTGTACCACATAAATACAGAATGAGAAATAAATTTCGGGATAGTGTACTGTGAAAGTGCAGTTTGGAAAGGTTCTGGCTAAGGAAAGACTTGATATTTAAGCATGTCCATTGTGACCCACCTCTCTTTCCTGGGAACCCTCCTATGCATGATTTACAATGGATTTACACTATTCCAAAGATGTAAATGCTAAAATTTGATGAGTTAGGAATTTGGAACTACCTTTACTAAGCTGAGATAACAAGTATACAGAGAATTATAAACTTTCTTCTAAAAGATGTCCAAACTATAAATAAAAGAATCAAGTCTTGTAAAAAGATAATTTTAAGAATTTAAGTAGAATAATAATCTTCAAGAGTTATACGAAAACCATAATAAGAATATATAAAGAACCTATAATAATATTTTGAAATGCATTAATGGAATTCTAAGAGTACAAAGAACACTAAGAGAAAAAGATAATACTAAGACATCCATTACCTCTTAGGAACACTAGGAACTCAACTTGATAACTTTGGTTGCTTAAAATGAATCATTTATGAAAATGTTTACTATGAGATTTACATGATATTATCCATGTTTCATGAAGTGAATTATAGTAAAGTGAATGTATGGTGATGAGTTATGAAATGATGAAGATAAATGATTGATTGCCCATGATTTATTGTGATTACATGATGATATGCATACATTCATTTTCAAAGGAAATAATAAAAGTAAAGTTTGAAAAAGTAGCAATGAAAGTCTAGAAAAGTGGACTTGAGCTAAACTCACGGCTTAACCCCCTAAACCGTTGAGATCACGGCAACGGAATGAAAACCAAAAAGGTTATGGCGACGGCCATGGTATGAGCTCATTACCCTTTTAGGGTGGTCTAAGGCATTGATGCATTCATCCCGTGAGTAATTAAGAAATATGTTGATGAAATAAATGAAAGATGATGATCACAAAACAAGTGAATGTTGAGGATGAGTAGTCATGAAATGCATGCAGCTCCTAAATGATTACTGCTTATTAGTGGTTTTACATGATATGCTTATATGTATGCTTGATGAAATCTTGAATGAATATTTACGCTAATGTTCAAGATTAGTTTAAAAGTAACTGCACTTGACTAATCACGTTTGTGAAAATTTGATAATTGAATCCTTACTGTTCACCTTTTTATAATAAACCCGAAGTGGTGGGACGACAACGATGACACTTTTAGTACAAGTAGGAACTCCTACTGAGAAATCATGTATTTCTCACTCCTATGTTTATTTTCCGTTGTCGTTACCAGAGACAGATGTGTCCACCTAAAGCAACGAGGCCGTAGCTGAGGAAGGAGGTAGCACGTGAAGATTTCAAACCGTTCAAGTAGGAGCATTCCGAGCTTTAGTTACATTATAGTTTGTGAGAAACAATTAGTAATAGTAGAACTTATATTGTTATTTGTAATAACTTATCAGTATGATATATGCCCTGTTGTGACTTATGTATTAAGTGATTATATTCCAGTTTATGTGATCATTGTTCTACACTTAGTCTTCTATTCCGCTTATTTAATTAAGTGCGCAATGTAACTTGATTATTATCTATAAAAGCGCTATGTATTTCACTTCTCGTTACAGGCTTAAGTATTCAAAAAAATTAATTTATTTAAAGAAAAAAAACTTCCATTATTTTTCTAAGTTAATTTCAAAAGAAAATTAATACAAGGCAGAAGTGATAACTAATAGAATCCAAATGTGAACTTAAGCACAGTGGGGTTCTATTAGGGTGTTACAGTTTGAATTGTTCTTTCTGATTGTCCATCAGTCTGAGGGTGATAGGCAGTGCTTAGACACAACTTTGAACCAAATGCCTTTTGCAAAGCTCCCCAAAATCTTGAGGTGAACCTTGGATCCCTATCTGAGACAATGGTTTTGGGTACTCCATGGAGCCTTATTATCTCTTGGATGTATAGCTGAGCTAACTTTTCCATAGGGTAATTTGCTCGAATGGGTAAAAAGTGAGCAGATTTGGTCAATCTATCTACAATTACCCATATGGAGTCATGTCCGGTAGGCGTTCTTGGCAATCCCATCATGAAATCCATGGATATTCCTTCCCACTTCCATTCGGGGATTTCGAGAGGTTGTAGCACTCCGGAGGGTTTTTGATGCTCTATCTTCACTTTTTGGCATACCAAACATTTTTGCACTATATTTGCTATATCTGCTTTCATCTTTGGCCACCAGAACATCTTTTTAGGTCATGGTACATCTTGGTTATACCGGGGTGTACACTAAATTGACTCTTGTGGGCTTCTTCCAAAATGCTAGCTCTCAATCCTTCTTTTGCAGGTACACAGATTCTCCCTTGGTATCTCCACACTCCTTCCTTATCCTGGACAAACTCTTTCAACTTTCCTACCTCGACAAGGGTTAAGGTTCTAAGGAAATCCTCATCTTCCCTTTGGGCTTGAATTATTTGATCCTTAAAGCTACTGGTTACACTTAGTTGGCTTAACCGAATTTGTTCTGAAGTCCCCCTATATCCTAAGTTGAGGTTCCTAAAATCTTCTATCAGCTCATTTTCTTTCACCATGAGCCAAGCGGCATGCAAGGACTTACGACTCAAAGCGTCTGCTACCACATTTGCCTTTCCTAGGTGGTAGTTCAACCCAAAGTCATAGTCCTTGAGAAACTCCATCCAACGCCTTTGTCTCATATTGAGTTCCTTTTGGTTGAAGAGGTATTTCAGACTTTTGTGGTCAGAAAAGACTTCAAACCTTACACCATAAAGATGATGTCTCCAGATTTTTAAGGCAAAGACAATAGCCGCTAGCTCTAAGTCATGGGTTGGGTAATTAACTTCATGGGGTTTGAGTTGTCTAGAGGCATAGGCTACTACATTCCTATTTTGCATCAAAACACATCCTAGTCCTCTTCCCGAGGCATCACAATACACCTCAAATTTTTCTTTTGGGTCGTAGGATTAGGACAGGGGTAGTGGTCAACTTCTTCTTTAGTTCCTGGAAACTCTCTTCACATTCTGGGCTCCATATAAAAGCTGAATTCTTCCTTGTTAGCTTGGTAAGGGGTAAGGTAATTTGGGAAAAACCTCTAATGAACCTTCGGTAGTAACCGGCTAGCCCTAGAAAACTCCTAATCTCCTTCACAGTGGTAGGGGTTTCCCATTGTTGCACCGCTTCTATCTTACTTGGGTCTACTGCTATTCCCCCATGTGACACTACATGACCTAAGAACTTAACTTCCTTCGTCCAAAATTCACACTTTGACAACTTTGCATAAAGTTTCTTGTTCCTCAACACCTCCAACACCACTCGTAAGTGTTCTTCGTGCTCTTCTTCAGTTCTAGAGTAAACTAGAATGTCATCGATGAACACTATTACAAACTTGTCCAAGTATGGTCTAAATATCCTATTCATGTAGTCCATAAACACTGCCGGTGCATTGGTTAACCCAAACGACATCACATTAAACTCATAATGTCCATATCTAGTCCTAAAGGCTGTCTTTGGTATGTCCTCCTCCTTCACTCGAATCTGGTGGTATCCTGATCGCAGATCTATCTTGGAAAACACTTGGGCTCCTCTTAATTGGTCCATGAGGTCATCTATTCTAGGCAAAGGGTATTTATTCTTTATGGTCACTTGGTTTAGCTGCCTATAATCCACACATAACCGCAAGCTCCCATCCTTCTTCTTGACAAATAGCATTGGAGCTCCCCATGGTGAAGCACTAGGCCTAATGAATTTCTTCTCTAGTAGCTCCTCTAATTGCTTCTTCAATTCTGTTAACTCGGGCAGTGGCATCCTATAAGGAGCTATAGATATGGGTCCTGCTCCTGTACCAAATCTATAGAAAACTCAATCTCCCTTTTGGAGGAAATTCAGGTATGTCATCGGAAAAACATCCGAGAATTCCTTTACTACAAGGATCTTTTCTAGAGCTTGCTCCACTTCCCTCTCACTTGTCATCAGGAAAACATATCCTCGCTCTTCATTCCTACTATCCCCCATGATAATGGAGTTTAGGTATAGTCGTACCTTTCTATCAAGTTTAGAGGGATTGGGTAAAGATGGTTTGGGAAGAAATACTAGTGACTTATTTGCACAATGTAGTAACACACGGTTAGCCGAAAGCCAATCCATGCCCAAGATTACATCAAAACTAGACAAGGGTAGACAAACTAAATCATGATGAAAAATCCTATCAGCTACCTCAAATTCACAATTTAGGCAGGCTTGATCGATTCTAACAAAGATTTATAGTGGGTGTAGAGACAACTAAGATGATTTTTAAGTCAGATATATACAACCTCAACTTATTAGCACAATCATATGAAATGAATGAATGTGTTGTGCCAGAATCAAACAATACAATTAAGGATTTTCCATTAATTATACACTTACCTCGAATCAGATCATCGGATTCTGAGGGCATCTCAGCAGTGATAGCAAACACGCGTCCCTGTGCCTTAGGCTTGAGTGTAGAGGACTGATTGAACTTTAGGCACTCTCTAGAATAGTGTCCTGCCTGTCCACACCGATAACAAACATTCTTACCAAATCTGCATTCCCCTCCGTGTATCTTTCCACAAGTGGCACAAGGGGGTCTAATCATAGGTTCAGGGACAGCAGCCATCCTAGGTCGATTAACAGCTTGTGTCTTAGGTTGATTCATCATAGGGTGTTGGGGTTGTTTCCCTTTAAAGCCACCTCCTTGGTAGGGTTTCTTGTAAGGGGTTGGGAACCCTCGGTGACCTTGTTGAGCAGACCTCTTCCTATTCTCTTCAACTCGGTGGGCAACTAGCTGGCGATTGCAACTCTCAGCCACTTGGCATTTGCTGACTAAAGATGCATAGTCAGTGACCTCCAGTGGAGCCACAGATGCCACAGATGGCTCAAACCACTCTCATATTTCATGCATTTCCAAGCCTCGTTGGGATTACTTTGGTAGCTAGTTGAGTGTTTGATCAGTTCTTCAAACTTAGCCGTACTCACCACACTTCGATTTCCTGTGTCAAAGAATGTAAATTCTACTTCCTTTGCCTTCTGAACCGGATCTGGAAAATATTTCTTATGGAATGTAGCATAGAAAACCTCCCACGTAATCTGTATGTCAGCACTTTCAAGCAAGCCCTTTGCACCCTTCCACCACGCGGCTGCCTCCCCTTTCAGCATATAAGTAGAGATTGCCACCTTTTGTTCATCAGAGCATTCTACCACTGAGAAAACCTTCTCCATCTCTTGAATCCATATGTCAGCTATTTCGGGGTTAGTTGTCCCTTTGAATTCTGGAGGTCCAGCCCTCTTGAATTCTAAGAATTTTCCATGTTCTTGATTCTCAACTGACTCCTCTGACCACCTATTCATCTGCTCCATCATCACTGTTGCTTGTGCTTGCATAGCCCTAGCCATCTCCTGGAGTGCATTTGCCAGTTCATCATGATTACCTCCACCGCGTGCCCCATGCGTACGTCTGTTTGCTGCCATTAGTTCCTAGACACACCAAACAACAAATATCGAGTTGATCGTGCTCAATACTATAGCTAAGCATGGTAGCAACTATGGCAGTATCACAAGACGATCATGCATTTCTAAATCCTATATCCCATCATACAGATAAGATTAAGAGCATGATATCATAGACAGAAGCATAGTCAGTCCATTCCTCAGGCTTAAATAGGATGAATCAAGCCTGATACCATAATGTAACACCCTAATAGAACCCCACTGTGCTTAAGTTCACATTTGGATTCTATTAGTTGTCACTTATGCCTTGTATTAATTTTCTTTTGAAATTAACTTAGAAAAATAATGGAAGTTAAATTTTTCTTTAAATAAATTAATTTTTTGAAAACTTAAGCCTCAGAACGAGAAGTGAAATACATAGCGCTTTTATAGATAATAATCAAGTTACATTGTGCACTTAATTAAATAAGCGGAATAAGAGACTAAGTGTAGAACTATTATCACATAAACTGGAATATAATCACTTAATACATAAGTCACAACAGGGCATATCATACTGATAAGTTATTACAAATAACAATATAAGTTCTACTATTACTAATTTTTTTCTCACAAACTATAACGTAACTAAAGCTCGGAATGCTCCTACTTGAACGGTTTGAAATCTTCACGTGCTACCTCCTTCCTCAGCTACAGCTTCGTTGCTTTAGGTGGACACGCCTGCCTCTGGTAACGACAACGGAAAATAAACATAGGAGTGAGAAATACATGATTTCTCAAGAGGAGTTCCTACTTGTACTAAAAGTGTCATCGTTGTCGCCCCACTCACTTCGGTTTATTATAAAAGGTGAACAGTAAGGATTCAATTATCAAACTTTCACAAACGTGATTAGTCAAGTGCGCTTACTTTTAAACTAATCTTGAACATTAGCGTAAATATTCATTCAAGATTTCATCAAGCATACATATAAGCATATCATGTAAAACCACTAATAAGCAAGAATCATTTAGGAGCTGCATGCATTTCATGATTACTCATCCTCAACATTCACTTGTTTAGTGATCATCATCTTTCATTTATTTCATCAACATATTTCTTAATTACTCACGGGATGAATGCATCAATGCCTTAGACCACCCTAAAAGGGTAATGAGCTCATACCATGGCCGTCGCCATAACTTTTTTGGCTTTCATTCCGTTGCCGTGATCTCAACGGTTTAGGGGGTTAAGCCGTGAGTTTAGCTCAAGTCCACTTTTCCAGACTTTCATTGCTACTTTTTCAAACTTTACTTTTATTATTTCCTTTGAAAATGAATGTATGCATATCATCATGTAATCACAATAAATCATGGGCAATCAATCATTTATCTTCATCATTTCATAACTCATCACCATACATTCACTTTACTATAATTCACTTCATGAAACATGGATAATATCATGTAAATCTCATAGTAAACATTTTCATAAATGATTCATTTTAAGCAACCAAAGTTATCAAGTTGAGTTCCTAGTGTTCCTAAGAGGTAATGGATGTCTTAGTATTATCTTTTTCTCTTAGTGTTCTTTGTACTCTTAGAATTCCATTAATACATTAATGCATTTCAAAATATTATTATAGGTTCTTTATATGTTCTTATTATGGTTTTCGTATAACTCTTGAAGATTATTATTCTACTTAAATTCTTAAAATTCTCTTTTTACAAGACTTGATTCTTTTATTTATAGTTTTGACATCTTTTAGAAGAAAGTTTATAATTCTCTGTATACTTGTTATCTCAGCATAGTAAAGGTAGTTCCAAATTCTTAACTCATCAAATTTTAGCATTTACATCTTTGGAATAGTGTAAATCCATTGTAAACCATGCATAGGAGGGTTCCCAGGAAAGAGAGGTGGGTCACAATGGACATGCTTAAATACCAAGTCTTTCCTTAGCCGTAACCTTTCCAAACTGCACTTTAACAGTACACTATCCCGAAATTTATTTCTCATTCTGTATTTACGTGGTACAAAGATTTATACATAACATACATGGGTGTATTCCTATATGTGTTAGCTCTCCAACAAAGTTGAAATCAGTCCATTTGCATTTTTCTAGAGTGAGTTACACCTATTTTACTACTACAAGGTCAGATTTAAAGTTTCAGTCTTAGGCTCTACTTTAAAAATTTATATCTTGAGCTAGAAAACTCCGTTTTAGGTGATTCTTTTTGGAGAGTGTTCTATAATGAGTCTAGTTTATATTAAAATTATTTTAATTTCGAGATACTTGATATTTTATGACCAGTAGCTTTCGAAGTACCTGCTGCCAGAAACAACTAGAAATTCCAGCACCTACCATTTTCATGTCTTAAGTTACCTTTATTAAATCAGGTTTCACATACAATCTTTTCAAGTTATATTTGAGTTTGATAACATCATAAGGGTACTCATAACAGAATAGAACATGTCATATTTCTAAAAAAATATTTTTCAAATAATCATTTAAAACTTTTGACAATAACTCAAACTTGAGGCATTCTATCAAGGTTAGAAGCCAACAATGCTTGAACAATTAAAGATGAAGCTCCTACCTCTTGTGTAGGGTCTAAAAGGGTCCTTCTCTTCTTCCTTAAGCTTTGAACAAGAGTCTTTGGAGTGGATGACCCTCCTTGAATCTTGGCTCTAGAACTTGAATGCTTAAGAAAATATTTCTCACTAGAGTTAAAGATTGTAACTCTTGTGAGGGCTAGTGAAAGTTTGGACTTAGGATTTAAGTGTTTGGATGAAGTTTAGAGGATCAAGAGAAGTCTTTGAAAAACATAAGAAGAATGATAGAATAAGAAAGAAAGAACACTTAGGGAGTTTTTGAATTGAAGAGAGTTTGAGGAGTATTTATAGTGGAAAGATTAGAGAAAAATGTAAGAAGGACTGCACTTGGAGCATGATTTATGGAAACATGTTGGCTGAATTTTGGGATGAAAATGCTCCTTGTTTTGTGCAAACATGTTTCCATGTTTTGTGCAAACACGTTTCCATGTTTTATGCAAAAATGTTGGATGAAAATGCTCCATGTTTTATGCAAACATGTTTCCATGTTTTATGCAAACATGTTAGTGGATATTTTCTAACCTTTAGTGCATGTATGTGATTCAGAAATGTGTATGATGTATGTGGTTAAATTATTGTGTTATCATTTTAATCCAATGGCTTAGATTCATTCTTGTCTAAAGACAAGTCTAGGGATTTGTGTAAATGGCGTTGTAGTAATTTCTTTAACTAAGACAAGGATATTTTTGTAATTAGACAATGATAGTGGTATTCTTGTAATTTCATTCATAGAGTAAGGGTATCTTTGTCATTTAATAAGGCAAGGGTAGTTTGGTAATTTTCTTTACATAGCAAGGGCATTTTCGTAATTTCCACTAAGTGATGGCATTTTCGTAATTCTTTGCATTTTTCTCTAGACATACTTAAGTAGTCTATTTGTTGTGTTTCATAACATTTGTCCAGATTCTCTTGGTTTTGCTATCGATAATTAAGATTAATATTTATCTTAGTTATAAATTTGCGGATGTTACATTTCCCATTGTTGCACCGCTTCTATCTTACTTGGGTCTACTGCTATTCCCCCATGTGACACTACATGTCCTAAGAACTTAACTTCCTTCATCCAAAATTCACACTTTGACAACTTTGCATAAAGTTTCTTGTTCCTCAACACCTCCAACACCACTCGTAAGTGTTCTTCGTGCTCTTCTTCAGTTCTAGAGTAAACTAGAATGTCATCGATGAACACTATTACAAACTTGTCCAAGTATGGTCTAAATATCCTATTCATGTAGTCCATAAACACTGCCGGTGCATTGGTTAACCCAAATGACATCACATTAAACTCATAATGTCCATATCTAGTCCTAAAGGCTGTCTTTGGTATGTCCTCCTCCTTCACTCAAATCTGGTGGTATCCTGATCATGAGATCTATCTTGGAAAACACTTGGGCTCCTCTTAATTGGTCCATGAGGTCATCTATTCTAGGCAAAGGGTATTTATTTTTTATAGTCACTTTGTTTAGCTGCCTATAATCCACACATAATCGCATACTCCCATCCTTCTTCTTAACAAACAAAGACTGGGCTCCCCATGGTGAAGCACTGGGCCTAATGAATTTCTTCTGTAGTAGTTCCTCTAATTGCTTCTTCAACTCTGTTAACTCGGCCAATGGCATTCTATAAGGAGGTATAGATATGGGTCCTGTTCCCGGTACCAAATCTATAGAAAACTCAATCTCCCTTTTTGGAGGAAATTCAGGTATGTCATTAGGAAAAACATCTGAGAATTCCTTTACTACAAGGATCTTTTCTAGAGCTTGCTCCACTTCTTTCTCACTTGTCATTAGGAAGACATATCCTCGCTTTTCATTCCTACTATCCCCCATGATAATGGAGTTTAGGTATAGTCATACCTTTCTATCAAGTTTAGAGGGATTGGGTAAAGATGGTTTGGAAAGAAATACTAGTGACTTATTTGCACAATGTAGTAACACACGGTTAGCCGAAAACCAATCCATGCCCAAGATTACATCAAAAGCAGACAAGGGTAGACAAACTAAATCATGATGAAAAATCCTATTAGCTACCTCAAATTCACAATTTAGGCAGGCTTGATCAGTTCTAATAGTATTTATAGTGGGTGTAGAGACAACTAAGATGATTTTTAAGTCAGATATATACAACCTCAACTTATTAGCACAATCATATGAAATGAATGAATGTGTTGCGCCAGAATCAAACAATACAATTAAGGGTTTTCCATTAATTATACACTTACCTTGAATCAGATCACCGGATTCTGAGGGCATCTCAGCAGTGATAGTAAACACGCGTCCCTGTGCCTTAGGCTTGAGTGTAGAGGACTGATTGAACTTTAGGCACTCTCTAGAATAGTGTCCTACCTGTCCACACCGATAACAAACATTTTTACCAAATCTGCATTCCCCTCCATGTATCTTTCCACAAGTGGCACAAGGGGGTCTAGTCATAGGTTCAGGGACAAAGACCATCCTAGGTCGATTAATAGCTTGTGTCCTAGGTTGATTCATCATAGGGTGTTGGGGTTGTTTCCCTTTAAATCCACCTCCTTGGTAGGGTTTCTTGTGAGGGGGTGGGA
Organism: Dalbergia cultrata; assembly: GCA_031216105.1. Lineage (NCBI taxonomy): Eukaryota > Viridiplantae > Streptophyta > Magnoliopsida > Fabales > Fabaceae > Dalbergia > Dalbergia cultrata. The sequence continues at coordinate 35,314,715 of CM062344.1, read as the reverse complement.
ACCCTTGGTGACCTTGTTGAGCAGCCCTCTTCCTATTCTTTTCAACTTGGTGGGCAACTAGTTGACGATTGCAACTCTCAGCCACTTGGCTTTTGCTGACTAAAGATACATAGTCAGTGACCTCCAGTGGAGTCACAGATGCCAAAATGTCTGGCCTCAAACCACTCTCATATTTCATGCATTTCCAAGGCTGGTTGGGATCCCTTTGGTAGCTAGTTGAGTGTTTGATCAGTTCTTCAAACTTAGCTGTGTACTCAGCCACACTTTGATTTCCCTGTGTCAGCAACAGAAATTCTACTTCCTTTGCCTTCTTAACCATATCTGGAAAATATTTCTTATGGAACATAGCATAGAAAACCTCCTACGTAATCTGTATGTCAGCACTTTCGAGCAAGCCCTTTGCACCCTTCCACCACGCGGTAGCCTCTCCTTTCAGCATATAAGTAGAGAATTCCACCTTTTGTTCATCAGAGCATTCTACCACTGAGAAAACCTTCTCCATCTCTTGAATCCATCCACGCCTATTTCGGGGTTAGTTGTCCCTTTGAATTCTGGAGGTCCAGCCCTCTTGAATTCTGAGAATTTTCCATGTTCTTGGTTCCCAACTGACTCCTCTGACCTCCTATTCATCTGCTCCATCATCACTGTTGCTTGTGCCTGCATAGCCGTAGCCATCTCCTGGAGTGCATTTGCCAGTTCATCATGATTACCTCCACCGCGTGCCCCATGCGTACGTCTGTTTGCTGCCATTAGTTCCTAGACACACCAAACAACAGTCATCGAGTTGATCAGGCTCAATACTATAGCTAAGCATGGTAGCAACTATGGCAGTATCACAGGACGATCATGCATTTCTAAATCCTATATCCCATCATACAGATAAGATTAATAGCATGATATCATAAATGTACATAGTCAGTCCATTCCTCAGGCTTAAATAGGATGAACTTCTCTGATACCATAATGTAACACCCTAATAGAACCCCATTATGCTTAAGTTTACATTTGGATTCTATTAGTTGTCACTTATGCCTTGCATTTATTTTCTTTTGAAATTAACTTAGAAAAATAGTGGAAGTTTTTTTTTAAATAAATTAATTTTTTGAAAACTTAAGCCTGTAACGAGAAGTGAGATACATAGCGCTTTTATAGATAATAATCAAGTTACTTTGCGCACTTAATTAAATAAGCAGAATAAGAGACTAAGTATAGAACTATTATCACATAAACTAGAATATAATCACTTAATACATAAGTCACAACAGGGCATATATCATACTAATAAGTTATTACAAATAACAATATAAGTTCTACTATTACTAATTGTTTCTCACAAACTATAATGTAACTAAAGCTCGGAATGCTCCTACTTGAAAGGTTTGAAATCTTCACGCACTATCTCCTTCCTCAGCAACAGCTTCGTTGCTTTAGGTGGACATGTCTGTCTCTGGTAACAACAATGGAAAATAAACATAGGAGTGAGAAATACATGATTTCTCAGTAGGAGTTCCTACTTGTACTAAAAGTGTCATCGTTGTCGTCCCAGTCACTTCGGGTTTATTATAAAAAGGTGAACAGGTAAGGATTCAATTATCAAACATTCACAAACATGATTAGCCGAAGTGCAGTTACTTTTGAACTAATCTTGAACATTAGCAGAAATATCCATTCAATATTTCATCAAGCATACATATAAGAATATCATGTAAAACCACTAATAAGCAATAATCATTTAGGAGCTGCATGTATTTCATGTTTACTCATCCTCAACATTCACTTGTTTAGTGATCATCATCTTTCATTTATTTCATCAACATATTTCTTAATTACTCACGGGATGAATGCATCAATGCCTTAGACCACCCTAAAGGGTAATGAGCTCATACCGTGGCCGTTGCCACAACCTTTTGGTTTTCTTTCCGTTGCCATGATCTCAACAGTTTAGGGGGTTAAGCCTTAAGTTTAGCTCAAGTCCACTTTTCCAAACTATCAATGCTACTTTTTAAGGTTTTACTTTTATTCTCACTGAGTGAAATCATCAATACCTTAATTCTCAAAGAGGATTAAGCAGTGAGTTGGTCTATTTATTATTTCATTTGAAACATGAATGTATGCACATTAATAAATCATGGCACAGTCAATCATTTTATCATTATCAATTCATATCTCATCAATACATTCACATTTCTGTATATCACTTCATGTAACATAGACAATATCATGTAAATCTCATAGTAAACATTCTCATAGATAATTCATATTAAGCAACCTAAGTTATCAAGTTAGGTCTCTAGTGTTCCTAATAGGTTATGGATATCTTGGTATTATCTTTTTCTCTTAGTCTTCTTTGTACTCTTAGTATTTCCATTAATAAATTAATACCCTTTAAGATATTTTTAGAGGTTCTTTTTATATTTTTATTATGACTTTTATATATATCTCCTGAAGATTATTATTCTACTTAAATCCTTAAAATTATCTCTTTACAAGACTTGAATATTTTATTTAGAGTTCTGACATCTTTTAGAATAAAATTTGTAGCACTAACATCTGAGATTAACTGTAAATTGTGCATAGTAGGATTCCCAGGAAAGAAAGGTGGGTCACAATGGACACGCTTAAATACCAAGTCTTTCCTTAGCCAGAACCTTTCCAAATAGAACATGTTGTGTTTTCTAAAAATATAATTATTCAAAACTTTTGACAATAACTCAAGTTTGAGGCATTCTATCCATGAGCAAAGTTTGAAGCCACCAATACTTGAACAAATAAAGAAGAAACTCCTACCTCTTGTGTAGGGTCTAAAAAGGATCCTTCTCTTCTTCCTTAAGCTCTGAACAAGAGTCTTTGGAGTGGATGACCCTCCTTGAATCTTAGCTCTAGAACTTGAGTGCTTAAGAAAATATTTCTCACTAGAGTTAAAGATTGTAACTCTTGTGAGGGCTAGTGAAAGTTTGGACTTAGGATTTAAGTATTTAGATGAAGTTTAGAGGATCAAGAGAAGTCTTTGAAGAACATAAGAAGAATGATAGAATAAGAAAGAAAGAACACTTAGGGAGTTTCTGGATTGAAGAGGGTTTGAGGAATATTTATAGTGGAAAGATTAGAGAAAAAACAGAAGAAGGAAAGTACTTGGAGCATGATTTATGGAAACATGTTGGCTGAATTTTGGGATGAAAATGCTCCTTGTTTTGTGCAAACATGTTTCCATGTTTTATGCAAACATGTTGGATGAAAATGCTCCATGTTTTGTGCAAAGATGTTAGTAGAGATTTTCTAACCTTTAGTGCATGTATGTGATTCAGAAATGTGTATGATGTATGTGGTTAAATTATTGTGTTATCATCTTAATCCAATGGCTTAGATTTATTCTTGTCTAAAGACAAGTCTAGGGATTTGTGCAAATGGCATTGTAGTAATTTCTTTAACTAAGACAAAGATATTTTTGTAATTAGACAATAATAGTGGTATTCTTGTAATTCCATTCACAGAGTAAGCGTATCTTCGTCATTTAATAAGGCAAGGGTAGTTTGGTAATTTCCTTTACATAGTAAGGGCATTTTCATAATTTCCACTAAGTGATGGCATTTTCGTAATTCTTTGCATTTTTCTCTAGACATACTTAAGTAGTCTATTTGTTGTGTTTCATAACATTTGTCCAGATTCTTTTGGTTTTGCTACCGATAATTAAGATTAATATTTATCTTAGTTATAAACTTGGGGATGTTATAAAGAGAATGACCCTTTTTAGACCCTACACAAGTGTAACATCCCCTGCTGCTTTATAGATTGACGACTGTCCCCACAAACCAACACGAATCTTTTCAGCATGCTTTGTCCTCACTCACATGCTTCCTAGGAAAACTTCCCAGGAGGTCACCCATCCCAAAATTACCCCAAGTCAAGCACGCTTAACTATGGAGTTCTTTCAGTTTGGGCTACCGAAAAGAAGATGCATCTTGTTGTTATAGGTAGTACAAATCAATTTATATAAGCCCTCCTCAACTGTATAGTCTCATACCTATACAGTCTCAGGATCCCTCTCATTCGGGTGTGTAATCGGTTCATTCATGTACCCCTCCGCTTAGAGGACCTTGCGAGGAGCCGCTCCTTGTCCGTGCCCTCTTTGCACCGGCGATCACTCCTCGTCCTCGTCCCTGGGCGTTACATGATAATGTAACATCCTAATAGAACCCCACTGTGCTTAAGTTCACATTTGGATTCTACTAGTTGTCACTTATGCCTTGTATTAATTTTCTTTTGAAATTAACTTAGAAAAATAATGGAAGTTTTTTTTTTCTTTAAATAAATTAATTTTTTGAAAACTTAAGCCTGTAACGAGAAGTGAAATACATAGCGCTTTTATAGATAATAATCAAGTTACATTGCGCACTTAATTAAATAAGCAGAATAAAAGACTAAGTGTAGAACAATTATCACATAAACTGGAATATAATCACTTAATACATAAGTCACAATAGGGCATATATCATACTGATAAGTTATTACAAATAACAATATAAGTTCTACTATTACTAATTGTTTCTCACAAACTATAATGTAACTAAAGCTCGGAATGCTCCTACTTGAACGGTTTGAAATCTTCACGTGCTACCTCCTTCCTCAGCTACGGCTTCGTTGCTTTAGGTGGACACGTCTGTCTCTGCTAATGACAACGGAAAATAAACATAGGAGTGAGAAATACATGATTTCTCAGTAGGAGTTCCTACTTATTCTAAAAGTGTCATCGTTGTCGTCCCAGTCACTTCGGGTTTATTATAAAAAGGTGAACAGGTAAGGATTCAATTATCAAACTTTCACAAACGTGATTAGCCGAAGTGCAGTTACTTTTAAACTAATCTTGAACATTAGCAGAAATACTCATTCAGTATTTCATCAAGCATACATATAAGCATATCATGTAAAACAACTAATAAGCAATAATCATTTAGGAGCTGCATGCATTTCATGAGTACTCATCCTCAACATTCACTTGTTTAGTGATCATCATCTTTCATTTATTTCATCAACATATTTCTTAATTACTCACGGGATGAATGTATCAATGCCTTAGACCACCCTAAAGGGTAATGAGCTCATACCGTGGCCGTCGCCACAACCTTTTTGGTTTCCTTTCCGTTGCCGTGATCTCAACGGTTTAGGGGGTTAAGCCGTGAGTTTAGCTCAAGTCCACTTTTCCAGACTATCATTGCTACTTTTTCAGGTTTTACTTTTATTCTCACTGAGTGAAATCATCAATACCTTAATCTTCAAAGAAGATTATGCAATGAGTTGGTCTATTTATTATTTCATTTGAAATATGAATGTATGCACATTAATAAATCATGGCACAGTCAATCATTTTATCATTATCATTTCATATCTCATCAATACATTCACATTTCTGTATATCACTTCATGTAACATAGACAATATCATGTAAATCTCATAGTAAACATTTTCATAAATGATTCATTTTAAGCAACCAAAGTTATCAAGTTGAGTTCCTAGTGTTCCTAAGAGGAAATGGATGTCTTAGTATTATCTTTCTCTCTTAGTGTTCTTTGTACTCTTAGAATTCCATTAATACATTAATGCACTTCAAAATATTATTATAGGTTCTTTATATATTTTTATTATGGTTTTCATATAACTCTTGAAGATTATTATTCTACTTAAATTCTTAAAATTCTCTCTTTACTAGACTTGATTCTTTTATTTATAGTTTTGACATCTTTTAGAAGAAAGTTTATAATTCTCTGTATATTTGTTATCTCAGCTTAATAAAGGTAGTTCCAAATTCCTAACTCATCAAATTTTAGCATTTACATCTTTGGAATAGTGTAAATCAATTGTAAGCCATGCATAGGAGGGTTCCCAGGAAAGAGAGGTCGGTCACAATGGACATGCTTAAATACCAAGTCTTACCTTAGCCAGAACCTTTCCAAACTGCACTTTCACAATACACTATCCCGAAATTTATTTCTCATTATGTATTTACGTGGTACAAAGCTTTATACATAACATACATGGGTGTATTCCTATATGTGTTAGCTCTCCAAAAAAGTTGAAATCAGTCCATTTGCATTTTTCTAGAGTGAGTTACACCTATTTTACTACTACAAGGTCAGATTTAAAGTTTCAATCTTAGGCTCTATTTTAAAAATTTATATCTTGAGCTAGAAAACTCCGTTTTGGGTGATTCTTTTTGGAGAGTGTTTTATGATGCGTCTAGTTTATGGTAAAAATATTTTTATTTCAAGATACTTCATATTTTATGAGTATTAAATTTCGGAACACCTACTGCCAAAAACAGCCAAAAATCCAGCACTTATCATTTTCATGTTTTATGTCACTTATTTTAACACAAGGATCACACAACATATTTCAAGCATCATTTGAGCATGAAAGCAACATAATATCACTTTGGAAGCAGAATGGAACAATGGGTTTCACAAAATATTTATACAATAACCCCTTGAAACATTTTTATCAACAAACATAAGCTTGATGGCATCCTAACCATGAGCAAGGTTAGATCTCATCATGGCTTACATAACCAAAGTGAGGGCTCCTACCTCTTGTGTAGGGTCTAAAAAGGGTCCTTCTCTTCTTCCTTAAGCTTTGAACAAGAGTCTTTGGAGTGGATGACCCTCCTTGAATCTTGGCTCTAGAACTTGAGTGCTTAAGAAAATATTTCTCACTAGAGTTAAAGATTGTAACTCTTGTGAGGGCTAGTGAAAGTTTGAACTTAGGATTTAAGTGTTTGGATGAAGTTTAGAGGATCAAGCGAAGTCTTTGAAGAACATATAAGAAGAATGATAGAATAAGAAAGAAAGAACACTTAGGGAGTTTCTGAATTGAAGAGAGTTTGAGGAGTATTTATAGTGGAAAGATTAGAGAAAAAAAAACAGAAGAAGGAAAGCACTTGGAGCATGATTTATGGAAACATGTTGGCTGAATTTTCAGATGAAAATGCTCCTTGTTTTGTGCAAACATGTTTCCATATTTTATGCAAACATGTTGGATGAAAATGCTCCATGTTTTGTGCAAACATGTTTCCATGTTTTGTGCAAACATGTTGGATGAAAATGCTCCATGTTTTGTGCAAACATGTTTCCATGTTTTGTGCAAAGATGTTAGTGGAGATTTTCTAACCTTTAGTGTATGTATGTAATTCAGAAATGTGTATGATGTATGTGGTTAAATTATTGTGTTATCATCTTAATCCATTGGCTTAGATTCATTCTTGTCTAAAGACAAGTGTAGGGATTTGTGCAAATGGCATTGTAGTAATTTCTTTCACTAAGACAAGGATATATTTGTAATTAGACAATGATAGTGGTATTCTTGTAATTCTATTCATAGAGTAAGGGTATCTTCGTCATTTAATAAGGTAAGGGTAGTTTGGTAATTTCCTTTACATAGCAAGGGCATTTTTGTAATTTCTACTAAGTGATGGTATTTTCGTAATTCTTTGCATTTTTCTCTAGACATACTTAAGTAGTCTATTTGTTGTGTTTCATAACATTTGTCCAGATTCTCTTGGTTTTGCTATTGATAATTAAGATTAATATTTATCTTAGTTATAAATTTGGGGATGTTACAACAAGAGGTAGGAGTTTCTTCTTTATTTGTTCAAGTATTGTTGGCTTCTAACTTTGCTCATGGATAGAATGCCTCAAACTTGAGTTATTGTCAAAAGTTTTGAATAATTATATTTTTAGAAAACACAACATGTTCTATTCTGTTATGAGTACTTTTATGATGTTATCAAACCAAAATATAACTTAAAAGATTGTATGTGAAACTTGAGTTAATAAAGATAACTTAAGACATGAACATGACAGGTGTTGGAATTTCTAGTTATTTCTGGCAGTAGTTACTTCGAAAATTAGTGTTCATAAAATATGAAGGATCTCGAAATGAAAATATTTTTATTATAAACTAGTCTCATTGTAGAACACTCTCCAAAAAGAATCACCTAAAACGGAGTTTCCTAGCACAAGATATAAATTTTTAAAGTAGAGCCTAAGACTGAAACTCTTACTCTGACCTTGTAGTAGTCAAATAGGTGTAACTCACTCTAGAAAAATGCAAATGGACTGATTTCAACTTTGTGGAAAAGCTAACACATCTACAAGCACACTTATGTATGCTATGCATAAATTTTTACACCACGAAAATACAGAATGAGAGATATATTTTAGGGATAGTGTGCTAAGAAAGTCTTGAAGGTAGCGTGATGCTGTGAGAGTGCAATTTGGAAAGGTTCTGGCTAAGGAAAGACTTGGTATATAAGCGTGTCCATTGTGACCCACCTCTCTTTCCTGGGAATCCTACTATGCACAATTTACAGTTAATCTAAGATGTTTGTGTTACAAATTTTATTCTAAAAGATGTCAGAACTCTAAATAAAAGATTCAAATCTTGTAAAGAGATAATTTTAAGGATTTAAGTAGAACAATTATCTTCAGGAGATATATATAAAAGTCATAATAAAAATATATAAAGAACTTCTAAAAATATCTTAAAGGGTATTAATATATTAATAGAAATACTAATAGTACAAAGAAGACTAAGAGAAAAAGATAATACCAAGATATCTATAACCTATTAGGAACACTAGAGACCTAACTTGATAACTTAGGTTACTTAATATGAATTATCTATGAGAATGTTTACTATGAGATTTACATGATATTGTCTATGTTACATGATGTGATATACAGAAATGTGAATGTATTGACGAGATATGAAATGGTAATGATAAAATGATTGACTGTACCATGATTTATTAATGTGCATACATTCATGTTTCAAATGAAATAATAAATAGACCAACTCTGTAACATCCCCAAATTTATAACTAAGATAAATATTAATTAGCGATAGCAAAACCAAGAGAATCTGGACAAATGTTATGAAACACAACAAATAGTCTACTTAAGTATGTCTAGAGAAAAATGCAAAGAATTACGAAAATGCCATCACTTAGTGGAAATTACGAAAATGCCTTATTAAATGACAAAGATACCCTTACTCTATGAATGGAATTACAAGAATACCACTATCATTGTCTAATTACAAAAATATCCACTAACATCTTTGCACAAAACATGGAAATATGTTTGCATAAAACATGGAGCATTTTCATCCAACATGTTTGCATAAAACATGGAAACGTGTTTGCACAAAACATGGAAACGTGTTTGCACAAAACATGGAAACATGTTTGCACAAAACAAGGAGCATTTTCATCCCAAAATTCAGCCAACATGTTTCCATAAATCATGCTCCAAGTGCTTTCCTTCTTCTGTTTTTTTCTCTAATCTTTCCACTATAAATACTCCTCAAACTCTCTTCAATTCAGAAACTCCCTAAGTGTTCTTTCTTTCTTATTCTATCATTCTTCTTATGTTCTTCAAAAACTTCTCTTGATCCTCTAAACTTCATCCAAACACTTCAATCCTAAGTCCAAACTTTCACTAGCCCTCACAAGAGTTACAATCTTTAACTCTAGTGAGAAATATTTTCTTAAGCATTCAAGTTCTAGAGCCAAGATTCAAGGAGGGTCATCCACTCCAAAGACTCTTGTTCAAAGCTTAAGGAAGAAGAGAAGGACCCTCTTTAGACCCTACACAAGAGGTAGGAGCTTCATCTTTAATTGTTCAAGTATTGTTGGCTTCTAACCTTGATAGAATGCCTCAAGTTTGAGTTATTGTCAAAAGTTTTAAATAATTATTTGAAAAATATATTTTTAGAAATATGACATGTTCTATTTTGTTATGAGTACCCTTATGATGTTATCAAACTCAAATATAACTTGAAAAGATTGTATGTGAAACCTGATTTAATAAAGGTAACTTGAGACATGAAAATGGTAGGTGCTGGAATTTCTAGTTGTTTTTGGCAGCAGGTACTTCGAAAGCTACTGTTCATAAAATATCAAGTATCTCGAAATTAAAATAATTTTAATATAAACTAGACTCATTATAGAACACTCTCCAAAAAGAATCACCCAAAACGGAGTTTTCTAGCTCAAGATATAAATTTTTAAAGTAGAGCCTAAGACTGAAACTTTAAATCTGACCTTGTAGTAGTAAAATAGGTGTAACTCACTCTAGAAAAATGTAAATGGACTGATTTCAACTTTGTTGGAGAGCTAACACATATAGGAATACACCCATGTATGTTATGTATAAAGCTTTGTACCACGTAAATACAGAATGAGAAATGAATTTCGGGATAGTGTACTGTGAAAGTGCAGTTTGGAAAGGTTCTGGCTAAGGAAAGACTTGGTATTTAAGCATGTCCATTGTGACCCACCTCTCTTTCCTGGGAACCCTCCTATGCATGGTTTACAATGGATTTACACTATTCCAAAGATGTAAATGCTAAAGTTTGATGAGTTAGGAATTTGGAACTACCTTTACTAAGCTGAGATAACAAGTATCTGAGAGAATTATAAACTTTCTTCTAAAAGATGTCAAAACTATAAATAAAAGAATCAAGTCTTGTAAAAAGATAATTTTAAGAATTTAAGTAGAATAATAATCTTCAAGAGTTATACGAAAACCATAATAAGAATATATAAAGAACCTATAATAATATTTTGAAATGCATTAATGTATTAATGGAATTCTAAGAGTACAAAGAACACTAAGAGAAAAAGATAATACTAAGACATCCATTACCTCTTAGGAACACTAGGAACTCAACTTGATAACTTTGGTTGCTTAAAATGAATCATTTATGAAAATGTTTACTATGAGATTTACATGATATTATCCATGTTTCATGAAGTGAATTATAGTAAAGTGAATGTATGGTGATGAGTTATGAAATGATGAAGATGAATGATTGATTGCCCATGATTTATTGTGATTACATGATGATATGCATACATTCATTTTCAAAGGAAATAATAAAAGTAAAATTTGAAAAAGTAGCAATGAAAGTCTGGAAAAGTGGACTTGAGCTAAACTCACGGCTTAACCCCCTAAACCGTTGAGATCACGGCAACGGAATGAAAACCAAAAAGGTTATGGCGACGGCCATGGTATGAGCTCAGTACCCTTTTAGGGTGGTCTAAGGCATTGATGCATTTATCCCGTGAGTAATTAAGAAATATGTTGATGAAATAAATGAAAGATGATGATCACTAAACAAGTGAATGTTGAGGATGAGTAGTCATGAAATGCATGCAGCTCCTAAATGATTACTGCTTATTAGTGGTTTTACATGATATGCTTATATGTATGCTTGATGAAATACTGAATGAATATTTCTACTAATGTTCAAGATTAGTTTAAAAGTAATTGCACTTCGGCTAATCACGTTTGTGAAAATTTGACAATTGAATCCTTACCTGTTCACCTTTTTATAATAAACCCGAAGTGACTGGGACGACAACGATGACACTGTTAGTACAAGTAGGAACTCCTACTGAGAAATCATGTATTTCTCACTCCTATGTTTATTTTCCGTTGTCGTTACCAGAGACAGACGTGTCCACCTAAAGCAACGAGGCCGTAGCTGAGGAAGGAGGTAGCACGTGAAGATTTCAAACCGTTCAAGTAGGAGCATTCCGAGCTTTAGTTACATTATAGTTTGTGAGAAACAATTAGTAATACTAGAACTTATATTGTTATTTGTAATAACTTATCAGTATGATATATGCCCTGTTGTGACTTATGTATTAAGTGATTATATTCCAGTTTATGTGATAATTGTTCTACACTTAGTCTTTTATTCCGCTTATTTAATTAAGTGCGCAATGTAACTTGATTATTATCTATAAAAGCGCTATGTATTTCACTTCTGCTTACATGCTTAAGTTTTCAAAAAAATTAATTTATTTAAAGAAAAAAAAAACTTCCATTATTTTTCTAAGTTAATTTCAAAAGAAAATTAATACAAGGCATAAGTGACAACTAATAGAATCCAAATGTGAACTTAAGCACAGTGGGGTTCTATTAGGGTGTTACAAACTCACTGCTTAATCCTCTTTGAGGATTAAGGTATTGATGATTTCACTCAGTGAGAATAAAAGTAAAACCTGAAAAAGTAGCAATGATAGTCTGGAAAAGTGGACTCGAGCTAAACTCATGGCTTAACCCCCTAAACCGTTGAGATCATGGCAACGGAAAGAAAACCAAAAGGTTGTCGCGACGGCCACGGTATGAGCTCATTACCCTTTAGGGTGGTCTAAGGCATTGACGCATTCATCCCGTGAGTAATTAAGAAATATGTTGATGAAATAAATGAAAGATGATGATCACTAAACAAGTGAATGTTGAGGATGAGTAATCATGAAATGCATGCAGCTCCTAAATGATTATTGCTTATTTGTGGTTTTACATGATATGCTTATATGTATGCTTGATGAAATACTGAATGGATATTTCTACTAATGTTCAAGATTAGTTTAAAAGTAACTACACTTCGGCTAATCACATTTGTGAAAGTTTGATAATTGAATCCTTACCTGTTCACCTTTTTATAATAAACCCGAAGTGACTGGGACGACAACGATGACACTTTTAGTACAAGTAGGAACTCCTACTGAGAAATCATGTATTTCTCACTCCTATGTTTATTTTCCGTTGTCGTTACCAGAGACAGACGTGTCCACCTAAAGCAATGAAGCTGTAGCTGAGGAAGGAGGTAGCGCGTGAAGATTTCAAACCTTTTAAGTAGGAGCATTTCGAGCTTTAGTTACATTATAGTTTGTGAGAAAAAATTAGTAATAGTAGAACATATATTGTTATTTGTAATAACTTATCAGTATGATATAAGCCCTGTTGTGACTTATGTATTAAGTGATTATATTCCAGTTTATGTGATAATAGTTCTACACTTAGTCTCTTATTCCGCTTATTTAATTAAGTACGCAATGTAACTTGATTATTATCTATAAAAGCGCTATGTATTTCACTTCTCATTACAGGCTTAAGTTTTTAAAAAATTAATTTATTTAAAGAAAAAAAACTTCCACTATTTTTCTAACTTAATTTCAAAAGAAAATAAATGCAAGGCATAAGTGACAACTAATAGAATCCAAATGTGAACTTAAGCATAGTGGGGGTTCTATTAGGGTGTTACAAAAAGGGGATAAATCAGCAACATTAAAAGTAGCACTTACACCATACTCACCAGGAAGGTCTATTTTGTAAGCATTATCATTGATTTTGGACAGCACTTGAAAAGGACCATCTCCTCTAGGTTGAAGCTTTGATTTCCTTTGGGCAGGAAACCTCTCTTTTTGCAGATGAACCCAAACCCACTCACTTGGTTCAAACACTACCTTCTTCCTTCCTTTATTTGCTTGCTTAGCATAGCTCTCTACCTTTTTCTCAATGTTTTCCTTTACCTTCTCATGTAATTTCCGCACATATTCAACCTTACTCTTGCCATCTTTATGCTGAAAAACAGATTTGTTAGGCAAAGGTAACAAATCAAGAGGAGTGAGAGGGTTAAAGCCATAAATAATTTCAAAAGGAGAATAATGAGTAGCACTATGAATTGCCCTATTATATGCAAACTCAACATGGGGCAAACATTGTTCCCATGACTTGATATTCTTTTTAATTACCGCCTTCAAAAGAGCAGAAAGAGTTCTATTTACCACCTCAGTTTGTGGATGACAAGTAGTAGAAAAGAGAAGTTTAGTTCCTAGCTTATGCCTTACATTTATTTTCTTTTGAAATTAACTTAGAAAAATAGTGGAAGTTTTTTTTTTCTTTAAATAAATTAATTTTTTTGAAAACTTAAGCTTGTAATGAGAAGTGAAATACATAGCGCTTTTATAGATAATAATCAAGTTACATTGTGCACTTAATTAAATAAGCGGAATAAGAGACTAAGTGTAGAACTATTATCACATAAACTGGAATATAATCACTTAATACATAAGTCACAACAGGGCATATCATACTGATAAGTTATTACAAATAACAATATAAGTTCTACTATTACTAATTTTTTTCTCACAAACTATAACGTAACTAAAGCTCGGAATGCTCCTACTTGAACGGTTTGAAATCTTCACGTGCTACCTCCTTCCTCAGCTACAGCTTCGTTGCTTTAGGTGGACACGCCTGTCTCTGGTAACGACAACGGAAAATAAACATAGGAGTGAGAAATACATGATTTCTCAGTAGGAGTTCCTACTTGTACTAAAAGTGTCATCGTTGTCATCCCAGTCACTTCGGGTTTATTATAAAAAGGTGAACAGGTAAGGATTCAATTATCAAACTTTCACAAACATAATTAGCCGAAGTGCAGTTACTTTTAAACAAATCTTGAACATTAGCAGAAATATCCATTCAGTATTTCATCAAGCATACATATAAGCATATCATGTAAAACCACTAATAAGCAATAATCATTTAGGAGCTGCATGCATTTCATGATTAATCATCCTCAACATTCACTTGTTTAGTGATCATCATCTTTCATTTATGTCATCAACATATTTCTTAATTACTCACGGGATGAATGCACCGATGCCTTAGACCACCCTAAAGGGTAATGAGCTCATACTGTGGCCGTCGCCACAACCTTTTTGGTTTTCATTCTTTTGCCGTGATCTCAACAGTTTAGGGGGTTAAGCCATGAGTTTAGCTCAAGTCCACTTTTCCAGACTTTCATTGCTACTTTTTCAAACTTTACTTTTATTTTCTTTCCGTTGCCGTAATCTTAATGGTTAAGAGTGAGCTTAGCTCGAGTCCACTTTTCCAGACTTTCATTGCTAATTTCCCAAGCTTTTACTTTTATTATTTCCTTTGAAAATGAATGTATGTATATCATCATGTAATCACAATAAATCATGGGCAATCAATCATTCATCCTCATCATTTCATAACTCATCACCATACATTCACATTACTATAATTCACTTCATGAAACATGGATAATATCATGTAAATCTCATAGTAAACATTTTCATAAATGATTCATATTAAGCAACCAAAGTTATCAAGTTGAGTTCCTAGTGTTCCTAAGAGGTAATGGATGTCTTAGTATTATCTTTTTCTCTTAGTGTTCTTTGTACTCTTAGCAATCCATTAATACATTAATGTACTTCAAAATATTATTATAGGTTCTTTATATATTATTATTATGACTTTCATGTAACTCTTGAAGATTATTATTCTACTTAAATTCTTAAAATTATCTTTTTACAAGACTTGATTCTTTTATTTATAGTTTTGACATCTTTTAGAAGAAAGTTTATAATTCTCTATATACTTGTTATCTCAGTTTAGTAAAGGTAGTTCCAAATTCCTAACTCATCAAATTTTAGCATTTACATCTTTGGAATAGTGTAAATCAACTGTAAACCATGCATAGGAGGGTTCCCAGGAAAGAGAGGTGGGTCACAATGGACATGCTTAAATACCAAGTCTTTCCTTAGCCAGAACCTTTCCAAACTGCACTTTCACAGTACACTATCCCGAAATTTATTTCTCATTCTGTATTTACGTGGTACAAAGCTTTATACATAACATACATGGGTGTATTCCTATATGTGTTAGCTCTCCAACAAAGTTGAAATCAGTCCATTTGCATTTTTCTAGAGTGAGTTACACCTATTTTACTACTACAAGGTCAGATTTAAAGTTTCAGTCTTAGGCTCTACTTTAAAAATTTATATCTTGAGCTAGAAAACTCCGTTTTGGGTGATTCTTTTTGGAGAGTGTTCTATAATGAGTCTAGTTTATAGTAAAATTATTTTAATTTCGAGATACTTGATATTTTATGAACAGTAGCTTTCGAAGTACCTGCTGCCAGAAACAACTAGAAATTCCAGCACCTATCATTTTCATGTCTTAAGTTACCTTTATTAAATCAGGTTTCACATACAATCTTTTCAAGTTATATTTGAGTTTGATAACATCATAAGGGTACTCATAACAGAATAGAACATGTCATATTTCTAAAAATATATTTTTCAAATAATCATTTAAAACTTTTGACAATAACTCAAACTTGAGGCATTCTATCAAGGTTAGAAGCCAACAATACTTGAACAATTAAAGATGAAGCTCCTACCTCTTGTGTAGGGTCTAAAAAGGGTCCTTCTCTTCTTCCTTAAGCTTTGAACAAGAGTCTTTGGAGTGGATGACCCTCCTTGAATCTTGGCTCTAGAACTTGAATGCTTAAGAAAATATTTCTCACTAGAGTTAAAGATTGTAACTCTTGTGAGGGCTAGTGAAAGTTTGGACTTAGGATTGAAGTGTTTGGATGAAGTTTAGAGGATCAAGAGAAGTCTTTGAAGAACATAAGAAGAATGATAGAATAAGAAAGAAAGAACACTTAGGGAGTTTCTGAATTGAAGAGAGTTTGAGGAGTATTTATAGTGGAAAGATTAGAGAAAACAACAGAAGAAGGAAAGCACTTGGAGCATGATTTATGGAAACATGTTGGCTGAATTTTGGGATGAAAATGCTCCTTCTTTTGTGCAGACATGTTTCCATGTTTTGTGCAGATATGTTGGATGAAAATGCTCGATGTTTGGTGCAAACATGTTTCCATGTTTTATGCAAACATGTTGGATGAAAATGCTCCATGTTTTGTGTAAAGATGTTAGTGGAGATTTTCTAACCTTTAGTGCATATATGTGATTCAGAAATGTCTATGATGTATGTGGTTAAATTATTGTGTTATCATCTTAATCCAATGGCTTAGATTCATTCTTGTCTAAAGACAAGTATAGGGATTTGTGCAAATGGCATTGTAGTAATTCTTTAACTAAGACAAGGATATTTTTGTAATTAGACAATGATAGTGGTATTTTTGTAATTCCATTCATAGAGTAAGGGTATCTTTGTCATTTAATAAGGCAAGGGTAGTTTGGTAATTTCCTTTACATAGCAAGGGCATTTTCGTAATTTCCACTAAGTGATGGCATTTTCGTAATTCTTTGCATTTTTCTCTAGACATACTTAAGTAGTCTATTTGTTGTGTTTCATAACATTTGTTCAGATTCTCTTGGTTTTGCTATCGCTAATTAATATTTATTTTAGTTATAAATTTGGGGATGTTACATTTCTCCCCTTCTTATTAAAAATTTTGCCCTCAAAATTTGATACCTGTGAATAGGTTCGGAAATTCTTTTCGCATATCTTTCTCGAGCTCCCATGTGTGCTCTTCCATTCCATCTTCTCCCTAGGCTACTCGGACCAGAGATACAGATTTGTTTCTCAGCTGCTTGATGCCATGATCCACGATCCTCATCGGTGGTAATTCAAAAGTTAAGTCATCTTTTAATTGTATAGTTTCTGGCTCAAACACATGACTGGGGTCTGACTGATACTTTCTCAATTGGGACACATGAAAAACATTGTGTAGGTTAGACAAATTTGGGGGTAATGCAATTTCGTAGGCAGAGGGACCTACCTTTTTGAGGATTTGGAAGGGTCCTAAGAATCTAGGGCTTAGCTTTTTGACTTTCATTGCACGACCTATACCTGTGGTAGGAGTAATTCGCAAGAATATGTGTTCTCCTTCTTGAAATTCGAGAGGTATCCTTCTCTTGTCGGATAGCTCTTACGCCTACTGAGCAGTGAGGATTCTTTCCCTAATTCTCCTTATTTGTTTGGTTGTCTCTTCTACCAAATCAGGGCCCAAAATACTTTGCTCCCCCGGGTCACACCAACAAAGTGGTGATTGACACTTTCTACCATACAAAGCCTCATAGGGTGCCATCCCAATGCTAGGGTGGTAACTATTATTATATGCAAACTCAATCAATGGAAGTTGTTTGTCCCAACTTTTTGGCTGGTCTAAGACACATGCTCTTAGCATATCCTCAAGGGTTTGAATTGTTCTTTCTGATTGTCCATCAGTTTGAGGGTGATAGGCAGTGCTTAGACACAACCTTGAACCAAACGCCTTTTGCAAAGCTCCCCAAAATCTTGAGGTGAACCTTGGATCCCTATCTGAGACAATGGTTTTGGGAACTCCATGGAGCCTTATTATTTCTTGGATGTATAGCTGAGCTAACTTTTCCAAAGGGTAATTTGCTCGAATGGGTAAAAAGTGAGCAGATTTGGTCAATCTATCAACAATTACCCATATGGAGTCATGTCCGGTAGGCGTTCTTGGCAATCCCATCACGAAATCCATGGATATTCCTAAGTCAAGGTTAGATGTCATCATGGCTTACACAACCAAAGTGAGGGCTCCTACCTCTTGTGTAGGGTCTAAAAAAGGGTCCTTCTCTTCTTCCTTAAGCTTGAACAAGAGTCCTTGGAGTGGATGACCCTCCTTGAATCTTGGCTCTAGAACTTGAGTGCTTAAGAAAATATTTCTCACTAGAGTTAAAGATTGTAACTCTTGTGAGGGCTAGTGAAAGTTTGGACTTAGGATTTAAGTGTTTGGATGAGGTTAAAAGGATCAAGAGAAGTCTTTGAAGAACATAAGAAGAATGATAGAATAAGAAAGAAAGAACACTTAGGGAGTTTCTGAATTGAAGAGAGTTTGAGGAGTATTTATAGTGGAAAGATTAGAGAAAAAACAGAAGA
The DNA here is from genome assembly GCA_031216105.1 of Dalbergia cultrata. Lineage (NCBI taxonomy): Eukaryota > Viridiplantae > Streptophyta > Magnoliopsida > Fabales > Fabaceae > Dalbergia > Dalbergia cultrata. Next base: position 35,296,182 of record CM062344.1, on the reverse strand, counting down.
AGGAAAGCAGTTGGAGCATGATTTATGGAAACATGTTGGCTGAATTTTGGGATGAAAATGCTCCTTGTTTTGTGCAAACATGTTTCCATGTTTTATGCAAACACGTTTCCATGTTTTATGCAAACATGTTGGATGAAAATGCTCCATGTTTTATGCAAACATGTTTCCATGTTTTGTGCAAAGATGTTAGTGGAGATTTTCTAACCTTTAGTGCATGTATGTGATTCAGAAATGTGTATGATGTATGTGGTTAAATTATTGTGTTATCATCTTAATCCAATGGCTTAGATTCATTCTTGTCTAAAGACAAGTCTAGGGATTTGTGTAAATGGCGTTGTAGTAATTTCTTTAACTAAGACAAGGATATTTTTGTAATTAGACAATGATAGTGGTATTCTTGTAATTCCATTCATAGAGTAAGGGTATCTTTGTCATTTAATAAGGCAAGGGTAGTTTGGTAATTTCCTTTACATAGCAAGGGCATTTTCGTAATTTCCACTAAGTGATGGCATTTTCGTAATTCTTTGCATTTTTCTCTAGACATACTTAAGTAGTCTATTTGTTGTGTTTCATAACATTTGTCCAGATTCTCTTGATTTTTGCTATCGCTAATTAATATTTATCTTAGTTATAAATTTGGGGATGTTACATTTCTCCTTCTTATTAAAAATTTTGCCCTCAAAATTTGATACCTGTGAATAGGTTCGGAAATTCTTTTCACATATCTTCCTCGAGCTCCCATGTGTGCTCTTCCATTCCATCTTGTCCCCAGGCTACTCGGACCAGAGATACAGATTTGTTTCTCAGCTGCTTGATGCCATGATCCACGATCCTCATCGGTGGTAATTCAAAAGTTAAGTCATCTTTTAATTGTATAGTTTCTGGCTCAAACACATGACTGGGGTCTGACTGATACTTTCTCAATTGGGACACATGAAAAACATTGTGTAGGTTAGACAAATTTGGGGGTAATGCAATTTCGTAGGCAGAGGGACCTACCTTTTTGAGGATTTGGAAGGGTCCTAAGAATCTAGGGCTTAGCTTTTTGACTTTCATTGCACGACCTATACCTGTGGTAGGAGTAATTCGCAAGAATATGTGTTCTCCTTCTTGAAATTCGAGAGGTTTCCTTCTCTTGTCGGATAGCTCTTACGCCTACTCGAGCAGTGAGGATTCTTTCCCTAATTCTCCTTATTTGTTTGGTTGTCTCTTCTACCAAATCAGGGCCCAAAATACTTTGCTCTCCCGGGTCACACCAACAAAGTGGTGATTGACACTTTCTACCATACAAAGCCTCATAGGGTGCCATCCCAATGCTAGTGTGGTAACTATTATTATATGCAAACTCAATCAATGGAAGCTGTTTGTCCCAACTTTTTGGCTGGTCTAAGACACATGCTTTTAGCATATCCTCAAGGGTTTGAATTGTTCTTTCTGATTGTCCATCAGTTTGAGGGTGATAGGCAGTGCTTAGACACAATCTTGAACCAAACGTCTTTCGCAAAGCTCCCCAAAATCTTGAGGTGAACCTTGGATCCCTATCTGAGACAATGGTTTTGGGTACTCCATGGAGCCTTATTATCTCTTGGATGTATAGCTGAGCTAACTTTTCCAAAGGGTAATTTGCTCGAATGGGTAAAAAGTGAGCAGATTTGGTCAATCTATCCACAATTACCCATATGGAGTCATGTCCAGAGGGCGTTCTTGGCAATCCCATCACGAAATCCATGGATATTCCTTCCCACTTCCATTCGGGGATTTCGAGAGGTTGCAGCATTCCGGAGGGTTTTTGATGCTCTATCTTCACTTTTTGGCATACCAAACATTTTTGCACTATATTTACTATATCTGCTTTCATCTTTGGCCACTAGAACATCCTTTTTAGGTCATGGTACATCTTGGTTATACCGGGGTGTACACTAAATTGACTCTTGTGGGCTTCTTCCAAAATGCTAGCTCTCAATCCTTCTTTGTGTACACAGATTCTCCCTTGGTATCTCCACACTCCTTCCTTATCCTGGACAAACTCTTTCAACTTTCTTGCTTCGACAAGGGTTAAGGTTCTAAGGAAATCCTCATCTTCCCTTTGGGCTTGAATTATTTGATCCTTAAAGCTACTGGTTACACTTAGTTGGCTTAACCGAATTTGTTCTGAAGTCCCCCTATATCCTAAGTTGAGGTTCCTAAAATCTTCTATCAGCTCATTTTCTTTCACCATGAGCCAAGCGGCATGCAAGGACTTACGACTCAAAGCGTCTGCTACCACATTTGCCTTTCCTGGGTGGTAGTTCAACCCAAAGTCATAGTCCTTGACAAACTCCATCCAACGCCATTGTCTCATATTGAGTTCCTTTTGGTTGAAGAGGTATTTCAGACTTTTGTGGACAGAAAAGACTTCAAACCTTACACCATAAAGATGATGTCTCCAGATTTTTAAGGCAAAGACAATAGCCGCTAGCTCTAAGTCATGGGTTGGGTAATTAACTTCATGGGGTTTGAGCTGTCTAGAGGCATAGGCTACTACATTCCTATTTTGCATCAAAACACATCCTAGTCCTCTTCCCGAGGCATCACAATACACCTCAAATTTTTCTTTTGGGTCAGGTAGGATTAGGACAGGGGTAGTGGTGAACTTCTTCTTTAGTTCTTGGAAACTTTATTCACATTCTGGGCTCCACATAAAAGCTGAATTCTTCCTTGTTAGCTTGGTGAGGGGTAAGGTAATTTGGGAAAAACCTCTAATGAACCTTCGGTAGTAACCGGCTAGCCCTAGAAAACTCCTAATCTCCTTCACAGTGGTAGGGGTTTCCCATTGTTGCACCGCTTCTATCTTACTTGGATCTACTGCTATTCCCCCATGTGACACTACATGACCTAAGAACTTAACTTCCTTCATCCAAAATTCACACTTGGACAACTTTGCATAAAGTTTCTTGTTCCTCAACACCTCCAACACCACTCGTAAGTGTTCTTCGTGCTCTTCTTCAGTTCTAGAGTAAACTAGAATGTCATCGATGAACACTATTACAAACTTGTCCAAGTACGGTCTAAATATCCTATTCATGTAGTCCATAAACACTGCCGGTGCATTGGTTAAGCCAAACGACATCACATTAAACTCATAATGTCCATATCTAGTCCTAAAGGCTGTCTTTGGTATGTCCTCCTCCTTCACTCGAATCTGGTGGTATCCTGATCACAGATCTATCTTGAAAAACACTTGGGCTCCTCTTAATTGGTCCATGAGGTCATCTATTCTAGGCAAAGGGTATTTATTCTTTATGGTCACTTGGTTTAGCTGCCTATAATCCACACATAACCGCAAGCTCCCATCCTTCTTCTTGACAAATAGCACTGGAGCTCCCCATGGTAAAGCACTAGGCCTAATGAATTTCTTCTCTAGTAGCTCCTCTAATTGCTTCTTCAATTCTGTTAACTCGGCCAGTGGCATCCTATAAGGAGCTATAGACATGGGTCCCGTTCCCGGTACCAAATCTATAGAAAACTCAATCTCCCTTTTTGGAGGAAATTCAGGTATGTCATAAGGAAAAACATCTGAGAATTCCTTTACTACAAGGATCTTTTCTAGAGCTTGCTCCACTTCCCTCTCACTTGTCATCAGGAAAACATATCCTCGCTCTTCATTCCTACTATCCCCAACGATAATGAAGTTTAGGTATAGTCATACCTTTCTATCAAGTTTAGAGGGATTGGGTAAAGATGGTTTGGGAAGAAATACTAGTGACTTATTTGCACAATGTAGTAACACACGGTTAGCCGAAAGCCAATCCATGCCCAAGATTACATCAAAACTAGACAAGGGTAGACAAACTAAATCATGATGAAAAATCCTATCAGCTACCTCAAATTCACAATTTAGGCAGGCTTGATCAGTTCTAACAGTATTTATAGTGGGTGTAGAGACAACTAAGATGATTTTTAAGTCAGATATATACAACCTCAACTTATTAGCACAATCATATGAAATGAATGAATGTGTTGCGCCAGAATCAAACAATACAATTAAGGGTTTTCCATTAATTATACACTTACCTTGAATCAGATCATCGGATTCTGAGGGCATCTCAGCAGTGATAGCAAACACACGTCCCTGTGCCTTAGGCTTGGGTGTAAAGGACTGATTGAACTGTGGGCACTCTCTAGAATAGTGTCCTGCCTGTCCACACCGATAACAAACATTTTTACCAAATCTGCATTCCCCTCCATGTATCTTCCCACAAGTGGCACAAGGGGGTCTAGTCATAGGTTCAGGGACAGCTGACCATCCTAGGTCGATTAACAGCTTGTGTCCTAGGTTGGCTCATTGTAGGGCGTTGGGGTTGTTTCCCTTTAAATCCACCTCCTTGGTAGGGTTTCTTGTAAGGGGGTGGGAACCCTCGGTGACCTTGTTGAGCAAACCTCTTCCTATTCTCTTCAACTCGGTGGGCAACTAGCTGGTGATTGCAACTCTCAGCCACTTGGCTTTTGCTGACTAAAGATGCATAGTCAGTGACCTCCAGTGGAGCCACAGATGCCAAAATGTCTGGCCTCAAACCACTCTCATATTTCATGCATTTCCAAGCCTCGTTGGGATCCCTTTGGTAGCTAGTTGAGTGTTTGATTAGTTCTTCAAACTTAGCTGTGTACTCAGCCACACTTCGATTTCCCTGTGTCAAAGACCTTGTAAATTCTACTTCCTTTGCCTTCTTAACCGGATCTGGAAAATATTTCTTATGGAACGTAGCATAGAAAACCTCCCACGTAATCTGTATGTCAGCACTTTCGAGCAAGCCCTTTGCACCCTTCCACCACGCGGCAGCCTCTCCTTTCAGCATATAAGTAGAGAATGCCACCTTTTGTTCATCAGAGCATTCTACCACTAAGAAAACCTTCTCCATCTCTTGAATCCATCCGTTAGCTATTTCGGGGATAGTTGTCCCTTTGAATTCTGGAGGTCCAGCCCTCTTGAATTCTGACAATTTTCCATGTTCTTGGTTCCCAACTGATTCCTCTGACATCCTATTCATCTGCTCCATCATCACTGTTGCTTGTGCTTGCATAGCCCTAGCCATCTCCTGGAGTGCATTTGCCAGTTCATCACGATTACCTCCACCGCGTGCCCCATGCGTCACGTCATTTCTTTGCCATTAGTTCCTAGACACACCAAACAACAGTCATCGAGTTGATCAGGCTCAATACTATAGCTAAGCATGGTAGCAACTATGGCAGTATCACAAGACGATCATGCATTTCTAAATCCTATATCCCATCATACAAATAAGATTAATAGCATGATATCATAGACAGAAGCATAGTCAATCCATTCCTCAGGCTTAAATAGGATGAACTGCTCTGATACCATAATGTAACACCCTAATAGAACCCCACTATGCTTAAGTTCACATTTGGATTCTATTAGTTGTCACTTATGCCTTGCATTTATTTTCTTTTGAAATTAACTTAGAAAAATAGTGGAAGTTTTTTTTTTAAAAATAAATTAATTGTTTGAAAACTTAAGCCTGTAACGAGAAGTGAAATACATAGCGCTTTTATAGATAATAATCAAGTTACATTGAATAAGCGGAATAAGAGACTAAGTGTAGAACTATTATCACATAAACTGGAATATAATCACTTAATACATAAGTCACAACAGGGCATATATCATACTGATAAGTTATTACAAATAACAATATAAGTTCTACTATTACTAATTGTTTCTCACAAACTATAATGTAACTAAAGCTCGGAATGCTCCTACTTGAAAGGTTTGAAATCTTCACGCTCTACCTCCTTCCTCGGCCTGACCGTTTGCTTTAGGTGGACACGTCTGTCTCTGGTAACGACAACGGAAAATAAACATGGGAGTGAGAAATACATGATTTCTCAGTAGGAGTTCCTACTTGTACTAAAAGTGTCATCGTTGTCGTCCCAGTCACTTCGGGTTTATTATAAAAAGGTGAACAGGTAAGGATTCAATTATCAAACTTTCACAAACGTGATTAGCCGAAGTGCAGTTACTTTTAAACTAATCTTGAACATTAGTAGAAATATCCAATTAGTATTTCATCAAGCATACATATAAGCATATCATGTAAAACCACTAATAAGCAATAATCATTTAGGAGCTGCATGCATTTCATGATTACTCATCCTCAACATTCACTTGTTTAGTGATCATCATCTTTCATTTATTTGATCAACATATTTCTTAATTACTCACGGGATGAATGCATCAATGCCTTAGACCACCCTAAAGGGTAATGAGCTCATACCATGGCCGTCGCCATAACCTTTTTGGTTTTCATTCCGTTGCCGTGATCTCAACGGTTTAGGGGGTTAAGCCGTGAGTTTAGCTCAAGTCCACTTTTCCAAACTTTCATTGCTACTTTTTCAAACTTTACTTTTATTATTTCTTTTGAAAATGAATGTATGCATATTATCATGTAATCACAATAAATCCTGGGCAATCAATCATTCATCCTCATCATTTCATAATTAATCACCATACATTCACATTACTATAAATCACTTCATAAAACATGGACAATATCATGTAAATCTCATAGTAAACACTTCCATAGATGATTCATATTAACCAACCAAAGTTATCAAGTTGAGTTCCTAGTGTTTGTAAGAGGTAATGGATGTCTTAGTATTATCTTTTTCTCTTAGTGTTCTTTATACTCTTAGCATTCCATTAATACATTAATGCACTTCAAAATATTATTATAGGTTCTTTATATATTTTTATTATGACTTTCATATAACTCTTGAAGATTATTATTCTACTTAAATTCTTAAAATTCTCTCTTTACAAGACTTGATTCTTTTACTTATAGTTTTGACATCTTTTAGAAGAAAGTTTATAATTATCTCAGATACTTGTTATCTCAGCTTAGTAAAGGTAGTTCCAAATTCCTAACTCATCAAATTTTAGCATTTACATCTTTGGAATAGTGTAAATCAACTATAAACCATGCATAGGAGGGTTCCCAGGAAAGAGAGGTCGGTCACAATGGACACGCTTAAATACCAAGTCTTTCCTTAGCGTAACCTTTCCAAACTGCACTTTCACAGTACACTATTCCGAAATTTATTTCTCATTCTGTATTTACGTGGTACAAAGCTTTATACATAACATACATGGGTGTATTCCTATATGTGTTAGCTCTCCAACAAAGTTGAAATCAGTCCATTTGCATTTTTCTAGAGTGAGTTACACCTATTTTACTACTACAAGGTCGGATTTAAAGTTTCAGTCTTAGGCTCTACTTTAAAAATTTATATCTTGAGCTAGAAAACTCCGTTTTGGGTGATTCTTTTTGAAGAGTGTTTTATGATGCGTCTAGTTTATGGTAAAAATATTTTTATTTCAAGATACTTCATATTTTATGAGTATTAAATTTCGGAACACCTACTGTAAGAAACAGCCAAAAATCCAGCACTTATCATTTTCATGTTTTATGTCACTTATTTTAACACAAGGATCACACAACATATTTCAAGCATCATTTGAGCATGAAAGCAACATAATATCACTTTGGAAGCAGAATGGAACAAGGGCTTTCACAAAATATTTATACAATATCCCCTTGAAACATTTTTATCAACAAACATAAGCTTGATGGCATCCTAACCATGAGCAAGGTTAGATGTCATCATGGCTTACACAACCAAAGTGAGGGCTCCTACCTCTTGTGTAGGGTCTAAAAAAGGGTCCTTCTCTTCTTCCTTAAGCTTGAACAATAGTCCTTGGAGTGGATGACCCTCCTTGAATCTTGGCTCTAGAACTTGAGTGCTTAAGAAAATATTTCTCACTAGAGTTAAAGATTGTAACTCTTGTGAGGGCTAGTGAAAGTTTGGACTTAGGATTTAAGTGTTTGGATGAAGTTAAGAGGATCAAGAGAAGTCTTTGAAGAACATAAGAAGAATGATAGAATAAGAAAGAAAGAACACTTAGGGAGTTTCTGAATTGAAGAGAGTTTGAGGAGTATTTATAGTGGAAAGATTAGAGAAAAAAACAGAAGAAGGAAAGCAGTTGGAGCATGATTTATGGAAACATGTTGGCTGAATTTTGGGATGAAAATGCTCCTTGTTTTGTGCAAACATGTTTCTATGTTTTATGCAAACACGTTTCCATGTTTTATGCAAACATGTTGGATGAAAATGCTCCATGTTTTATGCAAACATGTTTCCATGTTTTGTGCAAAGATGTTAGTGGAGATTTTCTAACCTTTAGTGCATGTATGTGATTCAGAAATGTGTATGATGTATGTGGTTAAATTATTGTGTTATCATCTTAATCCAATGGCTTAGATTCATTCTTGTCTAAAGACAAGTCTAGGGATTTGTGTAAATGGCGTTGTAGTAATTTCTTTAACTAAGACAAGGATATTTTTGTAATTAGACAATGATAGTGGTATTCTTGTAATTCCATTCATAGAGTAAGGGTATCTTTGTCATTTAATAAGGCAAGGGTAGTTTGGTAATTTCCTTTACATAGCAAGGGCATTTTCGTAATTTCTACTACGTGATGGCATTTTTGTAATTCTTTGCATTTTTCTCTAGACATACTTAAGTAGTCTATTTGTTGTGTTTCATAACATTTGTCCAGATTCTCTTGGTTTTTGCTATCGCTAATTAATATTTATCTTAGTTATAAATTTGGGGATGTTACACTTCACATTCTGGGCTCCATATAAAAGCTGAATTCTTCCTTGTTAGCTTGGTGAGGGTAAGGTAATTTGGGAAAAACCTCAAATGAACCTTCGGTAGTAACCGGCTAGCCCTAGAAAACTCCTAATCTCCTTCACAGTGGTAGGGGTTTCCCATTGTTGCACCGCTTCTATCTTACTTGGGTCTACTGCTATTCCCCCATGTGACACTACATGACCTAAGAACTTAACTTCCTTCATCCAAAATTCACACTTGGACAACTTTGCATAAAGTTTCTTGTTCCTCAACACCTCCAACACCACTCGTAAGTGTTCTTCATGCTCTTCTTCAGTTCTAGAGTAAACTAGAATGTCATCGATGAATACTATTACAAACTTGTCCAAGTATGGTCTAAATATCCTATTCATGTAGTCCATAAACACTGCCGGTGAATTGGTTAACCCAAACGACATCACATTAAACTCGTAATGTCCATATCTAGTCCTAAAGGCTGTCTTTGGTATGTCCTCCTCCTTCACTCGAATCTGGTGGTATCCTGATCGCAGATCTATCTTGGAAAACACTTGGGCTCCTCTTAATTGGTCCTTGATGTCATCTATTCTAGGCAAAGGGTATTTATTCTTTATGGTCACTTGGTTTAGCTGCCTATAATCCACACATAACCGCAAGCTCCCATCCTTCTTCTTGACAAATAGCACTGGAGCTCCCCATGGTGAAGCACTAGGCCTAATGAATTTCTTCTCTAGTAGCTCCTCTAATTGCTTCTTCAATTCTGTTAACTCGGCCAGTGGCATCCTATAAGGAGCTATAGATATGGGTCCCGTTCCCAGTACCAAATCTATAGAAAACTCAATCTCCCTTTTTGGAGGAAATTCAGGTATGTCATAAGGAAAAACATCTGAGAATTCCTTTACTACAAGGATCTTTTCTAGAGCTTGCTCCACTTCCCTCTCACTTGTCATCAGGAAAACATATCCTCGCTCTTCATTCCTACTATCATCCCCCATGATAATGGAGTTTAGGTATAGTCGTACCTTTCTATCAAGTTTAGAGGGATTGGGTAAAGATGGTTTGGGAAGAAATACTAGTGACTTATTTGCACAATGTAGTAACACACGGTTAGCCGAAAGCCAATCCATGCCCAAGATTACATCAAAACTAGACAAGGGTAGACAAACTAAATCATGATGAAAAATCCTATCAGCTACCTCAAATTCACAATTTAGGCAGGCTTGATCAGTTCTAACAGTATTTATAGTGGGTGTAGAGACAACTAAGATGATTTTTAAGTTAGATATATACAACCTCAACTTATTAGCACAATCATATGAAATGAATGAATGTGTTGTACCAGAATCAAACAATACAATTAAGGATTTTGCATTAATTATACACTTACCTTGAATCAGATCATCGGATTCTGAGGGCATCTCAGCAGTGATAGCAAACACGCGTCCCTGTGCCTTAGGCTTGAGTGTAGAGGACTGATTGAACTTTAGGCACTCTCTAGAATAGTGTCCTGCCTGTCCACATCGATAACAAACATTTTTACCAAATATGCATTCCCTTCCATGTATCTTTCCACAAGTGGCACAAGGGGGTCTAGTCATAGGTTCAGTGGGACGACCATCCTAGGTCGATTAACAGCTTGTGTCCTAGGTTGATTCATCATAGGGTGTTGGGGTTGTTTCCCCTTTAAATCCACTTCCTTGGTAGGGTTTCTTGTGAGGGGGTGGGAACCCTCGGTGACCTTGTTGAGCAAACCTCTTCCTATTCTGTTCAACTCGGTAGGCAACTAGCTGGCGATTGCAACTCTCAGCCACTTGGCTTTGGCTGACTAAAGATGCATAGTCAGTGACCTCCAGTGGGGCCACAGATGCCAAAATGTCTGGCCTCAAACCACTCTCATATTTCATGTATTTCCAAGCCTCGTTGGGATCCTTTTGGTAGCTAGTTGAGTGTTTGATCAGTTCTTCAAACTTAGTTGTGTACTCTGCCACACTTCGATTTCCCTGTGTCAACAACAGAAATTCTACTTCCTTTGCCTTCTTAACTGGATCTGGAAAATATTTCTTATGGAACGTAGCATAGAAAACCTCCCACGTAATTTGTATGTCAGCACTTTCAAGCAAGCCCTTTGCACCCTTCCACCACGTGGCAGCCTCTCCTTTCAGCATATAAGTAGAGAATGCCACCTTTTGTTCATCAGAGCATTCTACCACTGAGAAAACCTTCTCCATCTCTTGAATCCATATGTCAGCTATTTCGAGGTTAGTTGTCCCTTTGAATTCTGGAGGTCCAGCCCTCGTGAACAGAGAAGGCTTCTAGTAATTGCGTCTTTTATGATCTAGCTCCCAAGAATTAGTTGCTTTGTACCCTGCATATCCTGCACATATAACCAAGAGCTGATCATCACTCTCCAAAATACTGTACTCATTTGGCCGAGAAGAACATGAGTAGGGTCCCAGTCAATTATCTCTGCCTCTACCTCAAGTGAAGAGAATTCCCAACTCACCTCAACAATAGCAATTCTATTGGTGTTAGCACCAGAGGTGTTATTTCCAGCATGCCAAACTCATCATTAATGTTGATAGTGACAAGGTTCCTTTTAATGCCAATCTTAATCTATTGGCACACTGAGCGTATATAACCACCATGAAAGGTCTAGCATAAAATCCCCTCCTCATGATTCAGATCCATGCTAGGAAGTAGGGTTTCATATCACTCAAGGGTAAACAGTCTCTACTTGTACAGTAGTCTCAATTATGTATAGGTGTAACACCCTAAATCTTAACCCAAGACTACTAGTATGTACTTAGGTTAATCTTTAGAATATTACCTCTTGGTCTCATCTTTTACTTAGAAAATACTTAGTGGAAATATGGGTAAAATTTTTCTTTTTGGGATTTAAAATTGAAGTAAGAGCCACGCACGAATCTTTAAGAGGAAGCATAGCGAAACATATAAGCAAAGCATAAGAAACACATCATATCATGGGAACATCAACTGAATCATAGATATATATGTATATATAACGTGCCTACCCAAAGGGGCAGGACTATTTGATACATCACGAAACAGAATACAACTGAAATGCAATACAAGGAAATCATAAAAAGCAAATACAAGGGAAACTACACCCATACCCATGTGCACCTAAAGTAGACAACCTCATAAACAAAAGAAGGTTTGTCCTCAACTATGTGGCGTGTGTGCACTAGCTACTACCCCTCCTATGACTACTCCTGCTGGTCCGAGTACTGTGGGGTCGAGTCGATCCACTGATGAATCTCGGTGGGAGTGGTCGAGCGCATCATCGGGGCATGTCCACAGTGGCGAGGATGCATAGATGGCCGACGAGCCAACCTTGGCTGGACTACCATCTCCTCACTCCCAGCCCTCATCGGTGGGGGAGCAGGACTAGAGCTCCAACTGTACATGTGGGATGGCGGGTCCTCGGATGGGTCCGTCTCCGAGTACTGGGGACGTGGCACATACTCGGGGTACTCGCGTACTGCTGATGTCTCGGGCTCCATGCGGAGGATCTGCTCATCGCGTGGTCTCGCTCACTCAAAAATCCTGTTATGACGGTAAGGAGCAGTCGGGGTGAAGCGGTAGCTCGGGACGAGGTGCGCGAAGGGTCGTCCCATGAACATGAATACTCTGACAGTGCAGCGACTCTCAAAATGGTATGACCCGAGGGCCGGGTCATGGTGCAGCTCCCATACTGGGGTGTCGATGAAGAGTACAAATGTCGCCATCTGAAAATATGAAGGAAGAAAAGAGAGAAGGAATGAGAATCTTTCTAAAAGAATTCTCAGTAGGGTTATCCCTACCTAGGTGACATCGTCACATCCTCAGGAACCTTGGGTTTATTTCTAAAAAGGTGTGCATGCATATAAATTCCTTTTAAGTTAGTTTTCTAAAGAGGTATTTTATCCAAGGTCCGTCATATTTTATAATGCATCTTATAACTTAAGCAAAAATATACTAATGATATGAATACATCATAAAGGTAAACCAAACAATAGAAAATCTAAGAAACATTATAACATTGGCATAAGTATAGTATATGTGACATTGTTAACTTTAACTTTCATCTCATGGGGCCACCCTAAAACATCTCTAGGTTATGAGCTCATTCCTTAACTAGTCGTCACTAGTTCTTACTTATCCTATGATAAGCGAAACATAAACATAATCCCGACTTTAAAGTACGGGCTAGGGGCAAACTAAGGATCTCCTCTCTAGGATCATTTCCTCTTTGAAACGCTTTGCTAGCCACGCGGGCCTCGCAATTTGTCCGCTTTGGCAGGCTGCATCTACACATACCCTCACGGATTTGTCTCCTCCTAGGGGTGCCCGGCCGAACCGGTGTCACCCAAGAGAAGCGCGTCTCAGTGTTGTGTCACATTTAAGTTCTCATAAGTATTAAATCATAAATACCTCATCATTTATCATATTCATTTTTATCATGCATCCTCATATAGCTTTTTCATAACATATATATTATCACATGAAACTTTCTCATAACATATGCATCGTCACATAAAACTTCCACATAACATAAACATCATCACATAGTCATATCTAACAATTATCCCCATAAGCTCATAGACTTGATATGTTATAACCCATAGTGTTTTAAACTTCGATTCTTATGAGTCTTAAACTTGCAAATTAATTGTTCTAACATTGTCCTTAACTTCTTATACACCTATAGTTTCACAACTAATGAGTTATACAAATTTTTATGCTCAAGAACTAATCCAAACAGCACTAAGCGAGAATTTGGACAGCTTTATGTTTATGTGATTACGGAGTTCTAGAAATTACGGTTTAGATCTTTATCTCACATTCTAAGTTATTGATCGTCAACACCTAGTCTCTTGGGAACCTATAAGGTTATAACTAAGTATTTCTCACCTCACACTATGGTCAAGAACATCTCTAAACCTCAAGAGTGCAGAAATCAAAATCCTAACTTTACGGGTACCTAGAAATCACAATAATGACCCTTTCTAAGTTCGGTTTGCTCCTAAGGTTTCAAGATTAAGTCCTAAACCAATTATGAGTCATTTCTACACATATAAACTAATTTAAAACCATGATTATTGAATCTAAACCTTGCTGGGCAGAATCCAGAAAAATAAATCTTTAAGGGATCTAGAACTCTCAAATTAATTCTTTTCTAGTTCCTAACTTATCCTATCTTTCACATATGAGTCTTAACATAATTATTACTCAAACATAAGCATATTAACATCATTAACACAGCTTATACAGTGGCCAAACATAGAAAGGCAGAACAGAAACAGAAACTCCATTTAAAGGCATTGAACATAGTTTCTAAAGCACATAAAATACTAGTTTCTCTTGGAACTCTTTTTAAACTTTTCAAACTCATTTATAAACATTTTTAACATCTAAAAATCATCAAATATTTATGAGGGCAGTAGCTAGTTCAAACTTGTCTCAAGAGATTCTAAATTTATAAAACTTAGTTCTATGCATTCCTTGAACTCACTTAAGCTTGGAAAAATTATAAGACATAGTCTCAAATACTTGGAAACCTCAAGACCTCTTAGGGCCGAAATGTGAGCTAAAGAAAACACATAATGTTAGACCTTTGTGGAGACAACATGGGCAAGTCTTTGAGCTCTAGATTTACTTAGGTTATGACATAAAAATAAATATGCTCGTGCACTTATTTTAGGTTCCATTAGAAAGTAAAGTGATAGCACAAAGTAAACATGAATGCAACTTATTATTATCTTGGTATTAAGTGAGAACTTGAAATATAAACATGATAATGCATAGCTTGAAACATAAACATGATAATGCAAGTTCATTCATTATCTTGGGATTTAGTGATAGCAAGGAAATAAACATGATATGCAAAGCATAAAGTAAACATGATGCAAGTTTCATTTTATGTTTAACTAGAGCTCATTCAAGACTTTAACAAGATAACAACCCAATACAATATCTCAAAGATCACAACACAAGAATCGAAAATCATATAAAAGAGAAAGAAAGTGAAACTACATCAAGTTCTTTATTAAGTACCTAGAACCCCTATCTAGAGACAAATCTCTAGAACGTGCCGGCCAACTTTAAGGTTGACAAGGGTAGGCTTGGGCTTTTAGAAATCCTTAGATTAATTTTCTTAAGTTGGAAAACCATGTGAGCTAGATAACATATAGATGAAGTTATAAGAAAAGGAAAACTTAAGCTTTAGAGGTTTCTTTGAGATGAACACAATGTCATCATCTAGAAACTCTCATCATCAAGCTATCATGCTCATAACAAGGCCTAGAGGCCGAAATGAAAAGGAAAGGAAAAACAAAGGAAGGTTCAAAAAGAATCCAAGAGGAAACTAGAGAAAAACACTTTCTTGAGCATAACAAAGTTTGAAAACAAATCCCTACCTATTGATGAAGATAAAAGCTTGGTCTTGAAGATGAAGATGAGATGAGCAACACCTCCTAGGATGGTGGTGATGATTTCGGCCAAGGAAAAGAAAAGGAAAGGATATGTGTTTTGAGTGAAGTTGTGTTTGAGGTTGAGTGTTTGAAAGCTTTGAGAATGGTTTAAGGTTATGAGGTGATGGATTGAGGTTATGAGGTGATTATGTGAGGGAAGAATGAAGAGGATGAAGATGAAGAGAAAGAGCTCTTAGAACTTTGAGAGAAGGGAAAAAAGCTTAGTAAGACAACTCTAAAACTCTAAACTTTGCAAATGCTTCAAGGTGCAACAAGGCTATCACAAGCATCCTATTTATAGAAAAACAAAACCATGGAGGAGTGAATGGGGAGGGCTTGGCCGTAGCTTTTGAGGGGGCAAGGGAGAGAAAAATATCTCTTTGATTGTGTCATAGAAGCATGGTTTGAAGTATGGAGTGTATGATACAAAGTATGGGTTTAGGCATGGGTTTTTGAGTGAGCTTTTATTTCAATTTTGTAATAAATCACCCTTCTAGAAACTTAACATGGCTGGAACATTTCCAGCCACAAATAAATGGAGGAAACAATTTATTTTGCTTGGTTATTTCATTGGAAAATCAAGTGTGATGGAAAATATGACAAAGTATGGTGTATGTGACTTGAGGTATGGCTTTGGAGTGTTAGAAAATTGAACATGTGATGCATATGGAGAGGGAGGGGTTTCACCTGACTTGGGACAGCAAAGTAGGAGGATGATTTGATCCTGTAATTGGGTGTTAATGGTGGGTTTAAGTGTAGGTTAGCTTAGGTACAAGGTTAGGAGTGCTCATATATCATTAAAGAATTTTAAACTCATTTATGAATAAACAATGTGTAACACAATTCCATGATTTAAGGAATTGGAAAGAGAAAACACTATTCAAGATTCTATGACTAGGTGTCTTAAAATTAAAATATGATTTTAGGTTGTAATTAAGTACTTTTTGGTTCTAATCATCTTTAATAAATTATTTTGACTCAAGATTAATTAAGGAAATTAATTAACCTTCGATTAGAGCCTAATATTGCTTAGGTTTGCTTAATCACGCGATTAAGCGTAAAAATACGAAACCAGGGGCAAAACCGTAATTTTGCACTAATTTTGCCCGGGACTTCTAAAATTAAAACTGAGGTCATAGAACACATAAAAATGCCTTTTAAAACCATCTGGAGAAGTTTCGGGTTCATCCAGCACTTGCAAATGGGTAAAACACCGCAGGGGCGTTTTGGTCATTTTGATCCGAAAACTCGAAAAACGAGATTTTCGATCCCGGGAAGGTACATAAGTTTTCTAATCCCCTTCCAACATTGAGTTTGCCCTTCGAGTACTGCCGCACTGGCTTTCCTCGAATTCCAGGCTGAAAATGACCTCAGGGGCATTGTGGTCATTTTCACTCTAACAGAAAAATCGGGGCATTACAATAGGTATATACAATCCTATTAGTAGCAATACCCTCGATAATGGCAACAAATTTTGCTAGGAACCAGAGTGTCCAGTCTCTACCTCTAACAAATAAACAAATTTATTTAAAACTAAATTGCAACAAAACATAGTATAATGGCATGCAACACAGGTCGTTTCCCAACAATATTGGTGAACTAATAGACTATGTAATAAGGGGCTTTTTCATTAAGTGTATCAAACAATAATACAATATAAACTAAAGCAAAGAAACAACTAATAATTAACTAAAGCACTAGGACAAGGATTCCTATGCCTAGAATCCATCTATCCTTGACACATACATTTTATCAAACACATGGTAGGTGACTAGCTTGTGCTTAGAATCATGCAGTCACACAACCTTGGCACCATAATTCACTTAGCAATCAATTAATCACCAAGTAATTGGCTAGCATACAACATCTAAGAAATTAAGATCTTAGTCCCTAAATGCATATACGAACTTGAGCACCATTTTCATTGGTCTAACCTCAATCAAGAATTAATCCCAATTTCCTATGCTAACCAAGCATTCATTAATCAATCAACCAATTCATGCCTAGTCAACAATCCTAATTATGCATACAACACATAATCATGAACTAGCATACAAAATTAAGATCCACTCCAACCACATACTCACGCATTCACAAATCATAGTCAATCAATTAATCAATATAAACACATGAGGAATGGAAGGAAAAAGAAAGAAGGAAAACCAAGAAACCAAACCATATGTATTAATTGAATATGCAAGCCTCAAGATAAACCTTTGAGACATGGAGATTCCTTGATGCTAATTATAAAATCACTCCTCCATGGAAAAACTAGAATAAACATAAAAAATAAAACCAAACCTAAGAGCAAAAGAAAGTAGGTGAGGCAGAAGATGTAACACCCTCCCGAGTACAACCTCATCCTTAAGTCATGATATCGTATTCGAGAGTTGTTACTTATTAATTAGCGGACATTTTTAATTATCTATAGTGAGCTCGACTAACGCATGTAATAACTAAGCGTAATCTATTACAATACATGAGAAGGAAACACAACCTTTATTTAATACATAGTTAAGTACAAAAAGAAGATCTACTATGAGCTTTAATACATATCCGCTCTATGTTACCTTTACATACATATCCATTCTATTAAGTATAGCTTAATAAAAGCATTAACTACTACACTATTACAGTAGCAACCTCATAGTCCTCTGGTTTAACCTGGAGATGACACGGAAACAAACACATAAGGGTGAAAATTCTAAAATTCTTAGTAAGGTATCCCCAAAACATATAATGAAACTCATGTCATTGTTATTGACCTAGCCACTTCGGTTTATTTGAAAAATGTGAGCATGCAACATATGTCAAAGGTTCATTTTAAAGTTCTAAAACTATTTTTCCGAAGTGGGTCTCTTTTAACCAATCACTTGATATACACATGTCATACTACTTAACCTTATAGTAATGTATTTACAATTTTACATACTCTCAATACATCAAAGAGATCCTCAAAAGAATCATCTCTATCTTTCCATGCCCTTGTCATTTTAAAGGGGACTTTCCCGTGCCCTTTACATATTAAAGGGAACTTTCCCATGCCTTTTACATTCTAAAGGGGACTCTCCCGTGCCCTTTACATAGCAAAGGGGACTTTTCATTCTTTACTTAGCACATACATCATCCTCAAGCTCACATATACAAGCATGCATTAGCATAAATTTTTGAATTTCATAATGCTTCAAACATATATATCATTCATTTATCACCTATCTTTTTACCAATGCAGGCTTTACTCACATACGAACAATCAATCATGTATGATTTTCATTTCTTTCTCATAAATCAAACTTTAAAGTACTTAGCGTGCATTTCTATTCATCATAGTTGCATTAAAGGACATTTTACTTCCAAATCAATAATTTAGCTTAATTCTAGCACATTGAAAGATTTCTCACTCAAGTAATAAAAATTATTTCTCACATGAAACCATCAATTTCATGTCCACAAAAATTCTCCATGACACCTCAATGTGTCCCCAATGTCCTGTAAAATTTTCAGAGCAAAAAAAGGTCTCTAACTATATTTATAAAATTTCACAAATTCGGAGGTCAAAATTGCTCAATTTCAGCCAACAGCTAGAAATCTCAATTTTTCTAAATTATCAAATGAGCTCAAAACTTCATATAAAAATTTAAGGATCAACTTCAAGATGTCTTCAATCTCCTGTACAAATTTTAGCTCAAAATTCGATCATTTACTAGGGTAAAAATATTTTACAATTCCAGTGCTACAAACTGAACTGTACAGGCAGAAACCCTAACCCTCACGGTTTTCAATTTTAAAAAAAAAGGAAAAGTGCTTAATATTAGCCAAGAAAATTACTAGAAACTCTTCCATATATTAGATTCATCATATAAAGGTTTTAAAGCAAGAATCCATATACAAGCCTTTCAGAAAATTCATGAATTATAACCTGTCACTCAAATCTGAGAATTTCAGCAACATGATTCAAAACTTGTTTTGCCAAAATGGGTTTTTTACCATGATCCAAACACTCCACAAAAATTAACACATCAATATCCATGTATAATTAGCTAATAAATCTAAAAATTTCGGACTCACTCAATCAAAAAATTTCGGAGTAAAAATTGAAAGAAAAGTGGATGAATAAAGCCCTACTCGGTGGCTTTAGTGATCTTGGCTCCAAGGATGATCTAAAGATGATCTTGTTCACTTCAAAGCCTTATAACCCACACCAAACACTTCCTTATACAGTATAGGATGATCTCTCAAGATGGGAATGGTGAGGAATTAAAATTCCAATTGGTTAGATTTGTAGGTATTGATGTGTAGAACAAGTTTAGTGAAAGGAGTTTGTGGTTTTAACAACTCTAGGCTAGTATTTTTTAGCTTTAAAATCAAGAGAAAGCTCTTGGAAATGGAGGCTGCTGCTCCTCCTTGATACATAACTGAGAATGGCTTTTGCTTCTTGGACAATATTTAGTTGTATTTATCTTATAAGAACATTGGAATATTATAATATATAATTAATTAATCTTTGACCAAAGAAAGAAACATAGATGGCTAAAATTAAATCTTGTAATTCAAGATTGAATCTTAGCCATTCATTTGACATAAGTGTACCCTGGTAAAAATCACACACCGAAATTTTACCAAACAGGTAAAACAGTGTACCCGGGTAATCAATTATTGCCGAAAAATTAATTTTAGATATGAAATTTTATTCTTACCCATTTCTAACCTTAATCCTATAATTTCTCAATTTTGGGTATCTCTGGGCCCTAATTCTAGGGTTTCGGCTGTCCCAGCGAGCCTGCGGGACTTGCAAGGGTACTATTCACTTTTGTTTTTTTTTACAGATTTGTTGGATTGTCCTAATCATTGCTATGTCTATTGGATTTTTGAAATTATGACTAGTAAAGCTCAAATAAATTTTTATATAATTTTTAGGGTGTTACAGAAGATGGGTGAAGAAAAGGAGAGAAGATGGTGGAGGAAGAAGAAGGAGATGAGAATAGAGGGAAAAGAGAACAAGAGCCCAAACCTATGCTAACCTAAGTTATTTTGAGCTAAGAGGTCATGTCTTTCTATTCTAAGGGTTTGAGAATCATTTAAAGACCCAAAAGCTCTTTAAAACACATATAGCACTGCCACATATCTTTAGGGACTCACTATAGTGACTTTGGTACGCTGAAGCGAACCTGTGTACAAAACATTTGGAATGACAGCACCAGGGATCACTGTAGCAACCCTAGCTCGCTGCAATGAGTTTTCTTTATTCTTAACCCTTAAAGTGATGGAATTAACTTGCTGCAATGTCTTCATAAAAGTTGTAGGTCATCTCTCTTCTCTTCAAATTGGACACCATTTTTTGCCTCATTTGAACTTCGGATGAGAAACATATGCCCGATTATTAAAGCATGCCTAATCTAGAAATTCAGCACTTCAATTCTAGCTTCCAAGATTAATTTTGACCAACTAGACTTTTGATGTGGCTTCTAAGCTCTTCATGAAAGTTGTAGATAACCTTGTTAGCTTTCCCACAAGTAAAAGAGAATAAGTTTTAGAGGTCTACAACTCTAGTTCAATAGAAGTGCATTTGTGAAGAAAATTATCATTAATGGTCAAATCAATATCAAAACTCAAACATGATGCAAATGCATACAATTAAGCATAAAAGAGAGCTAGGACTATAAGAATAGGGTGAAAAATATCCATACAAATGCATATTTATCACTCCCCCTTACCTAGCTTCTTGCATATCCACATGCAAGACCGACAATCAAGCAATGGTCAAGTGTCAAGCAATCAAACCATCCGCAAGTGAAGTACTAATGACTTGCAAATCCTAACTTGACACAAAACAAAGAAAAAAACAAAAATGCCAATTCTAATAACTATGAGGAAACAAACATAAAGGCCAAAATCATACCATCAAGTACCAAATCCTTCCAAGCATGACTCGTGCAAAAGGAGAGAAAATAAGTTAAATTTCACTCCTAACATGCAAAGATGAAGGACATGGGTTCTCACAAGGCTGATGTTTTGGCTTAGATTTTGGTGCTAGAAAATTCTCAAATGGAAATGCATTACTATAGACTTGCAAGTCATCTCACTTTCTACTAGTCATACACATGCATACACAAATACAGAGGGCTTATTCAAGGTTGTCACAGGGCTTGGGTGAAGTGTAGGAAATTTGAAAAAGACCAAGCAAAGTTGAACCTAAGGCTAAGAGAGTAAATGCTTATGCACAAGAGCAAAGATGCAAAAAGTGCAATTTCCGAAAAAAAAATGCTCAAACAACACTCATTTTCCACAACATAACCAATTCCCCATAACTTTTTATTCACAAATTTCCTTTTGTAAAATTATCTTTTTCTTTTTTCATTTTTTTATTCATTTGTTTTTTTTTTTCATATTCTCATGCACCGTTATTGCCACATTTCCCCTTTGAGGCTTTTCTTTACAAGATCATTTACTTCTCCACACTTAAAACAATGCATGTTGTAACATCCCCTACTACTTTATGGATTGATGACTGTCCCCACAAACCAACACGGGTCTTTTCAGCATGCTTTGTCCTCACTCACACGCTTCCTAGGAAAACTTCCCAGGAGGTCACCCATCCCAAAATTACTCCAAGTCAAGCACGCTTAACTGTAAAAGAAGATGCATTTTGTTGGTATAGGTAGTACAAATCAATTCATATAAGCCCTCCTCAACTGTATAGTCCCATACCTATACAGTCTCAGGATCCCTCTCATTCGGGTGTGTAATCGGTTCATTCATGTACCCCTCCGCTTAGAGGACCTTGCGAGGAGCCGCTCCTTGTCTGTGCCCTCTTTGCACCGGCGATCACTCCTCGTCCTCGTCCCCGGGCGTTACATGAAATGTAACATCCCCAAATTTATAACTAAGATAATTATTAATCTTAATTATCGATAGCAAAACCAAAAGAATCTGAACAAATGTTATGAAACACAACAAATAGACTACTTAAGTATGTCTAGAGAAAAATGCAAAGAATTACGAAAATGCCATCACTTAGTGGAAATTACGAAAATGCCCTTGCGATGTAAAGGAAATTACCAAACTACCCTTGCCTTATTAAATGACAAAGATACCCTTACTCTATGAATGGAATTACAAGAATACCACTATCATTGTCTAATTACAAAAATATCCTTGTCTTAGTTAAAGAAATTACTACAATGCCATTTGCACAAATCCCTAGACTTGTCTTTAGACAAGAATGAATCTAAGCCATTGGATTAAGATGATAACACAATAATTTAACCACATACATCATACACATTTCTGAATCACATATATGCACTAAAGGTTAGAAAATCTCCACTAACATCTTTGCACAAAACATGGAGTATTTTCATCCAACATGTTTGCATAAAACATGGAAACATGTTTGCACAAAACATGGAGCATTTTCATCCAACATGTTTGCACAAAACATGGAAACATGTCTGTACAAAACATGGAAACATGTTTGCACAAAACAAGGAGCATTTTCATCCCAAAATTCA
Source organism: Dalbergia cultrata (assembly GCA_031216105.1). Lineage (NCBI taxonomy): Eukaryota > Viridiplantae > Streptophyta > Magnoliopsida > Fabales > Fabaceae > Dalbergia > Dalbergia cultrata. The sequence goes on along the minus strand of CM062344.1, from coordinate 35,273,507 downwards.
GCCAACATGTTTCCATAAATCATGCTCCAAGTGCTTTCCTTCTTCTGCTTTTCTCTAATCTTTCCACTATAAATACTCCTCAAACTCTCTTCAATTCAGAAACTCCCTAAGTGTTCTTTCTTTCTTATTCTATCATTCTTCTTATGTTCTTCAAAGACTTCTCTTGATCCTCTAAACTTCATCCAAACACTTCAATCCTAAGTCCAAACTTTCACTAGCCCTCACAAGAGTTACAATCTTTAACTCTAGTGAGAAATATTTTCTTAAGCATTCAAGTTCTAGAGCCAAGATTCAAGGAGGGTCATCCACTCCAAAGACTCTTATTCAAAGCTTAAGGAAGAAGAGAAGGACCCTTTTTAGACCCTATACAAGAGGTAGGAGCTTCATCTTTAATTGTTCAAGCATTGTTGGCTTCTAACCTTGATAGAATGCCTCAAGTTTGAGTTATTGTCAAAAGTTTTAAATGATTATTTGAAAAATATATTTTTAGAAATATGACATATTCTATTTTGTTATGAGTACCCTTATGATGTTATCAAACTCAAATATAACTTGAAAAGATTGTATGTGAAACCTGATTTAATAAAGGTAGCTTAAGACATGAAAATGGTAGGTGCTGAAATTTCTAGTTGTTTCTGGCAGCAGGTACTTCGAAAGCTACTGCTCATAAAATATCAAGTATCTCGAAATTAAAATAATTTTAATATAAACTAGACTCTTTATAGAACACTCTCCAAAAAGAATCACCCAAAACGGAGTTTTCTAGCTCAAGATATAAATTTTTAAAGTAGAGCCTAAAACTGAAACTTTAAATCTGACCTTGTAGTAGTAAAATAGGTGTAACTCACTCTAGAAAAATGTAAATAGACTGATTTCAACTTTGTTGGAGAGCTAACACATATAGGAATACACCCATGTATGTTATGTATAAAGCTTTGTACCATGTAAATACATAATGAGAAATAAATTTCGGGATAGTGTACTGTGAAAGTGCAGTTTGGAAAGGTTCTGGCTAAGGAAAGACTTGGTATTTAAGCATGTCCATTATGACCCACCTCTCTTTCCTGGGAACCCTCCTATGCATGGTTTACAGTTGATTTACACTATTCCAAAGATGTAAATGCTAAAATTTGATGAGTTAGGAATTTGGAACTACCTTTACTAAGCTGAGATAACAAGTATATAGAGAATTATAAACTTTCTTCTAAAAGATGTCAAAACTATAAATAAAAGAATCAAGTCTTGTAAAGAGAGAATTTTAAGAATTTAAGTAGAATAATAATCTTTAGGAGATAAATATAAAAGTCATAATAAAAATATATAAAGAACCTCTAAAAATCTCTTAAAGGGTATTAATGTATTAATGGAAATACTAAGAGTACAAAGAAGACTAAGAGAAAAAGATAATACCAAGATATTCATAACCTATTAGGAACACTAGAGACCTAACTTGATAACTTAGGTTGCTTAATATGAATTATCTATGAGAATGTTTACTATGAGATTTACATGATATTGTCTATGTTACATGAAGTGATATACAGAAATGTGAATGTATTGATGAGATATGAAATGATAATGATAAAATAATTGACTGTGCCATGATTTATTAATGTGCATACATTCATGTTTCAAATGAAATAATAAATAGACCAACTCACTGCTTAATCCTCTTTGAAGATTAAGGTATTGATGATTTCACTTAGTGAGAATAAAAGTAAAACCTGAAAAAGTAGCAATGAAAGTCTGGAAAAGTGGACTTGAGCTAAACTCACGGCTTAACCCCCTAAACCGTTGAGATCACGGCAACGGAATGAAAACCAAAAAGGTTGTGGCGACGGCCACGGTATGAGCTCATTACCCTTTAGGGTGGTCTAAGGCATTGTGGCATTCATCCCGTGAGTAATTAAGAAATATGTTGATGACATAAATGAAAGATGATGATCACTAAACAAGTGATTGTTGAGGATGATTAATCATGAAATGCATGCAGCTCCTAAATGATTATTGCTTATTAGTGGTTTTACATGATATGCTTATATGTATGCTTGATGAAATACTGAATGGATGTTTCTGCTAATGTTCAAGATTAGTTTAAAAGTAACTGCACTTCGGCTAATCATGTTTGTGAAAGTTTGATAATTGAATCCTCACCTGTTCACCTTTTTATAATAAACCCGAAGTGACTGGGACGACAACGATGACACTTTTAGTACAAGTAGGAACTCCTACTGAGAAATCATGTATTTCTCACTCCTATGTTTATTTTCCGTTGTCGTTACTAGAGACAAATGTGTCCACCTAAAGCAATGAAGCTGTAGCTGAGGAAGGAGGTAGCACGTGAAGATTTCAAACCGTTCAAGTAGGAGCATTCCGAGCTTTAGTTACATTATAGTTTGTGAGAAACAATTAGTAATAGTAGAACTTATATTGTTATTTGTAATAACTTATCAGTATGATATATGCCCTGTTGTGACTTATGTATTAAGTGATTATATTCCAGTTTATGTGATAATAGTTCTACACTTAGTCTCTTATTCCGCTTATTTAATTAAGTGTGGAATGTAACTTGATTATTATCTATAAAAGCGCTATGTATTTCACTTCTCGTTACAGGCTTAAGTTTTCAAAAAATTAATTTATTTAAAGAAAAAAAAAACTTCCACTATTTTTCTAAGTTAATTTCAAAAGAAAATAAATACAAGGCAAAAGTGACAACTAATAGAATCCAAATGTGAACTTAAGCACAGTGGGGTTCTATTAGGGTGTTACACATGTCCTCATGCAAACTCCCACACTTAAGCTTAAGCACATATGAGGGATGAACAAATGCTCTCCTAAGCCTATAGGTTAGGAAATTTCATTGTTTTCGCTTAGTCTTATAGTGTGCTAAAACAAAAGCATTGTCATGAAGGCCTAAAATGGGTGCAAATAAGGCCAATATGGAAGGTTGGCCATGTGGTCAAGTAGCTAAAAATAAGAAAAGCACCTCTATCATCTTAATGCATGCACATGCTAATGAAAAAGCTTCAAGAAAGACATAAGGAAAGTTCTAGAATGCATATCCAATGTGAGAATACAAGAAGAAAACAAAATAGAATGGCATGCAACATCCATCCATGAAAGGGTCAAAAGCTCAGCCAATGGTTATGTCCATAAACTCAATCTATGTGATGAAGAGCAAATTACCAAGTATGCATTACACAAAGCACAATTCATAGTCAAACATGTTAAGAAAAATGCCAAATGTACTACAAGCCAATCAAATAATCCATAATAGCATCAATGGAATGGCACATAACGTAATTAAACAATAACTAATAGCCTAAAACTATTATCCATGTGAAATCCTACACTAAGCATACTTTATTGAAAATTAAAGGCAGAAAAGTAAAAGGAAAAAGGTGATGAGAACTCCATCATGGCAGCTTATGCTTGGATTGGTCCAAGAATTCCTACCAAAGATTGCACTCCTGACCTCCACCAGGATCCCATATTATGTAAACTACATCATGGGTCCTGAACCCATTTAGCTTCTTCAACCCAAGTGTTGCAATATTTAGTGCATTGCTCAGAGCATTGGGGCTTTTCAAGGTCTTAACTGTACACCTGATTTTTCTTGTTGTGAAAAAATGACCACAATGCCCCTAAGGTCATTTTTGTAAAGAATTGAGGACGGCCGGTCTAGGCCATCCTCAATAGGGTATTTTAATATTAGGATGAGGTTATATGAGGTTTAGATAGTAATCTATTTGAGAATCACAATACCTGATTTTTTTCGTGTACAAATGACCAAAATACCCATGAGGTCATTTTGGCTTAGAAATTGAGGGCAACCGGTCTAGGTTATCCTCAAGGGGTTAGTTTAATGTTTGAAGGGGACTAGATGTGTTATGAATGATGGTAGAGGTGAAAAGCTCAATTCCTGGTTTTTCTCACGCGTAAAATTACCAAAATACCCCTGAGGTTATTTAACGCGGGATTAAGTGACAACTGGGCCCGATCATCACCCGGAGAGGTTGAAATGTTAATTGCAAGAGATGTATGATATCTGGAAAAGTTTGGGTGGTCCCAAGGAGTTTTGTATAAAATTACCATTTTGCCCTTAGTTTGTACTAATTAAGCTTAATTAAGTAATTAAGGAAATAAAGACAATATTAGGCTTTAATTAAAGATAAATTAATTTTATTTATTAATCTTGACTCAAAATAATTATTTGAGGTTAATTAAGACCTAAGATTGCTTAGAGAAGTTTAACTCTCATTCTTAATCAAAGATGCTTCAAGAGACCAAAAAGTGAAAAACAAAGATAAAAGCACTTTCTCTCTCTTTCTTTTCCTAAAAATTAGGAGTTACGTTGGTGTTTGACATTCAAATTAATCAAGTTTAACTCAACTAAGTATGTAAGACCACTCCTTAAACATGTCTTGAAAGCCTTAAACACATGGTTACTAACCCAAACACCTAATTACCAATCCCTAATCATTTGCCTAATCAAATCTATCTTTAATCCAAGTCTTGATACACATGAAACATGGAAAATTCCCCCCCAAAACAGCCCTACATGGCAGCAGCTCCCTCCTCCAATTCTCTCTCATATTTTGATTTTTAACACTCACACACTCACCAAAACTCTCATTCTTACCATTCACTTTTTTTGCCAAAACTCGCCAACAATGTTGTGTCAAAAAGAGAGTCTTGTTCTCTTTAACCTCAAGCTCTCTTCTTCCTTCTCTCCTCCATTCTTAACTTCCATCCAAGCTTTCAACCTCAATCCAACACATCTCCACCATAGATCAACTTCTAAACAACTTACCTTTCCATTCCCAAACACAAGAACACAAGAAAAATCATCACTCCATTTTATTCTTCCTTGGCCAAAATCATCCTTGGCTTCAAGAGAAGATTTTTCTTCTCTTTTCTTCATAAAAGATTAAGCTTTCACTCTTGCAGACAAGAAAACACTCTTGGTAGGGATTTTATTTTATGTTCTTCTCTTTTCGTTTTTCAGTTTTGAGATTTGGATAATGGTAAAGACTTGATGATAAGGGTTCTTAATGGTGGTTGTGAAACCATCATGTATTTGACCTCTAAATAGCTCAAGGCCTGATTTTTGGTTTCAAAAGAATATAAGAAATAGAATGCTTGTTAGTTTTCTTTGGTTGTTTCTCTTTGAGCTTGATGGTGAGTCCAAGAAATGAGGTTCTTGGAGCCATGGTATTGTGGGATTTTAAAGCTCACTTCCATTTTGTTAAGATTGATTGGGGTTAAGAGTTTCATCCTTTAAAGTCTTGAGTTTTGAGCTTAATAAGATATAAAAATGGACTTGTATTCATGTTTATGTTTCAAGTTCTTGCATTTCATGTTTAAATTTCAAGTCTTACATATTATTAAAAATGAGATTGCATGGCATGTTTATGATTCTAGTCATTACCTAAATCTCTAAAGCTCAAGACTTGCCCCTTGTATCTTAAATGAAAATTTTGATCATGGACATATTCATGTGTATATTTCGGCCATATAGGGATGTTGGACTTGGAATGAGTTTTATTTTCTTTTAAGGTTTAAATCTTTTATCTTGATTGTACAAAGAAATTTTGAAAACATTGGAAACTCAAAAGATAGCAAAAATGTGATTTTAATGTACAAAACCTTATTAATGAAATTTTAATTTTTGCCTCTGTTTTAAAGGTTATTATTTAAATTTTTAAAGGGATAAAATGGTTTCAAGTGGTTTCTATGTCTTAGAATAATTTTTGAAAAAAAAACCAGTAACTAGAAAGGATCAAAAATATGATTTTTCAAAGCTTTTAGAAATTGAAATTATGGCTACTGTTTGAAAATATTTAATTTTTTACGGTATTGCTTGGCACTGTTCATATGTGTAAAAATTGTTTTTAGCATTCTAGGAAAACAATAGTAACTAGAAAGGATCAAAAACGTAATTTTCAAAGATCATAAGAATTGATATTTATGGCAACTGTTTGATATTATCTAACAATGTAAGGTACTGTTTGGCACTATTCTTAAGTATAAAAATCACTAATAATTGTTATAAAAATTATTTTTAGCTTCTTAGGAAAAGCCGGTAATTAGAAAGGGTCAAAAACATAATTTCTAGAGCTCTTGAAACTAATTTTTTTAACACTGCCCAGCACTATATAGTACTATTTGGTACTAATTATGAGCTTAAAAATTAGTGAAAATTATTGTAAAAATTATTTTTGATCTCTTAAGTGCTTAAAAGGATAATTACAAGTGTTAGGTTGGATCGTTTTACAAAATGTGAAAAATTGTGTTTTGAACCTATCATTATGGAATTTTAGCCGAATGGGTTTAATTAGATCTAATAATAATTTTGAATGTATCCATGTATTCAAAATACCATTGACGGTGTTAAGAACAAGTTTTAGAAACATTGGCACATGTTGTGTCAAGAATGTGAAACTTTGCACTTTGACCGCTAAAATCTAACAAAAATTTGGCCAATGGTTCAAAATGATTTTTATGATTAATTTAAATTATTTGTAAGTTTCATGGGTCTCTTAAAAGTGTAGATTAATTTTTGAGGATCATTAGTTTGAGAAAATGTGTTGAAAGGGGAATTTACACTTTATCTGTAACACCCTAATTTTTAACCCAACTTTCTAGAACACATTAGGTTAAACATTAGGCTATTACTTCATAGTCTCATCCTTTTCTTAAAATACTAAAGGAAAATTACGAGTAAAATTTTTTTTTTTTTTTTTAAAACACACAACAAAGTGAGAGCCACGTTCTTAGTCTAATCGAATAATAGGAATATAAAGCACGCTTAACACTCATAGAGAAACACAGAAATGGAAACATATAACAGCTGAGCGTAAATCATCACAACAAGAGAAACGTTTCATTAATAACATAACTTAGAATACATAAGTAGTCATACCCTCATTGGGACGGGCAGAGCTTGTAATACAGCAGAAAGGAAGTACAATAGAAACAGAGAAACGTAAAGTAACATAAAGTAAACCATCACTACCCGAGTGCACCTATAGTGAATAACCTCAAAACAAAAGCAGGTTTATCCAGTCTACATGTGAGTGTGTTCACTAAGCCTCCCCTAAAACATCTGCTACTAGAACCTGGAAATGGAGTGTAACTGATTCAAGAACGCAAGGCGGCAGGAGTGGGCATACGTGTAGACTGAGCGTGAGCTCCTCGTTAGGGGCGCCTCTCGGACGGATGTGTCAATGAAGACCACGAATGTCGCCATCAGTCTCTGAAGATGTGACGGAAGCGAGAAAAAGAAGAGAAAAGAGTGAGAATCTTACTAAAGAATCTCCTATTCTAGGGTTACATCGTTCACATCCTCAGGAACCTTGGGTTTATTTATAAAAGGTGTTCATGCATATGAGATTCATTATTAGGGTTTATGAAACTATTTATCCAAGGTCCATTTCTTTTAGTATGCATCTTGATGTCATGAATGCAACATGTTTAAGTATGAATGTATGGCAATACTTGAGCACATAAATCAACAAATCACAACAATCTAGATTCATGCAAGTGGCATAAGGGCATATTACAACTCTTACTTTTCTCATACTTATGTGACTTAAAAGCATCATATCTCTTTTGTTCTTTTTCTCAAAAACCACCCTCTTAAAACATATCCACCTATTTCCAACCGATACACTGCCCCGGCGATTTTTATCATAACCTCCTATCTCCGTCTCACCTAATCGCCTAGGAATGAGCTCAATCCTAACTAGTCGTCACTAGATTTAATATGGGGTAAAATGAGGGGGTAACATAAACATATTTCATTCTTTGAAACGTTCTACTGGCCTCGAGTGCACAGCGAATTGTCCGCTTTGGTAAGGCTGCATCTGCACATACCCTCACAGATTTGCCTCCTCCTCACCGTAGCAGGAGAAGTACGTCTCAATGCTTGTCACATAAAAATATCCTGGGGATGCTCGGCCGAACCAATGTCACCCAGGGTTTTCAACTCATATGGTACTTTAAAACATTTTTCAACTCTTTTAGGTTTGATAGAAATTCGGCAGCATAACGGCTGTTAAACTGAATTTCCTTCAAACCAAAATTCATGCCACAAGCTAATCACACAACTTAACATCTCAATAATCATTTCCTCACGTATCATCAATAAAACATTTTAGGGTTCATGCATCATCAAGCATATTCTTCTAATACATCATTCTCAATGAGATAAACATCATAACATATATTTCAAACTCATCATTCTTACATAGATTATAGCATATATTCCAAACTCATCATAGCATATATTTTAAACACATCATACTCACATAGATAAAGCTCATGTATCATATATCATACTTGCATAAAATTAAGCATCATAAAAACTCAAGACTTCTTAATATCTTATGCATCGACCCTTAAGATCCTTAACTCACAATCCAAGTTATAAATCATCAAAACCTAGTCTCTTGGGAACCTATGAGGTTATAACTAAGTATTTCTCACCTCACACTATGGTCAAGAACATCTCTAGACCTCAAGGATGTAGAATTTAAAATCCCAACTTTACGGGTACTTAGGAGTCACAGCAATGACTCTTTCTAAGTCCAGTTTGTTCTTAAAGCATCAAGATTAAGCCCTAAACCAATTATGAGTCATTCCTACACATTTAAACTAATTTAGAACCATGATTATCATTTCTAAACCTTGCTGGACAGAATCCAGAAAATTCCATCATTAAGGGATCTAAAACTCTCAAATTAATTCTTTTCTAGTTCCTAACTTATCCTATCTTTCACATATGAGTCTTAACATTATTTTTACTCAAACATAAGCATCTTATCATTATTAACACAGCTCATACAGTGGCCAAACATAGCAAGGCAGAACCGAAACAAACATCTCCATAAAAGACATGAAACACAATTTCTAAAGCACATACAATACTAGTTTCTCTTGGAACCTTTTTCAACTTTCAAAACTCATTTATGGACACTTTTATCACCTAAAATCATAAAAATACTTAAGAGGGTAATAGCTAAATCATTTTTATCTCAAGAGGTCCTAAATTCATAAAACTTAGTTCTACATATTTCTTATACTCACATAAGCTTAGAAAAATTATAAAACATAGTTTTCAATACTTGGAAACACCAAAGCCTCTTAGGGCCGAAATAGGGACCAAAAGCAATAAATATTTTTAGACCTTTGTTGAGACAACAATGGGCAAGCCTTTGAGCTCTAGGTTCATTAAAGTGATGACATAAAAATAAACATGCTCATGCACTTGTTTTAGTTTTTGCTAGAAAGTAAAGTGAGAGCATAAAATAAATATGTGATGCATTATATTATTATCTTTGATATTTAGGTGAGAACTTGAAACATAAACATGATAATGCATAGCTTGAAATATAAACATGATAATGCAAGCTCCTTTATTACCTTGGTACTTAGTGATAACAAAGAAAGTAAACATGATGTGCAAAGCATAAAATAAATATGGTATGCATTATATTATCATCTTTGATATTTAGGTGAGAACTTGAAATATAAACATGATAACGCAAGTTCCTTTATTACCTTGGTACTTAGTGATAGCAAAGAAAGTAAACATGATGTGCAAAGCATAAAATAAACATGATGCAAGGTTCATTTTAAGGTGATCTAAAGCTCATCCAAGACTTTAACAACATAATAACCCAACACATATCTCATTACAAAGAGAGCTTTAGAGTTCTTGAACCAAGTTCTCAAAGGAATTATGAGGTTCTTGAACATCATCATCAAGCTCAAAGAAAGCAAAACTTTTGAACAAATAAAACTTCAAAGATCAAAAAGGAAAATGGTAAACCGAAATGTTAAAGAAAGGAACAAAGAAACCGAAATCATAATAGCAAGAAAAGTAAAGGTATTCTTGAGTAAAAATCATTTTTGAGTTAGAAAATAAAGTTGGAACTCAAAGAAAATAAAACCTCAAGCTCTAGAGTTTCCTTTGAGATGAACACATAGTCATTATCTAGGAGTCCTCATCATTGAGCTATCATGTACTCATCAAGGCCAAGAGGCCGAAAATACAAGAAAGGGAAACCAAAGAAAGTTTCAAAAAGAAAACCCAAGAGAAAGCTAGAAAGAACTCATTTTCAAGAAGACAAAGTTTAGAAAACACTCCTACCTAGAGTGAAGACAAAAAGCTTGGACTTGAAGATGAAAATGCTACGAGCAACACCTCCTAGGATGGTGATGATGATTCGGCCTTGATGAAAGAAAAAGGAAGGAAATGTGTTCTTGGTGAGCTTGTGTTTGAGAATGGAAGTTTAGGTGTTTGTATGGTGATCCAAGGTGGTGGGGTGGTGTTTCAAGGTTGTGTGATGATGTTTCAAAAGGAAAAAGAAGAAGATGAAGAAGACGAATGCTCTTGAGATTTGAGAGAAAAAGGAAGAACTTAGAGAAAAACTAAAAAACTAAACTTAGCAAATGAACAAAGTGTAGCAAAGGTTCATCTAGGCATGGTATTTATAGAGAAGAATAAGAGTGAATGAGTGGAGGAGAATGAATCCTCATGGAACATGAGGTGAGGCATGTGTGGAGGAGAATGAATCCTCATGGAACATGAGGTGAGAGAATTGCACTTTGATGACATGGCTTCAACCATAGTCTTTGGAGTGTGAAATAAAATTAAATTGTGATAAAATGGATGATGAATTTCGTGTAGGTCTGATGCAGCAAGGGAGGAGGGAGTTTTGGTCATGTAATAGTGTGTTAGTGATGTGTTTAGGGGTGTATTAGCTTAGGTGTAAGGTTAGGAGTCATTAAGCATAAGTTTAGGTGACTAAGAATGTGATTAGGAACCTTTATGACATGATTAAGGAGTACTCATACATATTTTGGAGATTTTAAATTCATTTTATGAATAAAACAATGTAGACAAAATTCCATAATTTAAGGAATTGGAGAGAAAACACTATTCAAGATTCCATGACTAGAAATCTTGAATTTAAAATAAGATTTTAAGTTGTAATTAAGCACTTTTAGGTTCTAATCAACTTTAATAAATTATTTTGACTCAAGATTAATTATGGAAATTAATTAATCTTCGATTAGAGCCTAATATTGCTTAGGTTTGCTTAATCACGCGATTAAGCGTAAAAACACGAAACTAGGGGTAAAATCGTAATTTTGCACTAATTTTGCCCGGGACCTCCATAATTAAAACTGAGGTCGTAGAATACATAAAAATGCCTTTTAAAACCATCTAGAGAAGTTTCGGGTTCATCCGGCACTTGCAAATAGGTAAAACACCGCAGGGGCGTTTTGGTCATTTTTGACCCGAAAACTCGAAAAACGAGATTTTCGATTCCGGAAAGGTACACAGGTCATCTAATCCCCTTCCAACATTGAGTTTGCCCTTCGAGTACTGCCAGATCGGCTTTCCTCGAATTCTGGGCCGAAAATGACCTCAGGGGCATTTCGGTCATTTTCACTCTAGTAGAAAATCGGGGCGTTACATTATCCCACAAACTTGTAAAATTTGTAGTTTTGACCCTGTTTGGGGCTATAGTATAATTATTAATAACTTGATGATATTAATGTACATGATATCTTATGAAGGCCATGTTCATGTGATTTAGTTGAAAATTATATGACTTGAAATAATTGTGCAAAATTATGAATTGATGACTATGTATGCTGGATTCTTGAATTATGCAAGTAATGATCTCTAGTATGCTGTATATATCTTGTTGAGCATAACATATGTATTAGCTAAGTCCGGTCCTTGACTTCTGTAACACCCTAACTTATCTTAGCAAGACAAACTGAGCTTTAGAGTTCTTTGTACCAAGGTTTCAAGGAAACCTTATGGTGTGAACATCATCATCAAGCTCAAGGAAATGAAAGTGGTAACATTTCTCAAGAACTGAAAATAAAAATAAAACAAAAGGAAAGGAAAACCGAAATGCTTTTAGGATCAAGACCAAGTTTCAAACTTTAGAGGTTTCTCAAATGATAACCGTAAGATCATTATCTTGAATCTTCATCATCAAGCTAAAATTTTCTTTTCAAAACCAAGCTTCATGGCCAAAATGAAAAGAGAAGAAAAGAATTTAAACTACGAGAAACTAAAACTTTTCCATAACAAAACATTAAGTAAAAAGGTAAAACTTTTAAATACAAAACCCCTACCAAAGATCTTGTCTTGAAGGAAAGGAAAGAGCTTGGTTCTTGGAGCTAAAATGAGAAGACAAATCTTCTCTTGGTGGGTTAGATGATTTTCAGCCAAGGGGAAAAGAAAAGAAAGGATGAGTTTTCTTGGGAGGCTAAGCTTAAGAGTGGAAGGATTATATGTTTGAGAGGTGGTTTAAAGTGGTGGTGTGGTGGTTTGTGGTTGTTTATGGTGGTGGTTTTCTCTTGAGAGTGGAGGAGGAAAAGAACTCGAGATGAGAGAAAAGTATGAGAGCTTTTTGTTCACAAGACTCTAACAAAAAAGCTATAGTTAAAGTATGTGCTTTCTTTGCATTTTAGTATATATATCGTGTTAAAAAAATAAAATATGGAGGTGCTTTTTTTTTTTGGGCCGGGGGGGGGGGGGAGGTCATGAATGATGCAGCCAAGGGGAGGTGAAAATATCTCCTCCAAATTGTCATTCAAAGGTAAAGTTGGAAGTATGGCTAGGTATGGTTCAAAGCATGGCTTAAGGCATAGTTCAAAGCATGGTTCTTTGTGTACTAAATCAACATGTGATGAATTTGAGGGAGGAGTGGCTGGTCATGTTGTGCAGCCATGGGGAGGAAATGTTTCTCCTAAATGTGGATTAGAAGTGTGTTTAAGTGTGTCTTTGATTAGACTCTTTATTAGAAGTTTGTAAGTAAGTGCTTAGGTAAGGTAATGGGTGATTAGGGGTGTCAAGACATGATTAGGGAGTGTTCTTGCTTCATTAGTGAAATCAAAACTCATTTTATAAGGTAATCAATCATAGACATAATTCCTTAATTTAAGAAATTGGAGAGAAAAAACACTATTCAAGATTCCATGACATGAAATCTTGACTTTAAGAAAGAAATTAAGGTGTATCTAAGCAATCGTAGGTTCTAATCAACCTTAATAAATTATTTTAACTCTAGATAAATCACTGAAATTAATTAATCTTCGATTAGAGCTTAATTTCGCTTAGGTTTTCTTAATTACGTCATTAGGCCCGTAATACACTATTTCAGGGGGCAAAATGGTAATTTTGCACACACACTGCCCGGGACCATCCAGACTTAAACAATCATCATTAATCACATATAATTAGCATTCCGAACTCCCGGGAAAGATTCCTGGCTCAAACAACACTCATACTCGGGTAAAACGCTATAGGGGTATTTTGGTCATTTTGAGCCGAAAGTTCAGAAAATGAGATTTTCATCTCTATTATCAATTACAACACATTTAATCCCCTTCAAACATTGAGTTGACCCTTCGAGAACCGCCGGGTTGGCCATCCTTGACTTTTGGGTAAAAATGACTTTAGGGGCAATTTGGTCATTTTTGCTCAAATAGAAAAATCGAGGCACTACAATTTCCGGAGGTAGGAGCATGTTTACTTTTCAATAAGATGTTGATGATAACATGCTTATGGATATATGCAAAGAATGTGATGCATGCTTTTATGATCAATTACATGTTGAATCGTTGCATGTTGTGATTATGAACGAATGATTGAGATACATGATTATTATGTTCTGTGGCATGAAGCAAATTTAGGGAAGCTCCATTTCCAGTCGTTATGTTGCTGGATTTCCACCAAATTTGTGCACTTAGAGAAATTCCAAAGCTCATGAACATGAAATTTTAAGTGATAAGACATGATGATAGCTATGATCATATGCTCATGTTTGCATATCTAAATTTACGTGCTAAGATTAAAGGTGACATAAGACATATGGAAATGGTCCTCTAGACTCCAGGAATTAATGGTTATGAGAGGCAATCTAATAAGGGAATCCTTCAGACTCTAGGAATTAATGGTTATGGGAGGTGACCGAAAGAGGTGATCCTTTAGACTCCAGGAATTAATGGTTATGAAAGGTGATCCTAAGCCCCCTATCCTGCACTCTAGGAATTAGGAATTTGCTTATCAAAAGGATAAGTGTAGACTGATGACTAGTTTAGGTATGAGTTCATAATCCAGAATTCTCAAGAGGAAAGGATATTAGGGTGTCCCTTAGATGAGAACAAGAAAGTTAAGTCACCTAAGAAAGCAAAGAGGAAAGATTATGTTACGATGATTTATGTTCTCTATGCCATGTTGATTTATTATGATTCTTGTGATATGTTGTACATGGCATTGCATGCATTCATAATGAGGTATGACGTATTCATGACATTAAGAATTATGCTAAAAGACATGAACCTCGGCTAATGGCTTTAAAACTAAATAAATGAACCTTATTTACGTCCACTATTTTCATAATGAAACTCGAGCCTCCTGGGGACGATGATGATGACACGTTTGTGGAGACAAAAAACCTTACTGAGATTTTTGTATAAGTTGTCACTCCCTCTCTTTCTTTCCATCTTCATCTTTAGACAAAAATGATGGCAATGTTCATGGACTTCCTTGAGATGCTAGTGTGGGATTTGCACTATGGTTTAGATCAGAGTGGCATAGTGGAAGCGAAGATATAGTCCTTCCTGTTTGCACCACTTAGGAGTTGTTTCATCTTCGTGTATATTTGTTACTTAGTTGCTGGTAGACATGCATCCATGAAGTGTTTAGCCACATCGTAGCTATGCTTAGCTTTTGAACTATTGTACACTCAACCTCTATAGGTGGGCTCTGTATATTTGTGATGGTATTATACTTGTGGAATACTTTTATACTATTATTATTATTAGCCATGATGATTAAATTCAATGTTATGATATGATGATGTTCTTAGGTTATATTGTGCTCTACTGTGATTTGCATGCATGCTATATAATGGATGGTTAAGAATACATGGATGAGATGTGCTATTATCACGTATTATGTGATGAACAATTATGCACTATACTTTATATGCAAACAGCTCATAGTTTGATCTTTCAATAAAAAAAAAATGGTCATATTTTGCATAGACTTATTTCAAAATTTAAAATCAAGCAAAGTTCTCATATGAAAGAGTAACAACTAACGATTAACAATTATGCATCCTAGGTGTATTGTTTTGAAAGTTAGAGTGTTACATTTTCGTATTAGAGCAATTCGATTCTCATGGAGCCTGAAGATTGGACTGACTATGCTTCTTAAGTATAATGTGATAGCCATGTCATGCGTAGAGCTTTATTGGTAGAAAAACTATAGGATAAAGATGCATGATTGCTGCAAGTGTGTGTGCCATGATAGCTAGCTCACTTTGCATGAAGTATTGAGCCTGATCACCTAAATGTTTATTGTTTGGTGTGCTTAGGGACTAATGGCACCACCCTAGGGAAATAGGTCTCTGCAGAACTGCAATGACTCCTGGTAGAGAGAAGACATTGCTAACACTCTCCGAGAAGTAGCAAGGGCCATGAGTGATTGGTGGACCACATGGACTGCCACTATGAGGCAAGACTAAGGGCAGATGGGGATGCTACAATTGTGTATTTGGAGATCAAGAAACTTGTTACCCCAGTCAATCGATGCCGCATCATAAAGGATAATAGTAAGAAGTGGTGAATGACTAGAGCTAGAATGTATAAGGGGAAGACAATGCCTTAACCCCAAGGTTCAAGCGCCAAGTGCAAAGGAGGGCTTTTTAGTATGGAGGATTGAGTGGTCTAGAAGGGGAGGAATGCCAAAGGGACCCAGTTATTCCACCTAAGTCCACACATGTTGTTAATTACCTGAGAAATATGAAGAATCATGGTGGTGATCCCTACCTAGCTGATAAGGGAGTATGCTACAAGTATGGCAAACCTGGCCATAAGATTTGTGAGTGCAACGTAAAATCTCCACGGTTGACTGCCTCTTCTAGACCTACGTGTCAAGATCAAGTCTTCATAATCATTGCCAAGGATGCCTTTCATTCTGGTGATCTCACTCAAGGTAAGCATAAATTAGTAGGATTTTAGGTTATACCTCTAATTTTGATGATGTATATAGATTCATATCTTATGATCATGCAAAATCCATGTGACTTCTTTTATTCATGGCCCTTTTTTGATGTGATGGTCTTCTTGCATGTGTCTACACTGAAGTCTTTGGGTGCATTATTTGGTCTTATTCCCATTGTTGAACTTGTTAAAGGTGTCATGATTGCCTAAGTTGCTACTCTTATAGGTGTCGTATTGTCTCTTCCTTCATGTTTGACCTGTCTTCTAGTGGTTAGTTATGGGAATGATTCTGTTAATGATTGGCTTTAGCTTAGCTATGTGCAATCAGGTTTATCACCTTGCATGAATTTCCTTTACTTACAATGATGATAGATCTATTATTCCTAACTTAATTTGCATATTCATTATGGCCTTGTTGTTCTTTTGTAGTGCTTTGCCTCGTGGTCAACCATGTTCAATTAGACTATTTGTTACAATTGCAATCTCATATTGAACTTATCGAGTCTAATTGCTATTTTTGAACTATGTTGTGATAAACTATTGTGGGTCTGGATGCAAGAGATAAGCTATCCTTTTAGTAGGTGAAGTGGAGTTGGAACATGTGTTGAATGAGGTTTTGTGTTGAGAGAGTATTGCCATGTTTCTCCAAGTTAGATACCCAAATTTTTCCTTAGGAGAAAGCTTAAGTCCCCTATAGGTTTATAGCTTGGAAGGTGACTTATGTCCACAACCCTTGTAGGATGCCACCATAAGAGATAGCATAATTCAAAATCTAGTTAAAGGACTATTAGAAAAGAGCAAAACGAAATTAGTTATTGGTTATAAGATATTGATCAATGTAATTTTAAGGAGTAAGTGTCCCTTTTTGCCTAAGTGGATCGACAGTGTAGTAAAGTCATGTTCTTAAGGGCTGATCCGAGGCATGTTAGCAGGTAACAGTGAATGCAATTCCTTTTGTATGGTTTCTTAAGGAAAAAAAAAAGGAAGAGTTTGCAAGAGTTGAAGGAATAAGTTAATCACACCCTCCGTGTTAGTGTATTTGACATTGTTGAGCTATTTGAGAATTTTCATGAAGCCTTGAGAGCAACTTTGGTAGTGATATGATGTAATATAGGAGTATGGAAGAGTAGATGGATAAACCTTGAAATGATCAAGCATAGAGATTGAGCATTGGAAGCCCTTAGATTGGTGGTAAACTGATATGTTCCACAGTAGAAAGACGAGGAATGAAATTGGTTGGAGGCGTCACAATCAAGAATGATTGATAAGCCAAGGGAGATCGCCACAAGAGTAATTGGATACTCTTGATAAGACCTAGGGATCCAAGCAAGAACCAAAGAGACTCTTTTACCAAAAAGGTATTCTGATATGAATTTAGCAAAAATCCCCTCCAAAAGGTGTTTACAAGGTTTACAAACTAGAGTAAAACTCAGCAAGTGGGCTGTAATACTTAGCCCATGATTAAAATCTAAACTAAATAAAATATGAAATTAACAAGTGATGGGCTGTATAAAATTTACAAGCCCAATTACATAATCACAGATTTTATTTAGTAACATAAAAGGCTTAAAAGATGGTGGCAATCCATATAACATCAAGGGTCTTCAAGTAGGATTATGCAATGCATTATTTTGGGCTTCAAGTCTTCCAAATTAAGGGCAGCCTCAAGTGTTGTACAACTTGTTGCAATGTTCCTTTGCCTTCCTAGCCCTTCCTCTTGTCATAGGTCCCCCAAGTCCTCTAAGTGCCTTGTTGTCTTTGTCACTAGCCGTGTCCTCATCATCCCCTCCCTCTTGAAGAGGATTTGACCTCAAATCCAAGGCCTCATCACCTGCATCAAAAAGTGACCAATTAGCAACATTAAAAGTGGCACTGATATTATATTCACTAGGCAAATCAATTTTGTAGGCATTGTCATTGATCCTCTCCAACACTTGGAAAGGACCATCCCCTCTAGGTTGGAGTTTGGACTTCCTTTGTTTAGGGAACCTCTCTTTCCTCATGTGTACCCAAACCCAATCTCTAGGTTCAAATATAACTTTCTTTCTTCCCTTGTCAGCTTGCTTGGCATAGCTCTCAATTTTCTTCTCAATCTGAGCTTTCACACGCTCATGCAGGTTTCTCACATAGTCAGCCTTAGCCTGTGCATCCTTATGCTTAAAGACAATAATATTAGGCATAGGCAATAAATCAAGTGGTGTCATAGGATTAAATCCATAAACAATTTCAGATGGTGAACAATTAGTTGTGCTATGGACAGCCTTATTATAACCAAATTCAACATGAGACAAACATTCTTCCCAAGACTTAAGATTCTTTTTTAAAATAGTCCTAAGCAAAGTGCCTAACATCCTATTCACTACTTCAATTTGCCTATCAGTTTGTGGGTGACAAGTAGTATAGAAAAGTAATATAGTACCAAGCTTACCCCACAATGTTCTCCAAAAGTGACTTAGGAACTTAGTGTCTTTATCACTTACAATGCTCCTAGGTAGCTCATAGAGTCTCACCACTTCCCAAAAAATAAGTCAGCTACATGGTAAGCATCATCAACCTTTTTGCAAGGTATAAAATGTGCCATTTTTGAAAACCTATCCACAACAACAAAAATAGAATCCTTGCCATTCTTTGTTCTAGGCAGCCCCAAAATGAAGTCCATAGATATATCAATCTAAGGAAAATTAGGAACAGGCAGAGGAGTATATAAACCATGTGGCATCACTTTTGATTTTCACAAACAATGCAATGCTCACAATATTTATGCACATCATGTTTCATATGGGGCCAATAAAAATGTTCATGCAATATGTCCAAAGTTTTATTCACCCCAAAATGTCCCATTAATCCTCCCTCATGGGCCTCTTTCACAAGCAAATTTCTTATGGAACACTTAGGCACAAACAATCTTTTTTCTTTAAACAAATATCCATTGTGCCTATAGTAACCATTTTGAGACACATTATCATAAGTAGTATATATCTCAGAAAATTCAGCATCATGCAAATACATTTCTCTCAAAGTCTCAAGCCCAAAAATTTTGGTTTCAAGAGTAGAAAGTAATGCATGCCTCCTAGATAAAGCATCAGCCACTATGTTCACCTTCCCCTTTTTATGCTTAATGACATATGGAAATTGTTTCAAAAACTTAACCCATTTGGCATGCCTTTTATTTAGCTTGCCTTGTCCTTTCAAGTATTTTAAGGACTCATGATATCTATGAATTACAAATTCTTTGGGGAATAAATAATGCTGCCAAGTTTTCAGAGCACACACTAAGGCATATAATTCCTTATCATAAGTGGGATAGTTTAGGGTAGCCCTATTTAACTTCTCACTAAAATAAGCAATTGGATGGCTTTCTTGCATCAAAACAACCCTAATGCCCACATTTGATGCATCACATTCAAGTTCAAAAGATTTAGCAAAATTGGGCAAAGCAAAAATGGGCGCATTAGTTAGCGTATGCTTGAGGATAGCAAAGGCTTGCTCTTGTTTCTCTCCCCATTTGAAACCCATATGCTTTTTAACTATCTCATTAAGAGGCGCAGCCAAGGTGCTAAAGTCCTTAACAAACCTTCTATAGAAACTAGCTAAGCCATGGAAACTTCTCACTTCACTGACATTCTTAGGTGTAGGCCACTCTTGAATGGCCTTAACCTTTTCCTCATCAACTTGCACTCCTTTTTCATTCATAACAAAGCCTAAGAACACTACATGATCAGTGTAACACCCTAGTAGAACCCCACTGTACTTATGTTCACATTTGGATTCTATTAGTTGTCACTTATGCCTTGTATTAATTTTCTTTTGAAATTAACTTAGAAAAATAGTGGAAGTTTTTTTTTCTTTAAATAAATTAATTTTTTGAAAACTTAAGCCTATAACGAGAAGTGAAATACATAGCGCTTTTATAGATAATAATCAAGTTACATTGCGCGCTTAATTAAATAAGCGGAATAAAAGACTAAGTGTAGAACAATTATCATATAAACTGGAATATAATCACTTAATACATAAGTCACAACAGGGCATATATCATACTGATAAGTTATTACAAATAACAATATAAGTTCTACTATTACTAATTGTTTCTCACAAGCTATAATGTAACTAAAGCTCGGAATGCTCCTACTTGAACGGTTTGAAATCTTCACGTGCTACCTCCTTCCTCAGCTACGGCTTCGTTGCTTTAGATGGACACGTCTGTCTCTGGTAATGACAACGGAAAATAAACATAGGAGTGAGAAATACATGATTTCTCAGTAGGAGTTCCTACTTGTACTAAAAGTGTCATCGTTGTCATCCTAGCCACTTCGGGTTTATTATAAAAAGGTGAACAGGTAAGGATTCAATTATCAAATTTTCACAAACGTGATTAGCCGAAGTGCAGTTACTTTTAAACTAATCTTGAACATTAGCAGAAATATCCATTCAGTATTTCATCAAGCATACATATAAGCATATCATGTAAAACCACTAATAAGCAATAATCATTTAGGAGCTGCATGCATTTCATGATTACTCATCCTCAACATTCACTTGTTTAGTGATCAACATATTTCTTAATTACTCACGGGATGAATGCATCAATGCCTTAGACCACCCTAAAAGGGTAATGAGCTCATACCGTGGCCGTCGCCACAACCTTTTTCGGTTTCCTTTCCGTTGCCGTGATCTCAACGGTTTAGGGGGTTAAGCCGTGAGTTTAGCTCAAGTCCACTTTTCCAGACTTTCATTACTACTTTTTCAAACTTTACTTTTATTATTTCCTTTGAAAATGAATGTATGCATATCATCATGTAATTACAATAAATCATGGGCAATCAATCATTCGTCTTCATCATTTCATAACTCATCACCATACATTCACTTTACTATAATTCACTTCATGAAACATGGATAATATCATGTAAATCTCATAGTAAAGATTTTCATAAATGATTCATTTTAAGCAACCAAAGTTATCAAGTTGAGTTCCTAGTGTTCCTAAGAGGTAATGGACGTCTTAGTATTATCTTTTTCTCTTAGTGTTCTTTGTACTCTTAGAATTCCATTAATACATTAATACACTTCAAAATATTATTATAGGTTCTTTATATATTTTTATTATGGTTTTCATATAACTCTTGAAGATTATTATTCTACTTAAATTCTTAAAATTCTCTTTTTACAAGACTTGATTCTTTTATTTATAGTTTTGACATCTTTTAGAAGAAAGTTTATAATTCTCTGTATACTTGTTATCTCAGCTTAGTAAAGGTAGTTCCAAATTCCTAACTCATCAAATTTTAGCATTTACATCTTTGGAATAGTGTAAATCCATTGTAAACCATGCATAGGAGGGTTCCCAGGAAAGAGAGGTGGGTCACAATGGACATGCTTAAATACCAAGTCTTTCCTTAGCCAGAACCTTTCCAAACTGCACTTTCACAGTACACTATCCCGAAATTTATTTCTCATTCTGTATTTACGTGGTACAAAGCTTTATACATAAAATACATGGGTGTATTCCTATATGTGTTAGCTCTCTAACAAAGTTGAAATCAGTCCATTTGCATTTTTCTAGAGTGAGTTACACCTATTTTACTACTACAAGGTCAGATTTAAAATTTCAGTCTTAGGCTCTACTTTAAAAATTTATATCTTGAGCTAGAAAACTCCGTTTTGGGTGATTCTTTTTGGAGAGTGTTTTATGATGCGTCTAGTTTATGGTAAAAATATTTTTATTTCAAGATACTTCATATTTTATGAGTATTAAATTTTGGAACACCTACTGCAAGAAATAGCCAAAAATCCAGCACTTACTATTTTCATGTTTTATGTCACTTATTTTAACACAAGGATCACACAACATATTTCAAGCATCATTTGAGCATGAAAGCAACATAATATCACTTTGGAAGCAGAATGGAACAAGGGGTTTCACAAAATATTTATACAATATCCCCTGGAAACATTTTTATCAACAAACATAAGCTTGATGGCATCCTAACCATGACCAAGGTTAGATGTCATCATGGCTTACACAACCAAAGTGAGGGCTCCTACCTCTTGTGTAGGGTCTAAAAAAAGGTCCTTCTCTTCTTCCTTAAGCTTGAACAAGAGTCCTTGGAGTGGATGACCCTCCTTGAATCTTGGCTCTAGAACTTGAGTGCTTAAGAAAATATTTCTCACTAGAGTTAAAGATTGTAACTCTTGTGAGGGCTAGTGAAAGTTTGGACTTAGGATTTAAGTGTTTGGATGAAGTTTAGAGGATCAAGAGAAGTCTAAGAAGAATGATAGAATAAGAAAGAAAGAACACTTGGGGAGTTTTTGAATTGAAGAGAGTTTGAGGAGTATTTATAGTGGAAAGATTAGAGAAAAAAACAGAAGAAGGAAAGCACTTGGAGCATGATTTATGGAAACATGTTGGCTGAATTTTGAGATGAAAATGCTCCTTGTTTTGTGCAAACATGTTTCCATGTTTTGTGCAAACATGTTTCCATGTTTTGTGCAAAGATGTTAGTGGAGATTTTCTAACCTTTAGTGCATGTATGTGATTCAGAAATGTGTATGATGTATGTGGTTAAATTATTGTGTTATCATCTTAATCCAATGGCTTAGATTCATTCTTGTCTAAAGACAAGTGTAGGGATTTGTGCAAATGGCATTGTAGTAATTTCTTTAACTAAGACAAGGATATTTTTATAATTAGACAATGATAGGTATTCTTGTAATTCCATTCATAGAGTAAGGGTATCTTTGTCATTTAATAAGGCAAGGGTAGTTTGGTAATTTCCTTTACATAGCAAGGGCATTTTCGTAATTTCCACTAAGTGATGGCATTTTCGTAATTCTTTGCATTTTTCTCTAGACATACTTAAGTAGTCTATTTGTTGTGTTTCATAACATTTGTTCAGATTCTTTTGGTTTTGCTATCGATAATTAAGATTAATAATTATCTTAGTTATAAATTTGGGGATATTACATTTCTCCCCTTCTTATTAAAAATTTTGCCCTCAAAATTTGATACCTATGAATAGGTTCGGAAATTCTTTTCGCATATCTTCCTCGAGCTCCCATGTGTGCTCTTCCATTCCATCTTGTCCCCAGGCTACTCGGACCAGAGATACAGATTTGTTTCTCAGCTGCTTGATGCCATGATCCATGATCCTCATCGGTGGTAATTCAAAAGTTAAGTCATCTTTTAATTGTATAGTTTCTGGCTCAAACGCATGACTGGGGTCTGACTGATACTTTCTCAATTGGGACACATGAAAAACATTGTGTAGGTTAGACAAATTTGGAGGTAATGCAATTTGGTAGGCGGAGGGACCTACCTTTTTGAGGATTTGGAAGGGTCCTAAGAATCTAGGGCTTAGTTTTTTGACTTTCATTGCACGACCTATACCTGTGGTAGGAGTAATTCGCAAGAATATGTGTTCTCCTTCTTGAAATTCGAGAGGTTTCTTTCTCTTGTCAGCATAGCTCTTCTGCCTACTCTGAGCAGTGAGGATTCCTTCCCTAATTCTCCTTATTTGTTTGGTTGTCTCTTCTACCAAATTAGGGCCCAAAATACTTTGCTCTCCCGGGTCACACCAACAAAGTGGTGATTGACACTTTCTACCATACAAAGCCTCATAGGGTGCCATCCTAATGCTAGTGTGGTAACTATTATTATATGCAAACTCAATCAATGGAAGTTGTTTGTCCCAACTTTTTGGCTGGTCTAAGACACATGCTCTTAGCATATCCTTAAGGGTTTGAATTGTTCTTTCTGATTGTCCATCAGTTTGAGGGTGATAGGCAGTGCTTAGACACAACATTGAACCAAACGTCTTTTGCAAAGCTCCCCAAAATCTTGAGGTGAACCTTGGATCCCTATCTGAGACAATGGTTTTGGGTACTCCATGGAGCCTTATTATTTCTTGGATGTATAGCTGAGCTAACTTTTCCAAAGGGTAATTTGCTCGAATGGGTAAAAAGTGAGCAGATTTGGTCAATCTATCCACAATTACCCATATGGACTCATGTCCGGTAGGCGTTCTTGGCAATCCCATCACGAAATCCATGGATATTCCTTCCCACTTCCATTCGGGGATTTTGAGAGGTTGCAGCACTCCGGAGGGTTTTTGATTATCTTCACTTTTTGGCATACCAAACATTTTTGCACTATATTTGCTATATCTGCTTTCATCTTTGGCCACCAGAACATCTTTTTTAGGTCATGGTACATCTTGGTTATACCGGGGTGTACACTAAATTGACTCTTGTGGGCTTCTTCCAAAATGCTAGCTCTCAGTCCTTCTTTTGCAGGTACACAGATTCTCTCTTGGTATCTCCACACTCCTTCCTTATCCTGGACAAACTCTTTCAACTTTCCTGCTTCGACAAGGGTTAAGGTTCTAAGGAAATCCTCATCTTCCCTTTGGGCTTGAATTATTTGATCCTTAATGCTACTGGTTACACTTAGCTGGCTTAACCAAATTTGTTCTAAAGTCCCCCTATATCCTAAGTTGAGGTTCCTAAAATCTTCTATCAGCTCATTTTCTTTCACCATGAGCCAAGCAGCATGCAAGGACTTACGACTCAAAGCGTCTACTACCACATTTGCCTTTCCTGGGTGGTAGTTCAACCCAAAGTCATAGTCCTTGTGAAACTCCATCCAACGCCTTTGTCTCATATTGAGTTCCTTTTGGTTGAAGAGGTATTTGGACTTTTGTGGTCAGAAAAGACTTCAAACCTTAGACCATAAAGATGATGTCTCCAGATTTTTAAGGCAAAGACAATAGCCGCTAGCTCTAAGTCATGGGTTGGGTAATTAACTTCATGGGGTTTGAGCTGTCTAGAGGCATAGGCTACTACATTCCTATTTTGCATCAAAACACATCCTAGTCCTCTTCCCGAGGCATCACAATACACCTCAAATTTTTCTTTTGGGTTAGGTAGGATTAGGACAGGGGTAGTGGTCAACTTCTTCTTTAGTTCTTGGAAACTCTCTTCACATTCTGGGCTCCATATAAAAGCTGAATTCTTCCTTGTTAGCTTGGTGAGGGGTAAGGTAATTTGGGAAAAACCTCTAATGAACCTTCGGTAGTAACCGGCTAGCCCTAGAACACTCCTAATCTCCTTCTGATGGTAGGGGTTTCCCATTGTTGGACCACTTCTATCTTACTTGGGTCTACTGCTATTCCCCCATGTGACACTACATGACCTAAGAACTTAACTTCCTTCATCCAAAATTCACACTTGGACAACTTTGCATAAAGTTTCTTGTTCCTCAACACCTCCAACACCACTCGTAAGTGTTCTTCGTGCTCTTCTTCAGTTCTAGAGTAAACTAGAATGTCATCGATGAATACTATTACAAACTTGTCCAAGTATGGTCTAAATATCCTATTCATGTAGTCCATAAACACTGCCGGTGCATTGGTTAACCCAAACGACATCACATCAAACTCATAATGTCCATATCTAGTCCTAAAGGCTGTCTTTGGTATGTCCTCCTCCTTCACTCGAATCTGGTGGTATCCTGATCGCAGATCTATCTTGGAAAACACTTGGGCTCCTCTTAATTGGTCCATGAGGTCATCTATTCTAGGCAAAGGGTATTTATTCTTTATGGTCACTTGGTTTAGCTGCCTATAATCCACACATAACCGCAAGCTCCCATCCTTCTTCTTGACAAATAGCACCGAGCTCCCCATGGTGAAGCACTAGGCCTAATGAATTTCTTCTCTAGTAGCTCCTCTAATTGCTTCTTCAATTACATTAACTCGGCCAGTGGCATCCTATAAGGAGCTATAGATATGGGTCCTATTCCCGGTACCAAATCTATAGAAAACTCAATCTCCCTTTTTGGAGGAAATTCAGGTATGTCATCAGGAAAAACATCTGAGAATTCCTTTACTACAAGGATCTTTTCTAGAGCTTGCTCCACTTCCCTCTCACTTGTCATCAGGAAAACATATCCTCGCTCTTCATTCCTACTATCCCCCATGATAATGGAGTTTAGGTATAGTCGTACCTTTCTATCAAGTTTAGAGGGATTGGGTAAAGATGGTTTGGGAAGAAATACTAGTGACTTATTTGCACAATGTAGTAACACACGGTTAGCCGAAAGCCAATCCATGCCTAAGATTACATCAAAACTAGACAAGGGTAGACAAACTAAATTATGATGAAAAATCCTATCAGTTACCTCAAATTCACAATTTAGGCAGGCTTGATTAGTTCTAACAGTATTTATAGTGGGTGTAGAGATAACTAAGATGATTTTTAAGTCAGATATATACAACCTCAACTTATTAGCACAATCATATGAAATGAATGAATGTGTTGCGCCAGAATCAAACAATACAATTAAGTGTTTTCCATTAATTATACACTTACCTTGAATCAGATCATCGGATTTTGAGGGCATCTCAGCAGTGATAGCAAACACGCGTCCCTGTGCCTTAGGCTTAAGTGTAGAGGACTGATTGAACTTTAGGCACTCTCTAGAATAATGTCCTGCCTGTCCACACCGATAACAAACATTCTTACCAAATCTGCATTCCCCTCCATGTATCTTTCCACAAATGGCACAAGGGGGTCTAGTCATAGGTTCAGGGACAGCAGCCATCCTAGGTCGATTAACAGCTTGTGTCTTAGGTTGATTCATCATAGGGTGTTGGGGTTGTTTCCCTTTAAATCCACCTCCTTGGTAGGGTTTCTTGTAAGGGGGTGGGAACCCTCGGTGACCTTGTTGAGCAGACCTCTTCCTATTCTCTTCAACTCGGTGGGCAACTAGCTGGCGATTGCAACTCTCAGCCACTTGGCTTTTGCTGACTAAAGATGCATAGTCAGTGACCTCCAGTGGAGCCACAGATGCCAAAATGTCTGGCCTTAAACCACTCTCATATTTCATGCATTTCCAAGCCTCGTTGGGATCCCTTTGGTAGCTAGTTGAGTGTTTGATCAGTTCTTCAAACTTAGCTGTGTACTCAGCCACACTTCGATTTCCCTGTGTCAGCAATAGAAATTCTACTTCCTTTGCCTTCTTAACCGGATCTGGAAAATATTTCTTATGGAACGTGGCATAGAAGACCTCCCACGTAATCTGTATGTCAGCATTTTCAAGCAAGCCCTTTGCACACTTCCACCACGCGGCAGCCTTTCCTTTCAGCATATAAGTAGAGAATGCCACCTTTTGTTCATCAGAGCATTCTACCACTGAGAAAACCTTCTCTATCTCTTGAATCCATATGTCAGCTATTTCGGGGTTAGTTGTCCCTTTGAATTCTGGAGGTCCAGCCCTCTTGAATTCTGAGAATTTTCCATGTTCTTGATTCCCAACTCACTCCTCTGACCACCTATTCATCTGCTCCATCATCACTGTTGCTTGTGCTTGCATAGCCCTAGCCATGCGTACGTCTGTTTGCTGCCATTAGTTCCTAGACACACTAAACAACAGTCATCGAGTTGATCAGGCTCAATACTATAGCTAAGCATGGTAGCAACTATGGCAGTATCACAAGATGATCATGCATTTCTAAATCCTATACCCCATTATACAGATAAGATTAATAGCATGATATCATAGACAGAAGCATAGTCAGTCCATTCCTCAGGCTTAAATGGGATGAACTGCTCTATACCATAACGTAACACCCTAATAGAACCCCACTGTGCTTAAGTTCACATTTGGATTCTATTAGTTGTCACTTTTGCCTTGTATTTATTTTCTTTTGAAATTAACTTAGAAAAATAGTGGAAGTTTTATTTTTCTTTAAATAAATTAATTTTTTGAAAACTTAAGCTTGTAACAAGAAGTGAAATACATAGCGCTTTTATAGATAATAATCAAGTTACATTGTGCACTTAATTAAATAAGCGGAATAAGAGACTAAGTGTAGAACTATTATCACATAAACTGGAATATAATCACTTAATACATAAGTCACAACAGGGCATATATCATACTGATAAGTTATTACAAATAACAATATAAGTTCTACTATTACTAATTGTTTCTCACAAACTATAATGTAACTAAAGCTCGGAATGCTCCTACTTGAACGGTTTGAAATCTTCACGTGCTGCCTCCTTCCTCAGCTACAGCTTCGTTGCTTTAGGTGGACACGTCTATCTCTGGTAACGACAACGGAAAATAAACATAGGAGTGAGAAATACATTATTTCTCAGTAGGAGTTCCTACTTGTACTAAAAGTGTCATCGTTGTCGTCCCAGTCACTTCGGGTTTATTATAAAAAGGTGAACAGATAAGGATTCAATTATCAAACTTTCACAAACGTGATTAGCCGAAGTGCAGTTACTTTTAAACTAATCTTGAACATTAGTAGAAATATCCATTCAGTATTTCATCAAGCATACATATAAGCATATCATGTAAAACCACTAATAAGCAATAATCATTTAGGAGCTGCATGCATTTCATGATTACTCATCCTCAACATTCACTTGTTTAGTGATCAACATATTTCTTAATTACTCACGGGATGAATGCATCAATGCCTTAGACCACCCTAAAAGGGTAATGAGCTCATACCGTGGCCGTCGCCACAACCTTTTTTGGTTTCTTTTCCGTTGCCGTGATCTCAACGGTTTAGGGGGTTAAGCCGTGAGTTTAGCTCAAGTCCACTTTTCCAGAATTTCATTGCTACTTTTTCAAACTTTACTTTTATTATTTCCTTTGAAAATGAATGTATGCATATCATCATGTAATCACAATAAATCATGGGCAATCAATCATTCATCTTCATCATTTCATAACTCATCACCATACATTCACTTTACTATAATTCACTTCATGAAACATGGATAATATCATGTAAATCTCATAGTAAAGATTTTCATAAATGATTCATTTTAAGCAACCAAAGTTATCAAGTTGAGTTCCTAGTGTTCCTTGTAACACCCTAATAGAACCCCATTGTGCTTAAGTTCACATTTGGACTCTATTAGTTATCACTTATGCCTTACATTTATTTTCTTTTGAAATTAACTTAGAAAAATAGTGGAAGTTTTTTTTTTCTTTAAATAAATTAATTTTTTTGAAAACTTAAGCCTGTAACGATAAGTGAAATACATAGCGCTTTTATAGATAATAATCAAGTTACATTGTGCACTTAATTAAATAAGCGGAATAAGAGACTAAGTGTAGAACTATTATCACATAAACTGGAATATAATCACTTAATACATAAGTCACAACAGGGCATATCATACTGATAAGTTATTACAAATAACAATATAAGTTCTACTATTACTAATTTTTTTCTCACAAACTATAATGTAACTAAAGCTCGGAATGCTCCTACTTGAACGGTTTGAAATCTTCACGTGCTACCTCCTTCCTCAGCTGACTTCGTTTGCTTTAGGTGGACACGTCTGTCTCAGTAACGACAACGGAAAATAAACATAGGAGTGAGAAATACATGATTTCTCGAGAGGAGTTCCTACTTGTACTAAAAGTGTCATCGTTGTCGCCCTAGTCACTTCGGGTTTATTATAAAAAGGTGAGCAGTAAGGATTCAATTATCAAACTTTCACAAACATGATTAGCCGAAGTGCAGTTACTTTTAAACTAATCTGAAACATTAGCAGAAATATCCATTCAGTATTTCATCAAGCATACATATAAGCATATCATGTAAAACCACTAATAAGCAATAATCATTTAGGAGCTGCATGCATTTCATGATTAATCATCCTCAACATTCACTTGTTTAGTGATCATCATCTTTCATTTATGTCATCAACATATTTCTTAATTACTCACGGGATGAATGCACCAATGCCTTAGACCACCCTAAAGGGTAATGAGCTCATACCGTGGCTGTCACCACAACCTTTTTGGTTTCATTCCGTTGCCGTGATCTCAACGGTTTAGGGGGTTAAGCCGTGAGTTTAGCTCAAGTCCACTTTTCCAGACTTTCATTGCTACTTTTTCAAACTTTACTTTTATTTTCTTTCCGTTGCCGTAATCTCAATGGTTAAGAGTGAGCTTAGCTCGAGTCCACTTTTCCAGACTTTCATTGCTAATTTCCCAGGCTTTTACTTTTATTATTTCCTTTGAAAATGAATGTATGCATATCATCATGTAATCACAATAAATCATGGGCAATCAATCATTCATCCTCATCATTTCATAACTCATCACCATACATTCACATTAGTATAATTCACTTCATGAAACATGGATAATATCATGTAAATCTCATAGTAAAAATTTTCATAAATGATTCATATTAAGCAACCAAAGTTATCAAGTTGAGTTCCTAGTGTTCCTAAGAGGTAATGGATGTCTTAGTATTATCTTTTTCTCTTAGTGTTCTTTGTACTCTTAGCATTCCATTAATACATTAATATACTTCAAAATATTATTATAGGTTCTTTATATATTATTATTATGGCTTTCATATAACTCTTGAAGATTATTATTCTACTTAAATTCTTAAAATTCTCTCTTTACAAGACTTGATTCTTTTATTTATAGTTTTGACATCTTTTAGAAGAAAGTTTATAATTCTCTATATACTTGTTATCTCAGCTTAGTAAAGGTAGTTCCAAATTCCTAACTCATCAAATTTTAGCATTTACATCTTTGGAATAGTGTAAATCAACTGTAAACCATGCATAGGAAGGTTCCCAGGAAAGAAAGGTGGGTCACAATGGACATGCTTAAATACCAAGTCTTTCCTTAGCCAGAACCTTTCCAAACTGCACTTTCACAGTACACTATCCCGAAATTTATTTCTCATTCTGTATTTACGTGATACAAAGATTTATACATAACATACATGGGTGTATTCCTATATGTGTTAGCTCTCCAAAAAAGTTGAAATCAGTCCATTTGCATTTTTCTAGAGTGAGTTACACCTATTTTACTACTACAAGGTCAGATTTAAAGTTTCAGTCTTAGGCTCTACTTTAAAAATTTATATCTTGAGCTAGAAAACTCCGTTTTGGGTGATTCTTTTTGGAGAGTGTTCTATAATGAGTCTAGTTTATATTAAAATTATTTTAATTTCGAGATACTTGATATTTTATGAACAGTAGCTTTCAAATTACCTGCTACCAGAAACAACTAGAAATTCCAGCACCTACCATTTTCATGTCTTAAGTTACCTTTATTAAATCAGGTTTCTCATACAATCTTTTCAAGTTATATTTGAGTTTGATAACATCATAAGGGTACTCATAACAGGATAGAACATGTCATATTTCTAAAAATATATTTTTCAAATAATCATTTAAAACATTTGACAATAACTCAAACTTGAGGCATTCTATCAAGGTTAGAAGCCAACAATGCTTGAACAATTAAAGATGAAGCTCCTACCTCTTGTGTAGGGTCTAAAAAGGGTCCTTCTCTTCTTTCTTAAGCTTTGAACAAGAGTCTTTGGAGTGGATGACCCTCCTTGAATCTTGGCTCTAGAACTTGAATGCTTAAGAAAATATTTCTCACTAGAGTTAAAGATTTTAACTCTTGTGAGGGCTAGTGAAAGTTTGGACTTAGGATTGAAGTGTTTGGATGAAGTTTAGAGGATCAAGAGAAGTCTTTGAAGAACATAAGAAGAATGATAGAATAAGAAAGAAAGAACACTTAGGGAGTTTCTGAATTGAAGAGAGTTTGAGGAGTATTTATAGTGGAAAGATTAAAGAAAAAAACAGAAGAAGGAAAGCACTTGGAGCATGATTTATGGAAACATGTTGGCTGAATTTTGGGATGAAAATGCTCCTTGTTTTGTGCAGACATGTTTCCATGTTTTGTGCAGACATGTTGGATGAAAATGCTCCATGTTTTGTGCAAACATGCTTCCATGTTTTATGCAAACATGTTTCCATGTTTTATGCAAACATGTTAGATGAAAATGCTCCATGTTTTGTGCAAAGATGTTAGTGGAGATTTTCTAACCTTTAGTGCATATATGTGATTCAGAAATGTGTATGATGTATGTGGTTAAATTATTGTGTTATCATCTTAATCCAATGGCTTAGATTCATTCTTGTCTAAAGACAAGTCTAGGGATTTGTGAAAATGGCATTGTAGTAATTTCTTTAACTAAGACAAGGATATTTTTGTAATTAGACAATGATAGTGGTATTTTTGTAATTCCATTCATAGAGTAAGGGTATCTTTGTCATTTAATAAGGCAAGGGTAGTTTGGTAATTTCCTTTACATAGCAAGGGCATTTTCGTAATTTCCACTAAGTGATGGCATTTTCGTAATTCTTTGCATTTTTCTCTAGACATACTTAAGTAGTTTATTTGTTGTGTTTCATAACATTTGTTCAGTTTCTCTTGGTTTTGCTATCGCTAATTAATATTTATCTTAGTTATAAATTTGGGGATGTTACATTTCTCCCCTTCTTATTAAAAATTTTGCCCTCAAAATTTGATACCTGTGAATAGGTTCGGAAATTCTTTTCGCATATCTTTCTCGAGCTCCCATGTGTGCTCTCCCATTCCATCTTGTTCCCAGGCTACTCGGACCAGAGATACAGATTTGTTTCTCAGCTGCTTGATGCCATGATCCACGATCCTCATCGGTGGTAATTCAAAAGTTAAGTCATCTTTTAATTGTATAGTTTCTGGCTCAAACACATGACTGGGGTCTGACTGATACTTTCTCAATTGGGACACATGAAAAACATTGTGTAGGTTAGACAAATTTGGAGGTAATGCAATTTGGTAGGCGGAGGGACCACCTTTTTGAGGATTTGGAAGGGTCCTAAGAATCAAGGGCTTAGCTTTTTGACTTTCATTGCACGACCTATACCTGTGGTAGGAGTAATTCGCAAGAATATGTGTTCTCCTTCTTGAAATTCGAGAGGTTTCCTTTTCTTATCAGCATAGCTCTTCTGCCTACTCTGAGCAGTGAGGATTCCTTCCCTAATTCTCCTTATTTGTTTGGTTGTCTCTTCTACCAAATCAGGGCCCAAAATACTTTGCTCCCCCAGGTCACACTAACAAAGTGGTGATTGACACTTTCTACCATACAAAGCCTCATAGGGTGCCATCCCAATGCTAGTGTGGTAACTATTATTATATGCAAACTCAATCAATGGAAGTTGTTTGTCCCAACTTTTTGGCTGGTCTAAGACACATGCTCTTAGCATATCCTCAAGGGTTTGAATTGTTCTTTCTGATTGTCCATCAGTTTGAGGGTGATAGGCAATGCTTAGACACAACCTTGAACCAAACGTCTTTTGCAAAGCTCCCCAAAATCTTGAGGTGAACCTTGGATCCCTATCTGAGACAATGGTTTTGGGTACTCCATGGAGCCTTATTATTTCTTGGATGTATAGCTGAGCTAACTTTTCCAAAGGGTAATTTACTCGAATGGGTAAAAAGTGAGCAGATTTGGTCAATCTATCCACAATTACCCATATGGACTCATGTCCGGTAGGCGTTCTTGGCAATCCCATCATGAAATCCATGGATATTCCTTCCCACTTCCATTCGGGGATTTCGAGAGGTTGCAGCACTCCGGAGGGTTTTTGATTATCTTCACTTTTTGGCATACCAAACATTTTTGCACTATATTTGCTATATCTGCTTTCATCTTTGGCCACCAGAACATCTTTTTTAGGTCATGGTACATCTTGGTTATACCGGGGTGTACACTAAATTGACTCTTGTGGGCTTCTTCCAAAATGCTAGCTCTCACCCTTCTTTGCAGTACACAGATTCTCTCTTGGTATCTCCACACTCCTTCCTTATCCTGGACAAACTCTTTCAACTTTCCCCGCTTGACAAGGGTTAAGGTTCTAAGGAAATCCTCATCTTCCCTTTGGGCTTGAATTATTTGATCCTTAAAGCTACCGGTTACACTTAGTGCTTAACCAAATTTGTTCTCAAGTCCCCTATATCCTAAGTTGAGGTTCCTAAAATCTTCTATCAGCTCATTTTCTTTCACCATGAGCCAAGCGAGATGCAAGGACTTACGACTCAAAGCGTCTACTACCACATTTGCCTTTCCTGGGTGGTAGTTCAACCCAAAGTCATAGTCCTTGAGAAACTCCATCCAACGCCTTTGTCTCATATTGAGTTCCTTTTGGTTGAAGAGGTATTTCAGACTTTTGTGGTCAGAAAAGACTTCAAACCTTAGACCATAAAGATGATGTCTCCAGATTTTTAAGGCAAAGACAATAGCCGCTAGCTCTAAGTCATGGGTTGGGTAATTAACTTCATGGGGTTTGAGCTGTCTAGAGGCATAGGCTACTACATTCCTATTTTGCATCAAAACACATCCTAGTCCTCTTCCCGAGGCATCACAATACACCTCAAATTTTTCTTTTGGGTCAGGTAGGATTAGGACAGGGGTAGTGGTCAGCTTCTTCTTTAGTTCTTGGAAACTCTCTTCACATTCTGGGCTCCATATAAAAGCTAAATTCTTCCTTGTTAGCTTGGTGAGGGGTAAGGTAATTTGGGAAAAACCTCTAATGAACCTTCGGTAGTAACCGGCTAGCCCTAGAAAACTCCTAATCTCCTTCACAGTGGTAGGGGTTTCCCATTGTTGCACCGCTTCTATCTTACTTGGGTCTACTGCTATTCCCCCATGTGACACTACATGACCTAAGAACTTAACTTCCTTCATCCAAAATTCACACTTAGACAACTTTGCATAAAGTTTCTTGTTCCTCAACACTTCCAACACCACTCATAAGTGTTCTTCGTGCTCTTCTTCAGTTCTAGAGTAAACTAGAATGTCATCGATGAATACTATTACAAACTTGTCCAAGTATGGTCTAAATATCCTATTCATGTAGTCCATAAACACTGCCGGTGCATTGGTTAACCCAAATGACATCACATTAAACTCATAATGTCCATATCTAGTCCTTAAATTCTTAAAATTCTTAAAATTCTTAAAATTCTCTTTTTACAAGACTTGATTCTTTTATTTATAGTTTTGACATCTTTTAGAAGAAAGTTTATAATTCTCTGTATACTTGTTATCTCAGTTTAGTAAAGGTAGTTCCAAATTCCTAACTAATCAAATTTTAGCATTTACATCTTTGGAATAGTGTAAATCCATTGTAAACCATGCATAGGAGGGTTTTCAGGAAAGAGAGGTGGGTCACAATAGACATGCTTAAATACCAAGTCTTTCCTTAGCCTGAAGCTTTCCAAACTGCACTTTCACAGTACACTATCCCGAAATTTATTTCTCATTCTGTATTTACGTGGCACAAAGCTTTATACATAACATACATGGGTGTATTCCTATATGTGTTAGCTCTCCAACAAAGTTGAAATTAGTCCATTTGTATTTTTCTAGAGTGAGTTACACCTATTTTACTACTACAAGGTCAGATTTAAAGTTTCAGTCTTAGGCTCTACTTTAAAAATTTATATCTTGAGCTAGAAAACTCCGTTTTTGGTGATTCTTTTTGGAGAGTGTTTTATGATGCGTCTAGTTTATGGTAAAAATATTTTTATTTCAAGATACTTCATATTTTATGAGTATTAAATTTCGGAACACCTACTGCAAGAAATAGCCAAAAATCCAGCACTTACTATTTTCATGTTTTATGTCACTTATTTTAACACAAGGATCACACAACATATTTCAAGCATCATTTGAGCATGAAAGCAACATAATATCACTTTGGAAGCAGAATGGAACAAGGGGTTTCACAAAATATTTATACAATATCCCCTGGAAACATTTTTATCAACAAACATAAGCTTGATGGCATCCTAACCATGAGCAAAGTTAGATGTCATCATGGCTTACACAACCAAAGTGAGGGCTCTTACCTCTTGCGTAGGGTCTAAAAAAAGGTCTTTCTCTTCTTCCTTAAGCTTGAACAAGAGTCCTTGGAGTGGATGACCCTCCTTGAATCTTGGTTCTAGAACTTGAGTGCTTAAGAAAATATTTCTTACTAGAGTTAAAGATTGTAACTCTTGTGAGGGCTAGTGAAAGTTTGGACTTAGGATTTAAGTGTTTGGATAAAGTTTAGAGGATCAAGAGAAGTCTAAGAAGAATGATAGAATAAGAAAGAAAGAACACTTAGGGAGTTTCTGAATTGAAGAGAGTTTGAGGAGTATTTATAGTGGAAAGATTAGAGAAAAAATGTAAGAAGGAAAGCACTTGGAGCATGATTTATGGAAACATGTTGGTTGAATTTTGGGATGAAAATGCTCCTTGTTTTGTGCAAACATGTTTCCATGTTTTGTGCAAACATGTTGGATGAAAATGCTCCATGTTTTGTGCAAACATGTTTTCATGTTTTGTGCAAAGATGTTAGTGGAGATTTTCTAACCTTTAGTGCATGTATGTGATTTAGAAATGTGTATGATGTATGTGGTTAAATTATTGTGTTATCATCTTAATCCAATGGCTTAGATTCATTCTTGTCTAAAGACAAGTGTAGGGATTTGTGCAAATGGCATTGTAGTAATTTCTTTAACTAAGACAAGGATATTTTTGTAATTAGACAATGATAGGTATTCTTGTAATTCCATTCATAGAGTAAGGGTATCTTTGTCATTTAATAAGGCAAGGGTAGTTTGGTAATTTCCTTTACATAGCAAGGGCATTTTCGTAATTTCCACTAAGTGATGGCATTTTCGTAATTCTTTGCATTTTTCTCTAGACATACTTAAGTAGTCTATTTGTTGTGTTTCATAATATTTGTCCAGATTCTTTTGGTTTTGCTATCGATAATTAAGATTAATATTTATCTTAATTATATATTTGGGGATGTTACATAGGGGGTTAAGCCGTGAGTTTAGCTCAAGTCCACTTTTCCAGACTATCATTGCTACTTTTTTCAGGTTTTACTTTTATTCTCACTGAGTGAAATCATCAATACCTTAATCTTCAAAGAGGATTAAGCAGTGAGTTGGTGTATTTATTATTTCATTTGAAACATGAATGTATGCACATTAGTAAATCATGGCACAGTCAATTATTTTATCATTATCATTTCATATCTCATCAATACATTCACATTTTTGTATATCACTTCATGTAACATAGACAATATCATGTAAATCTCATAGTAAACATTCTCATAGATAATTCATATTAAGCAACCTAAGTTATCAAGTTAGGTCTTTAGTGTTCCTAATAGGTTATGAATATCTTGGTATTATCTTTTTCTCTTAGTCTTCTTTGTACTCTTAGTATTTCCATTAATACATTAATACCCTTTAAGATATTTTTAGAGGTTCTTTATATATTTTTATTATGACTTTTATATATATCTCCTAAAGATTATTATTCTACTTAAATCCTTAAAATTATCTCTTTACAAGACTTGAATCTTTTATTTAGAGTTCTGACATCTTTTAGAATAAAATTTGTAGCACTAACATCTTAGATTAGTGTAAATCAACTGTAATTGTGCATAGTAAGATTCCCAGGAAAGAGAGGTGGGTCACAATGGACACGCTTAAATACCAAGTCTTTCCTTAGCCAGAACCTTTCTAAATTGCACTCTCACAGTATCACGCTACCTTCAAGACTTTCTCAGCACACTGTCCCGAAATTATATCTCTCATTCTGTATTTTCGTGGTGTACAAATTTATGCATAGCATACATAAGTGTGTTTGTAGATGTGTTAGCTTTTCCACAAAGTTGAAATCAATCCATTTGCATTTTTCTAGATTGAGTTATACCTATTTTACTACTACAAGGTCAGATTAAGAGTTTCAGTCTTATGCTCTACTTTAAAAATTTATATCTTGGGCTAGGAAACTCCGTTTTAGGTGATTCATTTTGGAGAGTGTTCTACAATGAGTCTAGTTTATAATAAAAATATTTTCATTTCGAGATCCTTCATATTTTATGAACACTAATTTTCAAAGTAACTACTGCCAGAAATAACTAGAAATTCCAGCACCTACCATGTTCATGTCTTAAGTTATCTTTATTAACTCAAGTTTCACATACAATCTTTTAAGTTATATTTGAGTTTGATAACATCATAAAAGTACTCATAGCAGAATATAACATGTTGTGTTTTCTAAAAATATAATTACTCAAAACTTTTGACAATAACTCAAGTTTGAGGCATTCTATCCATGAGCAAAGTTAGAAGCCAACAATACTTGAACAAATAAAGAAGAAACTCCTACCTCTTGTGTAGGGTCTAAAAAGGGTCCTTCTCTTCTTCCTTAAGCTTTGAACAAGAGTCTTTGGAGTGGATGACCCTCCTTGAATATTGGCTCTAGAACTTGAGTGCTTAAAAAAATATTTCTCACTAGAGTTAAATATTGTAACTCTTGTGAGGGCTAGTGAAAGTTGGACTTAGGATTGAAGTGTTTGGATGAAGTTTAGAGGATCAAGAGAAGTCTTTGAAGAACATAAGAAGAATGATAGAATAAGAAAGAAAGAACACTTAGGGAGTTTCTGAATTGAAGAGAGTTTGAGGAGTATTTATAGTGGAAAGATTAGAGAAAAAAATAGAAGAAGGAAAACACTTGGAGCATGATTTATGGAAACATGTTGGCTGAATTTTGGGATGAAAACTCCTTGTTTTGTGCAAACATGTTTCCATGTTTTATGCACACATGTTGGATGAAAATGCTCCATGTTTTGTGCAAACATGTTTCCATGTTTTGTGCAAACATGTTGGATGAAAATGCTCCATGTTTTGTGCAAAACATGTTTCCATGTTTTGTACAAAGATGTTAGTGGAGATTTTCTAACCTTTAGTGCATGTATGTGATTCAGAAATGTGTATGATGTATGTGGTTAAATTATTGTGTTATCATCTTAATCCAATGGCTTAGATTCATTCTTGTCTAAAGACAAGTGTAGAGATTTGTGCAAATGGCATTGTAGTAATTTCTTGAACTAAGACAAGGATATTTTTGTAATTAGACAATGATAGTGGTATTCTTGTAATTCCATTCATAGAGTAAGGGTATCTTTGTCATTTAATAAGGCAAGGATAGTTTGGTAATTTCCTTTACATAGCAAGGGCATTTTCGCAATTTCTACTAAGTGATGGCATTTTCGTAATTCTTTGCATTTTTCTCTAGACATACTTAAGTAGTCTATTTGTTGTGTTTCATAACATTTGTCCAGATTCTCTTGGTTTTGCTATTGATAATTAAGATTAATATTTATCTTAGTTATAAATTTGGGGATGTTACAATCGGTGCAAAAAGTGCATTTCTCAAGATTAGCATACAATTTTTCTGTTCTAAGCACATGCATGACAGCCCTCAAATGTTCAATATGCAAGTCAAAACTAGTGCTATAAATCAGAATGTCATCAAAGTAAACAACAACAAACTTGCCAATAAAATCTTTTAAGACATGGTTTATTAATCTCATAAAAGTGCTTGGGGCATTAGTTAGCCTAAAAGGCATAACCAGTCACTCATAGAAACCATACTTAGTTTTAAAGACAGTTTTCCATTCATCCCCTTCCCTTATCCTAATCTACCCACTTTTTAAATCAATTTTAGAAAAATAACAGGCATTATACAATTCATCAAGAAGGTCATCTAACCTGGGAATAGGGTGTTGGTACTTGACTCTTATGTTGTTGATTGCTCTACAATCACTGCACATCCTCCAAGTCCCATTCTTTTTAGGCACCAGAATCATTGGAACAGCACACGGACTCAAGCTTTCTTGTAGCCAACCTTTTGCCATCAACTCCTCAACTTGCTTTTGTATTTCTTTGGTCTCTTGAGGATTGCTCCTATAAGCTGGCCGATTGGATAAAGATGCACCAGAGATGAGATCAATATGATGATCAATCCCTCTCAAAGGTGGCAATCCGGTTGGAACCTCCTTCGGAAATATGTCCTTGTATTCCTACAAAAGAAACTCAACACTAGCATGGAAAACACTTTTATTAGAGTTATCAACAGTTAAAATATTTTTTTTTCAATAAAGTAAATAAAGTGGCTTGTTGGCAAGAAGCAGCTTCTTCACCTCACTTTCTTTTACTAAATAACTCTATTTGTTTTCTCTCAAGTGTTTCACTCAATCCCACATGTGTTTCACTCTTTTTCTTTCCACTCTTTTTTTTATCAAGTGTTTCACTTTTTTGTGTGTCACTCATCTCTTTTCTCTCTTGCACTCTCTTTTCTCTCAATTTTATTTGATCCTCACACACCTCTCTAGGAGATAAAGGTTTGAGTATAATTTTCCTCCCATTATGCATGAAAGAAATCTTGTTTGTGAACCCATCATGAACAGCTTTGGTGTCATATTGCCACGGCTTCCCCAAGAGAATATGGCTTGTCTCCATTGGAACCACATCACATATCACTTTGTCATTGTATTGTCCCATGGACATGTGCAGTTCCACTTGCTTGCTCACGGTCATCTCTCCATCTTCACTAAGCCATTGGAGTTTGTATGGCCTAGGATATGGCTTGGTCTCCAAATTTAATTTGGACACTAATCTAGAGCTGGCCACATTGGTGCAACTCCCTCCATCCAAAATCAAAGAACATAGTTTCCCATTGATTGAACACCTAAAGTGAAAAATGTTCTCTTTTTGGGAATCATCAAGAGCTTGCATCTGACTTCCAAGCATCCTCCTAATCATTAATAAATCTCCTTCTTTGGCCTCCACAATGATCTCCTCATCCATCTCTACCTCTTCCTCGGCTTCACTAGGTGAAGACTCATTGGTAATTTCTCCATTCTCCTTAAGTAACATAGTCTTCTTGGTTGGACATGCCAAAGCTATGTGACCTCTCCCCAAACATTTGAAGCATTTTATCTCACTACTCCTTGTCCTTTTGGGGGTCTCATTGGACTTGAATTGAGTCCTTTGAGATGCAATAGTAGCCTCCCTATCTTCATTCACATTGGCTCTAATAAAAAACATCTCCATTTCCTTGTAATATTCATAAATACTCCTACTACCTTGTGTGAGTCTTTGGAGCTTGTTATGAAGGTCCCTATGATAATAGGAAGGGACAAATCTTCATCTCATCAACCTCTTCATTTCAACCCAAGTATCCACCAAAGGTTCTTCATATCTAAGTCGCTCTTTTTGCAGTTGGTTCCACCAAATAAGAGCATAGTCCGTGAATTCCATGGCTACCACCTTTACTTTCTTTTCTTCAATGTAATTGTTGTATGAGAACAGCTGCTCAATTTTCATCTCCCACTCAAGATAAGCCTCTGGATCACTTTTCCCTTTGAAAGGTGGAATATTAAGCTTCACTCCCTCAATTTGATCCTCTATAGCATCACCCTCATTGTCTCTTCTCCTCCTTCCATCAATCTTCTTTCTACCTCCATAATCATCATGAGGTTCTTGATTTTCTAACCGCTCAATTCTCTCATATAACTCCTCTGTATGCTCACTCATCATCTTTTGCATTTGAGCTATAATAGCCTCCACTAACAATCTGTTATTTCCTTGAGGAGGAGGGGTACCATCACCACCTGTTCTTGCCATAATTCAAGTAAAAGAAAAAGAATTAAAAGCAATAGGACCTCACCACACTTCTTACGTGTTTGCACTCTTAGAGATGTATCACTCGTGTTTTGTTGCTCTCTAATAGGCTTTTGTGTAAAGTTCTCTCTTGCCTTTTACCATTCAAGTGGCTCTTGTAGGTTCTTAAATGGAATCATAGGTCAATTCAAAGAGAAACTCCAACAACCCCAATGTTAAATCACAAAACAACAAGAGGTTAAACAAAAAGAGAACTCTAAGACAAGCAAGAAAAACTAAACAAGGATAAGCAAACTCAAATCAGAGGCAAAAAATAGATAAGAATAAGGTAAAGGTTTTAAGAATGAATGAAACAAGCCACTGTTCTAACCCCCTCTATTTTTTTTTATCAAATTCTATTTTTTTTAATCTGTTCTTGATGATTGTAGATGAACAGAATAAATGAAATCACATCAAAACAAGCACATATCTAACAACTAAACATCAAACGAACAAAGCCTAGAAAAATTAAAATGAAATAATTCCCAAGAACATCAAGAACACATGATGAACATTCTGCACCCTTTTGTGTTTTTTTTTTTTTTTTTGACCCACTGATCCAATGTAACATCAAATAAAGACCAAAATGGAAACTAGAAGAACATCACAAAATTAAGCAAAAAGATGAATCAAACAAGGACTCAAAAACAAATTTGCAGAATTGCTCCAATCTAAGCTCATAAAAAAAAACTCACTGTATCTCAAGCTAGAAAATTCATATTGCAACGATTCCAAAACGAGGTGAAAACTGACACTCCGAAATTCAGAAATGACCCAAGAAACACTGAAATATGATATGTATAACTCCATATATGAACCAAGAAAAACTTATCAATTTTGCAGAATTTGAACCTCTTTCTGATACCAAATGATATGTTCCAGAATAGAAAGATGAGGAATGAAATTAGTTGGAGGCGCCACAATCAAGAATGATTGATAAGCCAAGGGAGATCGCAGCAAGAGTAATTGGATACTCTTGATAAGACCTAGGGTTCCAAGCAAGAACCAAAGAGACTCTTTTACCAAAAAGGTATTTTGATATGAATTTAGCAAAAACCCCCTCTAAAAGGTGTTTACAAGCTTTATAAACTAGATAAAATACTTAGCCCATGATTAAAATCTAAACTAAATAAAATATGAAATTAACAAGTGATAGGCTGTATAAAATTCACAAGCCCAATTACATAATCACAGATTTTATTTAGTAACGTAAAAGGCTTAAAAGATGGTGGCAGTCCATATAACATCAAGGGTCTTCAAGTGGGACTATGCAATGCACCATTTTGGGCTTCAAGTCTTCCAAATTAGGGACAATCTCAAGAATTGTTGCTACAACTTATTGCAATGCTCCTTTGCCTTCCGAGCCCTTCCTCTTGTTATAGGTCCCCCAAGTCCTCTAAGTGCCTTTTTGTCCTTGCCGCTAGCCATGTGCTCATCATAAACCCTTGGAATTTCAGAGAAAGAAGTAGGAAAAAGAATAAGGAGTGAGGCCCTTATTTCCTAAACCAGATAGGAAAGTGATGTGGATTGAAGAAGAAAAGCTCGTAGATTTCCCTAAAAGAGAAAACTTTCCCTAGAAACCACCCCTACAAGAAGTCTAGGATGAGCACAAGAGTTGAGATGTTAAGTTTTGGATTCCTTGACCTATTCTAAATCAAGAAAAATGTCAAGTCAGTTGGCTATCGAATGGTCTTGTCCCTATATCTGTCAAACCTTCGAGGATATCTTCCATGTGTCTCGATTAGGAAATGTGATTCCAACCCCAATTATGTCTTAAGCTGAGGAAAGTACAGTTAAGAGAGGATTTGAACCCTTGATGTCGCGATTCGTACATGGAGACATCACACAACTAAGGAAATCAAGGCAGTAGAAATGGAGAGAGCAACATGTAGGAAAATATATGCAGAAAGATTTATCCAGGAACTATAACACTCTAATATTTAACCCAACATGCCTAGGACATATTTAAGTTAATTATTATTTATTACTCTTTTGTTCCAGTTCTTGATTTAGGCTTTTAGAAATACTTTAGTTAAAAAATGGTAAATTTTTTTATTTTGAGACTTAAACCAAAACATGAGCCATGCATACTAAATAAAACACAACATTCGTCTTACATATAGGAGAGAAAGCTTAAAACATCTCACAAGCATACACAAGATACAAGTACCACAATATCATAAGCATAATCATATCATCATGTATTTATATGTCATCTAATTAACCGTTCCCCATCACACAACAAAATATACATGGAAAGTAGTTTCATGCCCACAATATAGGTTGAGCTAAGTACAATCATCCGAATATAAGCATGAACAATATGCCGAAGAAAACTAAATACAATTTAATAAAGACCTCCCCTCCCACTACTCCTACTAGGGCATGCCTAGAGTAGATAACCTTTAATAAAAAAAAAGAAGAAGGCTATCTTCTTAACTAGATATGCATAGGCACTCCAAGAGGTCCATATAGACGCTGCTCCCGAGAAGGATGAAGATACCTAATCACACAGGCCAAATTATCGAGTGTGGCAAGATGACCAATA
The DNA here is from genome assembly GCA_031216105.1 of Dalbergia cultrata. NCBI lineage: Eukaryota > Viridiplantae > Streptophyta > Magnoliopsida > Fabales > Fabaceae > Dalbergia > Dalbergia cultrata. Next base: position 35,229,495 of record CM062344.1, on the reverse strand, counting down.
GGGCGAATGTGGGCTCCTCAATGAGAATGAGTGGCTCCTCTATGAACTGCCGCAATGCCCCTCAGTGGCTGTGTCACGGTAGCCTCTGCATCACTGCCACTTCTCATCTCCATAGGGACGACAAGGGTGGAACCATCGGAAGAATACTAGAAAGGTGACTCCTTTGATGGGTCTGACATAGGCTCAGCATGGCGAGGAGGTGACTGGGGGATACAGTCAAGGAAATCACGAATGGCAGATGCAGTAGTGTGGGCACGAGGAAACTGCTGAGTACGTGGGCATGTGCGCTCGAAGGTGAAGTTGTCCGTGAATGGATAGTGGTGGAGAACCATACATTAGTGACATGATGTGCAAAAGGATGGTCTAAGAACACGAATAGGCAGACAACACAATAACCCACAAATGGTAGGACTTATTGATCGAGTCATAGTGTATCTCCCAGGTGGGAGCATCAATGTAGATCGCAAATGTTGCCATCAACCTCTGAAGATAAGATGGAAAGAAAAAAAGAGAGGATGAGAAACTTATTGAAGAATCTCAATAGGGCTTTTACCTCCTAATGTGTGTCATCATCTACGTCCTCAGGAACCTCGGGTTCCATTATGAAAATAGTGAGCATATATAAAGTTCATTTATTAAGTTCTAAATACCATTAGCCGAGGCCCATATCTTTTAGCATGAATCTTAATGTCATGAATGCATCATACTATATCATGAATGCATGTCAATGCCATATGCAAGATATAACAGAAATCACAATAAATAGACATAGCATGAAGAACATAATCATTTTAACAAGATCTCTCCTCTTTATTCCTTTAGATGATTTAAATTTCTTATTCTCTTCTATAGGGGCCACCCTAATACTCTTTCCTCTTGAGAGTTCTAGGTTATGAGCTCATACCTAAACTAGTCGTCACTAGTCTACACTTATCCTCTTTATAAGCTAATTCCTAACTCCTAGAGTGCAGGTTAGGGGGCATAGATTCACCTTTCATAACCATTATTTCATGGAGTCTAAAGGATCCCCTTATTGGATCACCTCTCCTAATTATTAATTCCTGGAGTCTAGAGAATCATTTCCATGTGTCTTATGTTGTCTTAAATTTTAGCTTGTTATTCAAAGATGCAAACATCAGCATATAATCACAACTATTATCATGACATGTCATTTAATATTTCATGCTCATAAGTTTCATAATATTTCCTATGCCTACAAATTTGGAGGAAATCTAGCAACATAACGGCTAGAAATGGAGTTTTTCCAAATTTGCTTCATGTCACAAAACATACCAATCATGCATCTCAATCATTCATTTACAATACAACATGCCATAATTCATCATCAGTATTGCATTGGAAAGTAAACATGCTCCTACCTAGTATGCCGGAATCAAGGAATAGACTCAGCTAATGCATATGTTATGCTTAGCAGGATTTACACACATACTAGTAATCATTACTTGCATAGTTATCTCAAGTCATAGAATCTCCAATTAATTCATGTGCACATAACCATCAATACACAACAATTACATTCTTAAGAGATCCATTTGGCCAAAGTGCTAAAATGATAAGTCCAAAACCCAAATTTTTTGCATTTTGCAAAACAATCAAATCTAATACTTGTAATTATCCTTTTAGGCACCTAAGAGACCAAATTCACTAATTTTTAAACTTATGAACAGTGCCAAACAGTGCTTAATGTAACACCCTAAATCTTAACATAATACTACTAGTATGTGTTTAGGTTAATCCTTAGAATATTACCTCTTGGTCTCATTCTTTACTTGAAAATACTTAGCGAAAATATGGGTAAAATTTTTCTTTTTGGAATTAAAACCAAAGTGAGAGCCACGCATGATTCTTTGAACGGGAATTCATACAAGTCATACGAGCAAATCATAATAACACACATAAATAACATGGATACATCAACTGAATATATATAGATAATATGCCTACCAAAAGCAGGACTATTCGATACATAGAAGAACGAAATACAACTGAAAAGCAAATACAAGGAAATCATAAAAGCAACACCCATGCCCATGTGCACCTAGGGTAGACAACCTCATATACAAAAGAAGGTTTGTCCTCAACTGTGTGGTGTGTGTGCACTAGCTACTACCCATCCTATGCACCTACTCCTGCTGGTCCGAGTACTGAGGGGTGGAATCGATCCATTGGCGGGAGTGGTTGTGCGGATCATTGGAGTGTGTCCACCGCGGCGAGGGCGCATGGATGGCCTACGAGCCATCGGCTGAACCACCGTCTCCTCACTCCCGGCTCTCATCGGTGGGGGAGTGGGGCTGGAGCTCCAACTGTACATGTGCGAGGGCGGGTCCTCTGATGGATCCGTCTCCGAATACTGAGTCCGGGGCACGTACTCCGGGTAGTCACGTACGGCTGACGCCTCGGGCTGCATGCGGAGGATCTGCTCATCGCGTGGTCTAGCTCGCTCAAAAATCGTGTTATGATGGTAGGGGGCAGTCAGGGTGAAGCGGTAGCTCCGTATTGGGTGTGCGAAGGGTCGTCCTATAAACATGAATGCTCTGACCGAGTGCTGGGTCATGGTGCAGCTCCCACGTCGGGGTGTCGATGAAGAGTACGAAAGTCGCCATCTGAAGATGTGACGGAAAAAAAAGAGAGAGGGAATGAGAATCTTCTAAAAGAATTCTCAGTAGGGCAATCCCTAACTAAGTGACGTCATCACATCCTCAGGAACCTTGGGTTTTATTTTTAAAAAGGTGTGTATGCATATAAACTCCTTTTAAGTTAGTTTTCTAAAGCATTAGTTATCCAAGGTCCGTCATATTTTACAATGCGTCTTATGACTAAGCATGGGATATACTAGACATGAATGCATCATAAGGATAAACTAATCAACAAAATCATAGAAACATTATAATAGTGGCATAAGTTGACAGGTATAAATCTCATAATAACTTTCTTGGTTGTTCATAGCATATGTGACATTTCAACTTTAACTTTGTCTCATGGGGGCCACCCTAAAACATCTCTAGGTTATGAGCTCATACCTTAACTAGTCGTCACTAGCTCTTACTTATCCTATGATAAGCGTAACATACATAATCCCGACTTAAAGTACGGGCTAGGGGGCAAATTAAGGATCACCTCTTAGGGTCATTTCCTCTTTGAAACGCTCTACTAGCAACTAGTGCATAGTAGTATTGTCCGCTTTGGCAAGCTCTATGTCAATACCATCACAGATTTGTTTTCTTGGGGGTGCTCAGCTAAACCGGTGTCACCCAAGAAGGCGTCTTAGTGTTGTGTCACATTTAAGTTCTCATGATTTTCAAAAAGATGTTTTTCTAAGTTCCTCAAATTTGATGGAAATTCGGCAGCATGACGGCTGTAGACCGAATTTCCTCAAATTTGCTTATGCCATGAAAACATATAGGTCATACAAACATATCTTATGAGGTATAGCATATCATCATATAAAACTTCTTCATAGCACATATCAAACTTATTATAGATAAAGTTCATGCATCATATATCATATTTACATAAATTAAGCATCATAAAAACTCAAGACTTTTTAATGTCTTATGCATTGACCCTTAAGGTCCTTAACTCACGTTCTAAGTTATTAATCATCAAACCTAATCTCTTGGGTACCTATGAGGTTATAACTAAGTATTTCTCACCTCACACTATGATCAAGAACATTTCTAAACCTCAAGGATGCAAAATTTATAATCCTAACTTTACGGGTACCTAAGAGTCACAACAGTGACCCTTTCTAAGTCTGGTTTGCTCCTAAGGCTTCAAGATCAAGTCCTAAACCATTTATGAGGCATTCCTACACATTTAAACTAATTTAAATCCATGATTAGCATTACTAAACATTGCTGGACAGAATCCAGAAAATTCAAACATTAAAGGATCTAGAACTCTCAAATTTATTCTTTTCTAGTTTCTAACTTCTCTTATCTTTCACATATGAGCTTTACCATTAATTATACTCAAACCCAAGCATATTATCATCATTAACACAGCTCATACAGTGACAAAATAATGGCAAGTCAGAACCGAAACAAAACTCTCCATAAAGGCATAAAACACAATTTCTAAAGCACATAAAATACTAGTTTCTCTTGGAACCTTTTTAGAACTTTCAAAACTCATTTATAAACATTTTTAACATCTAAAATCATAAGAATATTTAAGAGGGCAGTGACCAATTCAACTTTGTCTCAAGAGGTCCTAAATTCATAAAACTTAGTTCTACATATTCCTTGTACTCATAAAAGCTTAGAAAAAGTATGAAATATAGTTTTCAATATTTAGAAACATCAAAACCTCTTAGGCCGAAATATGAACCAAAAGAAATAAATATTTTTAAACCTTTGTTTGAGACAACCATGGGCAAGTCTTTGAGCTCTAGGTTCATTAAAGTGATGGCATAAAGATAAATATGCTTATGCACTTGTTTTAGCTTTTATTAGAAAGTAAAGTGAGAGCATAAAATAAATATGAGATACATCATATTATTATCTTTGATATTTAGGTGAGAACTTGAAATGTAAACATGATAATGCATAGCTTGAAATATAAACATGATAATGCAAGTTCCTTTATTATCTTGGTACTTAGTGATAGCAAGGAAAATAAACATGATGTGCAAGGCATAAAAGTAAACATGATGCAAGGTTCATTTTATGGTGAGCTAGAGCTCATTCAAGACTTTAACAAGATAACAACCTAACACATATCTCATTACAAAGAGACCTTTAGAGTTCTTGAACCAAGTTCTCTAAGGAACTATGAGGTTCTTGAACAACATCATCAAGCTCAAGTAAACAACTTCCAAAACAAAACCAAACAAAATCTCAAGGATCAAAATACCAAAACCAAAAACCTTACAAAAGAAAAAGAAAGTGAAACTAAGTCAAGTTCTTTATTAAATACCCAAAACCCCTATCTAGAGAAAGATCTCTAGAACGTATCGGCCAACTTTAAGGTTGACAAGGGTAGGCTTGGGCTTTTAGAAATCCTTAGATTAATTTTCTTAAGTTAAAAAACCATGTGAGCTAGATATCATATAGATGAAGTTATAAGAAAAGGAAAACTCAAGCTTTAGAGGTTTCTTTGAGATGAATACAAGGTCATCATCTAAAAACTCTCATCATCAAGCTATCATACTCATAATCAAGGACAAGAGGCCGAGTTGAAAAAGAAAAGGAAAACAAAAGAAAGTTCAAAAAGAATCCAAGAGGAAACTAGAGAAAAACACATTCTTGAGCAAAACAAGTTTGAAAAGCAAATCCCTACCAAGTGATGAAGATGAAAGCTTGAACTTGAAAAGGAAAATAAGAAGAGCAACTCCTCCTAAGGTGGTGTGATGGCTTCGGCCAAAGAGAAAGAAAAGGAAAGGAGATGTGTTTTGAGGAAGCTTGTGTTTGAGGTTTAGTGTTTAAGAGATTTGATGATGATCTAAGGTTATGATATGGTGAATTGAAGTGGTGAGGTGATAATGTGAAGAGAGGATGAAGATGAATAGAAAGAACTCTTGGAACTTTGAGAGAAAGAAAAGAACTAGCAAGATAACTCTAGAATTCTAAACTTAGCAAATGCTTCAAGGTGCAACTAAGCTATCACAAGCATCCTATTTATAGAAAAACAAAACAATGAGGCTCACCAAGGGGGGGGGGAGTGGCCGTGGCTTTTGAGGGAAAAAGGGAGAGAAAAATATCTCTTACACAAGGTCATTCAAGCATGGTTTGAAGTATGGAAGCTATGCTACAAAGTATGGCTTGATGTGAGTTAATTTCCTATCAATTTTTGATGAATTTAGGCTTCTAGAAACTTGACATGGCTGGAATTTTTCCAGCCACAAATAAATGGGAAAAATGGGTTGTTTTAATTATTTATTCATGTGGAAATTCAAGCTTGATTGAAAGTTATGACAAGGTATAGTGTATGTGACTTGAGGTATGGCCTTGGAGTGTTGAAACATTGAACATGTGATGCATATGGGAGAGGGAAGTGCACGGCCAGACCAGGGGCAGCATGGGGGAGGTGAGTTTTGATCATCTAATTGGGTGTTAATGGTAGGTTTAAATGTGTATTAGCTTAGGTACAATGTTAGGAATAATTAAGCTTAAGTTTAGGTAACTAAGAATGTGTTTTAAGGATTTTATGACAAGATTAGGAGTGCTCATACATCATTAGAGAATTAGAAACTCATTTATGAATAAACAATGTGTAACACAATTCCATGATTTAAGGAATTGGAAAGAGAAAACACTATTCAAGAATCCATGACTAGGAGTCTTTAAATTAAAATATGATTTTAAGTTGTAATTAAGCACTTTTAGATTCTAATCAACTTTAATAAATTATTTTGACTCAAGATTAATTAAGGAAATTAATTAACCTTCAATTAGAGCCTAATATTGCTTAGGTTTGCTTAATCACGCGATTAAACGTAAAAACACGAAACTAGGGGCAAAACCGTAATTTTACACAAATTTCGCCCGGGACCTCCGGGACCAAAACTAAAGTCATAGTATACATAAAAACACCTTTTAAAATCATCTGGAGAAGTTTCGGGTTTATCCGGCACTTGCAAACGGGTAAAACACTGTAGGGGCGTTTTGGTCATTTTGACCCGAAAACTCGAAAAATGAGATTTTCGATCCCGAAAAGAGACACAGGTCATCTAATCCCCTTTCAACATTAAGTTTGCCCTTCGAGCACTGCCGGATCGGCTTTCCTCGAATTCCGGGCTGAAAAATCGAGGGCAGAAAAATTGGGGCGTTATACTGAACAATGTTGGGTAGTGTAAGAAAATTAGTTTCAAGAGTTCTAGAGATTGAATTTTTGACCCTTTCTAATTACCGACTTTCCTTAAGAAGCTAAAAATAATTTTTACAAAAATTAATAGTAACTTTTATACTTATAATCAATACCAAACAGAATTTCAAAGAATTTAGGAATGTTAAAATAGTAGCCATAATCTCAATTCTAAAAGCTTTGAAAATCACATTTTTTATCCTTTCTAGTTACTAGTTTTTTCTAAAATGCTAAAAATAATTTTTGCAACAATCATTAGTAATTTTTACACATATATAGAATGGAAAATAGTGTAACACCCTAAATCTTAACCCAAGACTACTAGTATGTACTTAGGTTAATCTTTAGAATATTACCTCTTGGTCTCATCTTTTACTTAGAAAATACTTAGCGGAAATATGGGTAAAATTTTTCTTTTTGGGATTTAAAATCGAAGTAAGAGCCACGCACGAATCTTTAAGAGGAAGCATAGCGAAACATATAAGCAAAGCATAAGAAACACATCATATCATGGAAACATCAACTGAATCATATATATATATATATATATAACGTGCCTACCAAAGGGGCAGGACTATTTGATACATCATGAAACAGAATGCAACTGAAATGCAATACAAGGAAATCATAAAAAGCAAATACAAGAGAAACTACACCCATACCCATGTGCACCTAAAGTAGACAACCTCATATACAAAAGAAGGTTTGTCCTCAACTATGTGGCGTGTGTGCTCTAGCTACTATCCCTCCTATGTCTACTCCTACTGGTCCGAGTATTGTGGGGTCGAGTTGATCCACTGACGAATCTCGGCTGGAGTGGTCGAGCACATCATAGGGGCATGTCCACCGCGGCGAGGACGCATAGATGGCCGACGAGCCAACCTCGGCTGGACTACCGTCTCCTCACTCCCAGCCCTCATCGATGGGGGTGCGGGACTGGAGCTCCAACTGTACATGTGGGATGGCGGGTCCTCGGATGGGTCCGTCTCCGAGTACTGGGGACGCGGCACATACTCGGGGTACTCGCGTACTGCTGATGTCTCGGGCTCCATGCGGAGGATCTGCTCATCGCGTGGTCTCGCTCGCTCAAAAATCCCGTTATGACGGTAAGGAGCAGTCGGGGTGAAGCGGTAGCTCGGGATGGGGTGCGCGAAGGGTCGTCCCATGAACATGAATACTCGGCGGTCTGGCGACCCTCAAAATGATATGACCCGAGTGCCGGGTCATGGTGCAGCTCCCATACCGGGGTGTCGATGAAGAGTACGAATGTCGCCATCTGAAGATATGACGGAAGAAAAGAGAGAGGGAATGAGAATCTTTCTAAAAGAATTCTCAGTAGGGTTATCCCTACCTAGGTGTCATCGTCACATCCTCAGGAACCTTGGGTTTATTTCTTAAAAAGGTGTGCATGCATATAAATTCCTTTTAAGTTATTTTTCCAAAGTGTTATTTATCCAAGGTCCATCGTATTTTACAATGCGTCTTATAGCTAAGCATAAAATAATCTAATGATATGAGTGCATCATAAAGGTAAACCAAACCATAGAATAACTAAGAAATATTATAACATTGGCATAAGTCTAGTATATGTGACAGTGTTAACTTTAACTTTCATCTCATGGGGCCACCCTAAAATATCTCTAGGTTATGAGCTCATACCTTAACTAGTCGTCACTAGTTCTTACTTATCCTATGATAAGCGAAACATAAACATAATCCCGACTTTAAAGTACGGGCTAGGGGGCAAACTAAGGATCTCCTTTCTAGGATCATTTCCTCTTTGAAACGCTTTGCTAGCCACGCGGGCCTCGCAATTTGTCCGCTTTGGCAGGCTGCATCTACACATACCCTCACGGATTTGTCTCCTCCTGGGGGTGCCTGGCCGAACCGGTGTCACCCAGGAGAAGCGCGTCTCAGTGTTGTGTCACATTTAAGTTCTCATAAGTATTAAATCATAAATACCTCATCATTTATCATATTCATTTTTATCATGCATCCTCGTATAGCTTTTTCATAACATATATATCATCACATGAAACTTTCTCATAACATATGCATCGTCACATAAAACTTCCACATAACATAAACATCATCACATAGTCATATCTAACAATTATCCCCATAAGCTCATAGACTTGATATGTTATAACTCATAGTGTTTTAAACTTCGATTCTTATGAGTCCTAAACTTGCAAATTAATTGTTCTAACATTGTCGTTAACTTCTTATACACCTATAGTTTCACAACTAATGAGTTATACAAATTTTTATGCTCAAGAACTAATCCAAACAGCACTAAGCAGAATTTGGACAGCTTTATGTTTATGTGATTACGGAGTTCTAGAAATTATGGTTTAGATCTTTATCTCACATTCTAAGTTATTGATCATCAACACCTAGTCTCTTGGGAACCTATAAGGTTATAACTAAGTATTTCTCACCTCATACTATGGTCAAGAATATCTCTAAACCTCAAGAGTGCAGAAATCAAAATCCTAACTTTACGGGTACCTAGAAGTCACAATAATGACCCTTTCTAAGTTCGGTTTGCTCCTAAGGTTTCAAGATTAAGTCCTAAACCAATTATGAGTCATTCCTACATATTTAAACTAATTTAAAACCATGATTATTAAATCTAAACCTTGCTGGACAGAATCCAAAAAATTACATAATTAAAGGATCTAAAATTCCCAAATTAATTCTTTTCTAGTTCCTAACTTATCCTATCTTTTACATATGAGTCTTAACATTATTTTTACTCAAACATAGGCACATTATCCTCATCAAAACAACACATACAGTGGCAGCAAAGAGCAAGGAAGAACCGAAAATATACTTCTCCATAAAAGTCATAAAACATAAGTTCTAAAGCACATAAAATACTAGTTTCTCTTGGAACCTTTTGAAAACTCTCAAAACTCATTTATAAATATTTTTAACATCTAAAATTATTAAAATACTTATGAGGGCAGTAGCTAGATCAAACTTGTCTCAAGAGGTCCTAAATTCATAAGACTTAGTTCTATGCATTCCTTAAACTCATAAAAGCTTGGAAAAATTATAAAACATAGTCTCAAATACTTAGAAACCTCAAGACCTCTTAGGGCCGAAATATGAGTTAAAGAAAACTCATAATGCTAGACCTTTGTTGAGACAACATGGGCAAATCTTTGAGCTCTAGATTTACTTAGGTGATGACATAAAAATAAACATGCTCATGCACTTATTTTAGGTTTCATTAGAAAGTAAAGTGATAGCACAAAGTAAATATGAATGCAACTTATTATTATCTTGGTATTAAGTGAGAACTTGAAATATAAACATGATAATGCATAGCTTGAAACATAAACATGATAATGTAAGTTCATTCATTATCTTGGGATTTAGTGACAGCAAGGAAATAAATATGATATGCAAAGCATAAAGTAAACATGATGCAAGTTTCATCTTATGTTTAACTAGAGCTCATTCAAAACTTTAACAAGATAACAACCCAATAAAATATCTCAAAGATCACAACACAAAAATTGAAAATCATATAAAAGAGAAAGAAAGTGAAACTACATCAAGTTCTTTATTAAATACCCAAAACCCCTATCTAGAGAAAAATCTCTAGAACGTGCCGGCCAACTTTAAGGTTGACAAGGGTAGGCTTGGGCTTTTAGAAATCCTTAGATTAATTTTCTTAAGTTGAAAAACCATGTGAGTTAGATATCATATAGATGAAGTCATAAGAAAAGGAAAACTCAAGCTTTAGAGGTTTCTTTGAGATGAACACAATGTCATCATCTAGAAACTCTCATCATCAAGCTATCATGCTCAAAATCAAGGCCTCATGGCCAAAAATGAAAAGAAAGGAAAAACAAAGGAATAGTTCAAAAAGAACCCAAAAGGAAACTAGAGAAAAACACTTTCTTGAGTAAAACAAAGTTTGAAAACAAATCCCTACCTTGCGATGAAGGTAAAAGCTTGAACTTGAAGATGGAAATTGTAACATCCCCTACTGCTTTATGGATTAACAACTGTCCCCACAAACCAACACGGGTCTTTTCAGCATGCTTTGTCCTCACTCACACGCTTCCTAGGAAAACTTCCCAGGAGGTCACCCATCCCAACATTACCCCAGGCTAAGCACGCTTAACTGCGGGGTTCTTTCAGTTTGGGCTACCGAAAAGAAGATGCATCTTGTTGGTATAGGTAGTGCAAATCAATTAATACAAGCCATCCTCAACTGTATAGTCCTATACCTATACAATCTTAGGATCCCTCTCATTCGGGTGTGTAATTTGTTCATTCATGTACCCCTCCGCTTAGAGGACCTTGTGAGGAGCCACTCCTTGTCCGTGCCCTCTTTGCACTGGTGATCACTCCTCATCCTCGTCCCCGAGCGTTACATGCCCACCAGCTTCCGCCTTGGTTCGTCCCCGAACCACACCGTACTGGGAGAGGTGCAAGTTCTGATACCTTTTGTAACATCCCCAAATTTATAACTAAATAAATATTAATCTTAATTATCGATAGCAAAACCAAGAGAATCTGGACAAATGTTATGAAACACAACAAATAGACTACTTAAGTATGTCTAGAGAAAAATGCAAAGAATTACGAAAATGCCATCACTTAGTGGAAATTACGAAAATGCCCTTGCTATGTAAAGGAAATTACCAAACTACCCTTGCCTTATTAAATGACAAAGATACCCTTACTCTATGAATGGAATTACAAGAATACCACTATCATTGTCTAATTACAAAAATATCCTTGTCTTAGTTAAAGAAATTACTACAATGCCATTTGCACAAATCCCTACACTTGTCTTTAGACAAGAATGAATCTAAGCCATTGGATTAAGATGATAACACAATAATTTAACCACATACATCATACACATTTCTGAATCACATATATGCACTAAAGGTTAGAAAATCTCCACTAACATCTTTGCACAAAACATGGAGCATTTTCATGCAACATGTTTGCATAAAACATGGAAATATGTTTGCATAAAACATGGAAACATGTTTGCACAAAACATGAAGCATTTTCATCCAACATGTTTGCACAAAACATGGAAACATGTCTGCACAAAACATGGAAACATATCTGTACAAAACATGGAAACATGTTTGCACAAAACAAGGAGCATTTTCATCCCAAAATTCAGCTAACATATTTCCATAAATCATGCTCCAAGTGCTTTCCTTCTTCTATTTTTTTCTCTAATCTTTCCACTATAAATACTCCTCAAACTCTCTTCAATTCAGAAACTCCCTAAGTGTTCTTTCTTTCTTATTCTATCATTCTTCTTATGTTCTTCAAAGACTTCTCTTGATCCTCTAAACTTCATCCAAACACTTCAATCCTAACTCCAAACTTTCACTAGCCCTCACAAGAGTTACAATCTTTAACTCTAGTGAGAAATATTTTCTTAAGCATTCAAGTTCTAGAGCCAAGATTCAAGGAGGGTCATCCACTCCAAAGACTCTTGTTCAAAGCTTAAGGAAGAAGAGAATGACCCTTTTTAGACCCTACACAAGAGGTAGGAGCTTCATCTTTAATTGTTCAAGTATTGTTGGCTTCTAACCTTGATAGAATGCCTCAAGTTTGAGTTATTGTCAAAAGTTTTAAATGATTATTTGAAAAATATATTTTTAGAAATATGACATATTCTATTCTGTTATGAGTACCCTTATGATGTTATCAAACTCAAATATAACTTGAAAAGATTGTATGTGAAACCTGATTTAATAAAGGTAACTTAAGACATGAAAATGGTAGGTGCTGGAATTTCTAGTTCTTTCTGGCAGCAGGTACTTCGAAAGCTACTGTTCATAAAATATCAAGTATCTCGAAATTAAAATAATTTTAATATAAACTAGACACATTATAGAACACTCTCCAAAAAGAATCACCTAAAACGGAGTTTTCTAGCTCAAGATATAAATTTTTAAAGTAGAGCCTAAGACTGAAACTTTAAATCTGACCTTGTAGTAGTAAAATAGGTGTAACTCACTCTAGAAAAATGCAAATGGACTGATTTCAACTTTGTTGGAGAGCTAACACAATAGGAATACACCCATGTATGTTATGTATAAAGCTTTGTACCACATAAATACAGAATAAGAAATAAATTTCGGGATAGTGTACTGTGAAAGTGCAGTTTGGAAAGGTTCTGGCTAAGGAAAGACTTGGTATTTATGCATGTCCATTGTGACCCACCTCTCTTTCTTGGGAACCCTCCTATGCATGGTTTACAGTTGATTTACACTATTCCAAATATGTAAATGCTAAAATTTGATGAGTTAGGAATTTGGAACTACCTTTACTAAGCTGAGATAACAAGTATATAGAGAATTATAAACTTTCTTCTAAAAGATGCCAAAACTATAAATAAAAGAATCAAGTCTTGTAAAGAGAGAATTTTAAGAATTTAAGTAGAATAATAATCTTCAAGAGTTATATGAAAGTCATAATAATAATATATAAAGAACCTATAATAATATTTTGAAGTACATTAATGTATTAATGGAATGCTAAGAGTACAAAGAACACTAAGAGAAAAAGATAATACTAAGACATCCATTACCTCTTAGGAACACTAGGAACTCAACTTGATAACTTTGGTTGCTTAATATGAATCATTTATGAAAATGTTTACTATGAGATTTACATGATATTATCCATGTTTCATGAAATGAATTATAGTAATGTGAATGTATGGTGATGAGTTATGAAATGATGAGGATGAATGATTGATTGCCCATGATTTATTGTGATTACGTGATGATATGCATACATTCATTTTCAAAGGAAATAATAAAAGTAAAAGCCTGGGAAATTAGCAAT